>CM050924.1:18171454-18191478 GCA_027742785.1 Vigna reflexopilosa
CTCAACTTCGTCCACTTTGTCCACTTCCTCCACTTCCTCTACTTCCTCCACTTCCTCCACTCTGTCAACTTCCGCCACTTTGTCCACTTCTTCCACTTTGTCCACTTCGTTCATTTCGTCCATTTCGTCAACTTCATCAACTTGCTCCAGTTCCTCCACTTCCTCCATTTCCTCCACTTCCTCCACTTCGTCCACTTCGTCCGCTTCGTCAACTTCGTCCACTTCCTACACTTCCTCCACTTCCTCCACTTCCTCCACTTCCTCAACTTCCTCCAGTTCCTCCACTTCGTCCACTTCTTCTACTTTGTCCACTTCCTCCACTTCGTCCACATCCTACACTTCCTCCACTGCGTCCACTTCCTCACTTCCTCCACTTCCTCCCCTTCCTCCACTTTGTCCTCTTCCTCCACCTCCTCCACTTCGTCAATTTCGTCCACTTCGTCCACTTTGTCCTCTTCGTCCACTTCGTCCACTTCCTCCACTGCGTCCACTTCGTCCACTTCCTCACTTCCTCCACTTCCTCCCCTTCCTCCACTTTGTCCACTTTGTCCTCTTCCTCCACCTCCTCCACTTCGTCCACTTCGTCAATTTCGTCCACATTGTCCACTTCGTCCACTTTGTCAATTTCGTTCACTTCGTCCACTTCGTCCTCTTCGTGCTCTTCGTCCACTTCGTCCACTTCTTCCACTTTGTCCACTTGTCCACTTCGTCCACTTCCTCTACTTCCTCCACTTCGTCAACTTCGTCCACTTCTTTCACTTCGTCCGCTTCTTCCACTTCGTCCACTTCGTCAACTTCCTCCACTTCCTCCACTTCCTCTACTTCGTCCACTTCGTCCACTTCCCCTACTTCCTCCACTTCCTGCACTACCTCCATTTCCTCCATTTCGCCAACTTCGTCCACTTCTTCCAGTTCTTCCACTTTGTCCACTTCGTCCACTTCCTCCACTTCGTCAACTTCGCCCACTTCCTCCACTTCGTCCACTTCGTCCACTTCGTCCACTTCGTCCACTTCGTCAATTTCGTCTATGTCCTCCACTTCGTCCACTTCCTTCACACTCTCCACTTCTTCCACTTCTTCCACTTCGTCCAATTCTTCCACTTCTTAAACTTCCTCCACTTCCTCCACTTCCTCCACTTCGTCAACTTCGTCCACTTCCTCACTTCCTCCCCTTCCTCCACTTCGTCCACTTTGTCCACTTCCTCCACCTCCTCCACTTCCTCCACTTCCTCCGCTTCCTCCGCTTCGTCCACTTCTTCCACTTTGTCCAATTCGTCCATTTCGTCCACTTCGTCAACTTCGTCCATGTCCTCCACTTCGTCGACTTCGTCAACTTCCTCCACTTCCTCCACTTCGTCAACTACCTCTACTTCCTCCACTTCCTCAACTTCGTCCGCTTCGTCCACTTCCTCCATATCGTCCACTTCGTCAACTTCCTCCACTTCCTCCACTTCGTCAACTTCGTCCAATTCCTCCACTTCCTCCGCTTCCTCCACTTACTCCACTTGTTCCACTTCCTCCACTTCCTCGACTTCGTCAACTTCGTCCACTTCGTCCACGTCGTCAACTTCGTCCATTTACTCCACTTCTTCCACTTCGTAAACTTCGACCACTTCTTCGATTTCTCAACTTCGTCAACTTCGTCCACTTCCTACACTTCCTCCACTTTGTCCACTTCGTCCACATCGTCAACTTCGTCAGTTTCGTCCACTTCCTCAACTTCGTCCACTTCGTCCACTTCCTCCACTTCTTCCACTTCCTCCATTTCCTCCACTTCCTCAACTTCTTCCACTTCCTCCACTTCCTCGACTTCGTCAACTTCGTCCACTTTGTCCACTTCGTCCACTTCGTCAACTTCGTCCATTTACTCCACTTCTTCCACTTCGTAAACTTCGACCACTTGTTCCACTTCTTCAACTTCGTCAACTTTGTCCACTTCCTACACTTCCTCCACTTCCTCAACTTCCTCCACTTCGTCCCCTTCCTCCACTTCTTCCACTTCCTCCACTTCCTCAACTTCTTCCACTTCCTCCACTTCCTCCACTTCGTCCGCTTCGTGCACTTTGTCCAGTTCGTCCACTATCGTCGACTTTGTCCACTTGGTCCACTTTGTCCACTTCCTCCACTTCCTCCACTTCGTCAACTTCGTCCACTTCGTCCACTTACTCCACTTCTTCCACTTTGTCCACTTTGTGCACTTCATCCACCTCGTCAACTTCCTCCATTTCCTCAACTTTGTCAACTTCCTCCACTTCCTCCACTTCGTCAACTTCGCCCACTTCCTCCACTTCGTCCACTTCAACAACTTCGTCCATTTCCTCCACTTCCTCCACTTCTCCACTGTCCACTTCTTCCACTTCGTCCAACTCTTCCACTTCTGAAACTTTGTCCACTTCGTCAACTTCGTCCACTTCCTCCACTTCTTCCACTTCGTCCACTTCCTCACTTCCTCCATTACTCCCCTTCCTCCACTTCGTCCACTTTGTCCTCTTCCTCCACTCCTCCACTTCGTCCACTTCGTCACTTTCGTCCACTTCGTCCACTTCGTCACTTCCTCCACTTCCTCCACTTCTGTCCACTTCCTCCACTTTCCTCCACTTCGTCCACTTCCTTCACTTCGTCACTTCCTCCACTTCGTGCACTTCCTCACTTCGTCCACTTCCTCCACTTCCTCCACTTCGTCCACTTCGTCCACTTCGTCCACTTCGTCCACTTCGTCCACTTCCTCCACTTCCTCCACTTCGTCCACTTCCTCCACTTCCTCCACTTCCTCCACTTCCTCCACTTCGTCCACTTCGTCCACTTCGTCCACTTCCTCCACTTCTTCCACTTCGTCCACTTCCTCCACTTCCTCCACTTCGTCCACTTCGTCCACTTCCTCCACTTCGTCCACTTCGTCCACTTCCTCCACTTCCTCCACTTCGTCAACTTCGTCCACTTCGTCCACTTCTTCCACTTCGTCCACTTCCTCCACTTCCTCCACTTCGTCCACTTCGTCCACTTCCTCACTTCCTCCACTTCCTCCACTTCCTCCACTTCGTCCACTTCGTCCACTTCCTCCACTTCCTCCACTTCGTCCACTTCGTCCACTTCCTCCACTTCCTCCACTTCGTCCACTTCCTCCACTTCGTCCACTTCGTTCAACTTCGTCCACTTCGTCCACTTCGTCCACTTCGTCCACTTCTTCCACTTCGTCCACTTCTTCCACTTCTTCAACTTCGTCCACTTCCTCCACTTCCTCCACTTCCTCCACTTCGTCAACTTCGTCCACTTCCTCACTTCCTCCACTTCGTCCACTTCCTCCACTTCGTCCACTTTGTCTCTTCCTCCACTCCTCCACTTCGTCTCTCACTTCGTCCACTTCGTCCTCTTCGTCCACTTCGTCCATTGTCCACTTCCTCCACTTCGTCCACTTCCTCCACTTCCTCCACTTCCTCCACTTCGTCCACTTCCGTCCACTTCGTCCACTTCGTCAACTTCGTCCACTTCTCCACTTCGTCCACTTCGTCAACTTCGTCCACTTCTCCACTTCTCAACTTCGTCCACTTCGTCCACTTCCTCCACTTCCTCCACTTCCTCCACTTCCTCCACTTCGTCCACTTCGTCCACTTCCTCCACTTCCTCCACTTCGTCAACTTCGTCCACTTCCTCCACTTCCTCCACTTCGTCCACTTCGTCCACTTCGTCCACTTCGTCCACTTCGTCCACTTTGTCCACTTCGTCCACTTCGTCCACTTCCTCCACTTCCTCCACTTCGTCAACTTCGTCCACTTCGTCCACTTCTCCACTTCTTCCACTTCGTCCACTTCGTGCACTTCGTCCACTTCGTCAACTTCCTCCACTTCCTCAACTTCGTCCACTTCCTCCACTTCCTCCACTTCGTCACTTCGTCCACTTCCTCCACTTCTCCACTTCCTACACTTCCTCCACTTCCTCCACTTCCTCCACTTCCTCCACTTCGTCCACTTCCTCCACTTCGTCCACTTCGTCAACTTCGTCAACTTCCTCCACTCCGTCAACTTCCTCCACTTCCTCCACTTCGTCCACTTCGTCAACTTCGTCCATTTCCTCCACTTCCTCCACTTCCTCCACACTGTCCACTTCTTCCACTTCGTCCACTCTTCCACTTCGCAACTTCGTCCACTTCGTCAACTTCGTCCACTTCCTCCACTTCTCACTTCGTCCACTTCCTCACTTCCTCCATTACTCCCCTTCCTCCACTTCGTCCACTTTGTCCTCTTCCTCCACCTCCTCCACTTCGTCCACTTCGTCAATTTCGTCCACTTCGTCCACTTCGTCCACTTCGTCCACTTCTCCACTTCTTCCACTTCGTCCACTTCCTCCACTTCGTCCACTTCCTTCACATCGTCTGCTTCGTCCACTTCGTCCACTTCCTCTACTTCGTCCACTTCCGTCACTTCTCCACTTCGTCCACTTCGTCCACTTCCTCCACTTCCTCCACTTCGTCCACTTCCTCCACTTCCTCCACTTCCTCCACTTCCTCCACTTCCTCACTTCCTCCATTTCCTCCATTTCGTCCACTTCGTCCACTTCTTCCACTTCTTCCACTTTGTCCACTTCCTCCACTTCCTCCACTTCGTCAACTTCGTCCACTTCCTCCACTTCGTCCACTTCGTCCACTTCCGTCCACTTCGTCCACTTCCTCCACTTCGTCCACTTCTTCCACTTCGTCCACTTCTTCACTTCGTCCACTTCGTCCACTTCATCAACTTCTCCACTTCCTCCACTTCCTCCACTTCCTCCACTTCCTCCACTTCGTCCACTTCGTCCACTTCCTCCACTTCCTCACTTCGTCCACTTTGTCCACTTCCTCCACTTCCTCCACTTCCTCCACTTCCTCCACTTCCTCCACTTCCTCCACTTCGTCCACTTCGTCACTTCGTCACTTCGTCCACTTCCTCCACTTCCTCCACTTCCTCCACTTCGTCCACTTCTCCACTTCTTCCACTTCGTCCACTTCGTCCACTTCCTCCACTTCCTCCACTTCCTCCACTTCGTCAACTTCGTCCACTTCCTCCACTTCCTCCACTTCCTCCACTTCCTCCACTTCGTCCACTTCGTCACTTCCTCCACTTCCTCCACTTCGTCCACTTCGTCCACTTCGTCCACTTCGTCCACTTCGTCCACTTCTCCACTTCCTCCACTTCGCCACTTCCTCCACTTCCTCCACTTCGTCCACTTCCTCCACTTCGTCCACTTCTCCACTTCTCCACTTCGTCCACTTCGTCCACTTCGTCAACTTCGTCCACTTCGTCCACTTCCTCACTTCGTCACTTCCTCCACTTCCTCCACTTCCTCCACTTCCTCCAACTTCTCCACTTCGTCCACTTCCTCCACTTCCTCCACTTCGTCCACTTCCTCCACTTCCTCCACTTCTCACTTCGTCCACTTCGTCACTTCGTCCACTTCCTCCACTTCGTCCACTTCTCCACTTCGTCCACTTCGTCACTTCGTCACTTCTCCACTTCTTCCACTTTGTCCACTTCGTCCACTTCCTCCACTTCATCAACTTCGCCACTTCCTCCACTTCCTCTACTTCCTCCACTTCCTCCACTCTGTCAACTTCCGCCACTTCGTCCACTTCTTCCACTTTGCCCACTTCGTTCATTTCGTCCATTTCGTCAACTTCATCAACTTGCTCCAGTTCCTCCACTTCCTCCATTTCCTCCACTTCCTCCACTTCCTCCACTTCGTCCGCTTCGTCCACTTCGTCCACTTCCTACACTTCCTCCACTTCCTGCACTTCCTCCACTTCCTCAACTTCCTCTACTTCCTCCACTTCGTCCACTTCGTCCGCTTCCCCCACTTCCTCCACTTCCTGCACTACCTCCATTTCCTCCATTTCGTCCACTTCTTGCACTTCTTCCACTTCTTCCACTTTGTCCACTTCGTCCACTTCCTCCACTTCATCAACTTCGTCCACTTCCTCCACTTCCTCTACTTCCTCCACTTCCTCCACTCTGTCAACTTCCGCCACTTCGTCCACTTCTTCCACTTTGCCCACTTCGTCATTTCGTCCATTTCGTCCACTTCGTCAACTTCGTCCACTTCCTCCACTTCCTCCATTTCCTCCACTTCCTCCACTTCGTCCACTTCGTCCACTTCGTCGCTTCGTCAACTTCGTCCACTTCCTACACTTCCTCCACTTCCTCCACTTCCTCCACTTCCTCAACTTCCTCCACTTCCTCCACTTCCTCCACTTCGTCAACTTCGTCCGCTTCGTCCACTTCCTCCACTATCGTCCACTTCGTCCACTTCATCAACTTCCTCCACTTCGTCCACTTCGTCAACTTCCTCCACTTCGTCAACTTCGTCCACTACCTCCACTTCCTCCGCTTCCTCCACTTACTCCACTTCTTCCACTTCCTCCACTTCCTCGACTTCGTCAACTTCGTCCACTTTGTCCACTTCGTCCACTTCGTCAACCTCGTCCATTTACTCCACTTCTTCCACTTCGTCAACTTCGACCACTTCGTCCACTTCTTCCACTTCTTCCACTTCCTCCACTTCGTGAACGTCGTCCACTTCCTCCACTTCTTCCACTTCGTCAACTTCGTCCACTTCCTACACTTCCTCCACTTCCTCCACTTCCTCCGCTTCCTCTATTTCATCCACTGCCTCCACTCTGTCAACTTCCGCCACTTCGTCCATTTCGTCAACTTCATCAACTTGCTCACGTTCCTCCACTTCCTCCATTTCCTCCACTTCGTCCACTTCGTCCGCTTCGTCAACTTCGTCCACTTCCTACACTTCCTCCACTTCCTCTACTTCCTCCACTTCCTCAACTTCCTCCACTTCCTCCACTTCCTCCACTTCGTCCACTTCGTCCACTTCGTCACTTCGTCCACTTTCTCCACTTCCTCCACTTCCTCCACTTCCTCCACTGCGTCCACTTCGTCCACTTCCTCACTTCCTCCATTTCCTCCACTTCCTCCACTTCGTTCACTTTGTCCTCTTATTCCACCTCCTCCACTTCGTCCACTTCGTCAATTTCGTCCACTTCGTCCACTTCGTCCACTTCGTCCACTTCGTCCTCTTCCTCCACTTCGTACACTTCGTCCACTTCTTCAACTTTTCCACTTCGTCCAATTCGTCCACTTCCTCTACTTCCTGCACTTCGTCTACTTCATCAACTTCGTCCACTTCCTTCACTTCGTCCGCTTCCTCCACTTCCTCCTCTTCGTCAACTTCCTCCAATTCCTCCACTTCGTCCACTTCCTCCACTTCCCCCACTTCGTTCACTTCCTGCACTACCTCCATTTCCTCCATTTCGTCCACTTCGTCCACTTCTTGCACTTCTTCCACTTTGTCCACTTCCTCCACTTCCTCCACTTCGTCCACTTTGTCCACTTCCTCCACTTCCTCTACTTCCTCCACTTCCTCCACTCTGTCAACTTCCGCCACTTCGTCCACTGCTTCCACTTTGCCCACTTCGTTCATTTCGTCCATTTCGTCAACTTCATCAACTTGCTCCAGTTCCTCCACTTCCTCCATTTCCTCCACTTCCTCCACTTCGTCCGCTTCGTCAACTTCGTCCACTTCCTACACTTCCTCCACTTCGTCCACTTCCTCCACTTCCTCAACTTCCTCCACTTCCTCCACTTCGTCCACTTCCCCCACTTCCTCCACTTCCTGCACTACCTCCATTTCCTCCATTTCGTCCACTTATTGCACTTCTTCCACTTCTTCCACTTTGTCCACTTCCTCCACTTCCTCCACTTCATCAACTTCGCCCACTTCCTCCACTTCCTCTACTTCCTCCACTTCCTCCACTCTGTCAACATCCGCACTTCGTCCACTTCTTCCACTTTGCCCACTTCGTGCATTTCGTCCATTTCGTCAACTTCATCAACTTGCTCCAGTTCGTCTAGTTCCTCCACTTCGTCCACTTTGTCCACTTCCTCCACTTCGTCCACTTTGTCCACTTCCTCCACTTCCTCTACTTCCTCCACTTCCTCCACTCTGTCAACTTCCGCCACTTCGTCCACTTCTTCCACTTTGCCCACTTCGTTCATTTCGTCCATTTCGTCAACTTCATCAACTTGCTCCAGTTCCTCCACTTCCTCCATTTCCTCCACTTCCTCCACTTCGTCCACTTCGTCCGCTTCGTCAACTTCGTCCACTTCCTACACTTCCTCCACTTCCTCCACTTCCTCAACTTCCTGCACTTCCTCCACTTCATCCACTTCGTCCACTTCCCCCACTTCCTCCACTTCCTGCACTACCTCCATTTCCTCCATTTCGTCCACTTCTTGCACTTCTTCCACTTCTTCCACTTTGTCCACTTCGTCCACTTCCTCCACTTCATCAACTTCGCCCACTTCCTCCACTTCGTCCACTTCGTCAACTTCGTCTATGTCCTCGACTTCGTCCACTTCCTCCACACTGTCCACTTCTTCCACTTCTTAAACTTCGTCCACTTCGTCAACTTCGTCTACTTCCTCCACCTCCTCCACTTCCTCCATTTCCTCCACTTCGTCAACTTCGTCCACTTCCTCACTTCCTCCACTTCCTCCCCTTCCTCCACTTCGTCAACTTCGTCTACTTCCTCCACCTCCTCCACTTCCTCCACGTCCTCTACTTCCTCCACTTCCTCCACTTCCTCCGCTTCCTCCACTTCCTCCACTTCGTCCACTTCGTCCACTTCCTCCACTTCGTCCACTTCGTCCACTTCCTCCACTTCCTCCACTTCGTCCACTTCGTCCACTTCTTCCACTTCTTCCACTTCGTCCACTTCGTCCACTTCCTCCACTTCATCAACTTCGTCCACTTCCTCCACTTCCTCCACTTCCTCCACTTCCTCCACTTCGTCAACTTCGTCCACTTCGTCCACTTCTTCCACTTCGTCCACTTCGTCCACTTCGTCCACTTCGTCCACTTCATCCACTTCCTCCACTTCCTCCACTTCCTCCACTTCCTCCACTTCCTCCACTTTGTCAACTTCGTCCGCTTCGTCCACTTCGTCAACTTCCTCCACTTCGTCAACTTCCTCCACTTCGTCAACGTCCTCCACTTCTTCAACTTCGTCAACTTCGTCCACTTCCTTCACTTCGTCAACTTCGTCCACTTCGTCCACTTCCTCCGCTTCCTCCACTTACTCCACTTCTTCCACTTCCTCCACTTCCTCGACTTCGTCAACTTCGTCCACTTTGTCCACTTCGTCCACTTCGTCAACTTCCTCCACTTCCTCCGCTTCCTCCACTTACTCAACTTCTTACACTTCCTCCACTTCCTCGACTTCGTCAACTTCGTCCACTTTGTCCACTTCGTCAACTTCGTCCATTTACTCCATTTCCTCCACTTCGTCCGCTTCGTCAACTTCGTCCACTTCCTACACTTCCTCCACTTCCTCTACTTCCTCCACTTCCTCAACGTCCTCCACTTCGTCCACTTCGTCCACTTCGTCAACTTCGTCCACTTCCTCTACTTCCTCCACTTCCTCCATTGCGTCCACTTCGTCAACTTCGTCCACTTCCTCCAGTCTGTCAACTTCCGCCACTTCTTCCACTTTGCCCACTTCGTTCATTTCGTCCATTTCTTCAACTTCATCAACTTGCTCCAGTTCCTCCACTTCCTCCATTTCCTCCACTTCCTCCACTTCGTCCACTTCGTCCGCTTCGTCAACTTCGTCCACTTCCTAACTTCCTCCACTTCCTCCACTTCCTCCACTTCCTCTACTTCCTCCACTTCGTCCACTTCTCCCACTTCCTCCACTTCCCGCACTACCTCCATTTCCTCCATTTCGTCCACTTCATGCACTTCTTCCACTTCTTCCACTTTGTCCACTTCGTCCACTTCCTCCACTTCATCAACTTTGCCCACTTGCTCCACTTCGTCCACTTCGTCAACTTCGTCTATGTCCTCGACTTCGTCCACTTCCTCCACACTGTCCACTTCTTCCACTTCTTAAACTTCGTCCACTTCCTCCCGTTCCTCCGCTTCCTCCGCTTCCTCCACTTCTTCCACTTTTTCCAATTCGTCCATTTCGTCCGCTTTGTCCATGTCCTCCACTTCATTAACTTCGTCAACTTCCTCCACTTCGTCAACGTCCTCCACTTCTTCAACTTCGTCAACTTCGTCCACTTCCTCCACTTCGTCAACTTCGTCCACTTCCTCCACTTTATCCATTTGCTCCACTTCATCCACTTTCTTCACTTCCTCCACTTCCTCCATTTCCTTCACTTCGTCAACATCCTCCACTTCCTCCACTTCGTCAACTTCGTCCACTACGTCAACTTCCTCCACTTCCTCCACTTCCACCACTTCGTCAACTTCGTCCACTTCCTCCATATCCCCCACTTCGTCCACTTCATCACCTTCGTCCACTTCGTCCACTTCCTCCACTTCCTCAACTTGCTCCAGTTCCTCCACTTCCTCCACTTCGTCAACTTCGTCCGCTTCTTCCACTTCCTCCATATTGTCCACTTCGTCCACTTCGTCAACTTCCTCCACTTCCTCCACTTCCTCCACTTCGTCAACTTCGTCCACTTCCTCCACTTCCTCCGCTTCCTCCACTTACTCCACTTCTTCCACTTCCTCCACTTCCTCGACTTCGTCAACTTCGTCCACTTTGTCCACTTCGTCCACTTCGTCAACTTCGTCCATTTACTCCACTTCTTCCACTTCGTAAACTTCGACCACTTCGTCCACTTCTTCCACTTCTTCCACTTCCTCCACTTCATGAACGTCGTCCACTTCCTCCACTTCTTCCACTTCGTCAACTTCATCCACTTCGTCCACTTCCTACACTTCCTCCACTTCCTCCACTTCCTCTACTTCCTCCACTGCCTCCACTCTGTCAACTTCCGCCACTTCGTCCACTTCTTCCACATTGTCCACTTCGTCCATTTCGTCCATTTCGTCAACTTCATCAACTTGCTAAAGTTCCTCCACTTCCTCCATTTCCTCCACTTTGTCCACTTCGTCCGCTTCGTCAACTTCGTCCGCTTCGTCAACTTCGTCCACTTCCTCTACTTCCTCCACTTCCTCAACTTCCTCCACTTCCTCCACTTCGTTCACTTCGTCAACTTCGTCCACTTCGTCCACTTCCTCCACTTCCTCCACTTCCTCCACTTCCTCCACTGCGTCCACTTCCTCACTTCCTCCACTTCCTTGCCTTCCTCCACTTTGTTCACTTTGTCCTCTTATTCCACCTCCTCCACTTCGTCCACTTCGTCAATTTTGTCCACTTCGTCCACTTAGTCCACTTCGTCCTCTTCCTCCACTTCGTACACTTCGTCCACTTCTACCACTTTTTCCACTTCGTCCAATTCGTCCACTTCCTCTACTTCCTGCACTTCGTCTAATTCATCAACTTCGTCCACTTCCTTTACTTCGTCCGCTTCCTCCACTTCCTCCTCTTCCTCCACTTCGTCCACTTCTCCTACTTCGTCCACTTCCTGCACTACCCAAATTTCTTCATTTCGTCCACTTCGTCCATTTCTTGCACTTCTTCCACTTTGTCCACTTCCTCCACTTCCTCCACTTCGTCAAGTTCGCCCACTTCCTCTACTTCGTCTATGTCCTCGACTTCTTCCACTTCCTCCACACTGTCCACTTCTTCCACTTCGTCCAGTTCTTCCACTTCTTAAACTTCGTCCACTTCGTCAACTTCGTCTACTTCCTCCACTTCCTCCATTTCCTCCACTTCGTCAACTTCGTCCACTTCCTCAGTTCCTCCACTTCCTCCCCTTCTTCCACTTTGTCCACTTCGTCCACTTCCTCCGATTCCTCCGCTTCGTCCACCTTCCTTCCACTCTCTCGTCCACTTCGTCCACTTCGTCCACTTCGTCCTCCACTTCGTCAACTTCTCCACTTCCTCCACTTCCTCCACTTCGTCAACTTCCTCCACTTCTTCCACTTGTTCAACTTCGTCAACTTCGTCCACTTCGTCCACTTCCTCCACTTTGTCCACTTCCTCACTTCCTCCACTTCCTCCCCTTCCTCCACTTCCTACACTTCCTCCACCTCCTCCATTTCCTCCACCTCCTCCACTTCCTCCACTTCCTCCACTTCCTCCGCTTCGTCCACTTCTTCCACTTTGTCCACTTCGTCGATTTCGTCCACTTGGTCCACTTCGTCAACTTCGTCCATGTCCTCCACTTCGTCAACTTCGTCAACTTCCTCCACTTCCTCCACTTCGTCAACCTCCTCCACTTCTTCCACTTCTTCTACTTCGTCAACTTCGTCCACTTCCTCCACTTCGTCAACTTCGTCCACTTCCTCCACTTTGTCCACTTGCTCCACTTCAGCCACTTCATCCACTTTCTTCACTTCCTCCACTTCCTCCATATCCTTCACTTCGTCAATATCCTCCAATTCCTCCACTTCGTCAACTTCGTCCACTACGTCAACTTCCTGCACTTCCTCCACTTCCACCACTTCGTCAACTTCTCCACTTCCTCCACATC
This sequence comes from Vigna reflexopilosa, assembly GCA_027742785.1. NCBI lineage: Eukaryota > Viridiplantae > Streptophyta > Magnoliopsida > Fabales > Fabaceae > Vigna > Vigna reflexopilosa. Next base: position 18,183,886 of record CM050924.1, read on the forward strand.
CCCCACTTCGTCCACTTCGTCAACTTCGTCCACTTCATCCACTTCATCAACTTCGTCCACTTCCTCCACTTCCTCAACTTCCTCCACTTCCTCCACTTCCTCCACTTCGTCCACTTCGTCACTTCGTCCACTTCGTCCACTTCGTCCACTTCCTCCATATCCTCCACTTCGTCAACTTCCTCCACTGTCCTCCATTTCCTCCACTTCGTCAACTTCTTCTCCACTTCCTTCCACTTCGTCCACTTCGTTCATTTCGTCCACTTCGTCCACTTCTCAACTTCATCAACTTCCTCCACTTCCTCCACTTCGTCAACTTCCTCACTTCTCCACTTCGTCCACTTCGTCACTTGTCCACTTCGTCCACTTCCTCCACTGCGTCCACTTCGTCCACTTCCTCACTTCCTCCACTTCCTCCCCTTCCTCCACTTGTCCTCTTCCTCCACCTCCTCCACTTCGTCCACTTCGTCAATTTCGTCCACTTCGTCCACTTCGTCCACTTAGTCCACTTCGTCCACTTCGTCCTCTTCCTCCACTTCGTCCACTTCCTCCACTTCGTCCTCTTCGTCCACTTCGTCCACTTTTTCCACTTCGTCCAATTCGTCCACTTCCTCTACTTCTTGCACTTCGTCTACTTCATCAACTTCGTCCACTTCCTTCACTTCGTCCGCTTCCTCCACTTCGTCCTTTTCGTCAACTTCCTCGACTTCCTCCACTTCCTCGACTTCGTCCACTTCCCCCACTTCGTCCACTTCTTGCACTACCTCCATTTCGTCCACTTCGTCCACTTCTTCCACTTCTTCCACTTTGTCCACTTCCTCCACTTCCTCCACTTCGTCAACTTCGCCCACTTCCTCCACTTCGTCTATGTCCTCGACTTCGTCCACTTCCTCCACACTGTCCACTTCTTCCACTTCTTAAACTTCGTCAACTTCGTCTACTTCCTCCACTTCCTCCATTTCCTCCACTTCGTCAACTTCGTCCACTTCCTCACTTCCTCCACTTCCTCCCTTCCTCCACTTCGTCTACTTTGTCCACTTCCTCCACCTCCTCCACTTCCTCCACCTCCTCCACTTCCTCCACTTCCTCCACTTCCTCCACTTCCTCCACTCTCGTCCACTTCTTCCACTTCTTAAACTTCGTCCACTTCGTCAACTTCGTCTACTTCCTCCACTTCCTCCATTTCCTCCACTTCGTCAAATTCGTCCACTTCCTCACTTCCTCCACTTCCTCCCCTTCCTCCACTTCGTCTACTTTGTCCACTTCCTCCACCTCCTCCACTTCCTCCACCTCCTCCACTTCCTCCACTTCCTCCACTTCCTCCGCTTCCTCCACTTCGTCCACTTCTTCCACTTGTCCACTTCGTCCATTTTGTCCACTTCGTCAACTTCGTCCATGTCCTCCACTTCGTCCACTTCCTCCACTTCCTCCACTTCGTCAACTTCCTCCACTTCGTCCACTTCTTCAACTTCGTCAACTTCGTCCACTTCCTCCACTTCCTCCACTTCCTCCACTTCGTCCACTTCCTCCACTTCCTCCACTTCCTCCCTTCGTCCACTTCGTCCACTTCCTCCACTTCCTCCACTTCCTCCACTTCCTCCACTTCCTCCACTTCCTCCACTTCCTCCACTTCGTCCACTTCTTCCACTTTGTCCACTTCGTCGATTTCGTCCACTTCGTCCACTTCGTCAACTTCGTCCATGTCCTCCACTTCCTCCACTTCGTCAACTTCGTCCACTTCCTCCACTTCGTCCACTTCGTCCACTTCCTCCACTTCCTCCACTTCTCACTTCCTCCACTTCCTCCACTTCGTCCACTTCCTCCACTTTGTCCACTTCGCTCCACTTCGTCCACTTCTCCACTCTCCACTTCTCCACTTCCTCACTTCCTCCACTTCCTCCACTTCCTCCACTTTGTCCACTTCCTCCACTTCCTCCACTTCGTCCACTTCGTCCACTTCGTCCACTTCCTCCACTTCGTCCACTTCCTCCACTTCGTCCACTTCCTCCACTTCCTCCACTTCCTCCACTTCCTCCACTTCGTCCACTTCGTCCACTTCTTCCACTTCGTCCATTTCGTCCACTTCCTTCACTTCGTCCACTTCGTCACTTCATCAACTTCGCTCCACTTCCTCCACTTCCTCCACTTCCTCCACTTCCTCCACTTCCTCCACTTCCTCCACTTCGTCACTTCGTCCACTTCCTCCACTTCCTCCACTTCTTCCACTTCCTCCACTTCGTCCACTTCGTCCACTTCTTCCACTTCGTCAACTTCGTCCACTTCCTCCACTTCCTCCACTTCGTCAACTTCGCCACTTCCTCCACTTCGTCCACTTCCTCCACTTCGTCCACTTCCTCAACTTCGTCCACTTCCTCCACTTCTTCCACTTCGTCAACTTCGTCCACTTCCTCCACTTCCTCCACTTCCTCCACTTCGTCCACTTCCTCCACTTCCTCCACTTCCTCCACTTCCTCCACTTCGTCACTTTCGTCCACTTCGTCCACTTCGTCCACTTCCTCCACTTCCTCCACTTCGTCCACTTCGTCCACTTCCTCCACTTCCTCCACTTCCTCCACTTGTCCACTTCGTCCACTTCTCTACTTCCTCCACTTCGTCAACTTCGTCCACTTCCTCACTTCTTCCACTTCCTCCACTTCGTCCACTTCGTCCACTTCCTCCACTTCCTCCACTTCCTCCACTTCCTCCACTTCGTCCACTTCGTCCACTTCGTCCACTTCCTCCACTTCCTCCACTTCCTCCACTTCCTCCACTTCCTCCACTTCCTCCACTTCGTCCACTTCCTCCAGCTTCGTCCACTTCTTCCACTTCCTCCACTTCGTCCACTTCGTCCACTTCGTCCACTTCGTCAACTTCGTCCATGTCCTCCACTTCGTCCACTTCCTCCACTTCTTCCACTTCGTCAACTTCGTCCACTTCCTCCACTTCTTCCACTTCGTCAACTTCGTCCACTTCCTCACTTCGTCCACTTCCTCACTTCCTCCACTTCCTCCACTTCCTCCACTTCGTCCACTTCCTCCACTTCCTCCACTTCCTCCACTTCCTCCACTTCCTCCACTTCCTCCACTTCGTCCACTTCCTCCACTTTGTCCACTTCGTCGACTTCGTCCACTTCGTCCACTTCGTCACTTCGTCCACTTCCTCCACTTCGTCAACTTCGTCAACTTCCTCCACTTCCTCCACTTCCTCCACTTCTTCAACTTGCTCCACTTCTTCCATTTCTTCTACTTCGTCAACTTCGTCCACTTCCTCCACTTCGTCAACTTCGTCCACTTCCTCCACTTTGTCCACTTGCTCCACTTCGTCCACTTCATCCACTTTCTTCACTTCCTCCACTTCCTCCATTTCCTTCATTTTGTCAACATCCTCCACTTCCTCCACTTCGTCAACTTCGTCCACTACCTCAACTTCCTGCACTTCCTCCACTTCCACCACTTCGTCCACTTCCTCCACATCCCCACTTCCTCCACTTCCTCCACTTCCTCCACTCTGTCAACTTCCGCCACTTCGTCCACTTCTTCCATTTTGTCCACTGCGTTCATTTCGTCCATTTCGTCAACTTCATCAACTTGCTCCAGTTCCTCCACTTCCTCCACTTCCTCCACTTTGTCTGCTTCGTCAACTTCGTCCACTTCCTACACTTCCTCCACTTCTTCCACTTCCTCGACTTCGTCAACTTCGTCCACTTTGTCCACATCGTCAACTTCGTCCATTTGCTCCACTACTTCCACTTCGTAAACTTCGACCATTTCGTCCACTTCTTCCACTTCTTCCACTTCCTCCACTTCCTGAACTTCGTCCACTTCCTCCACTTCTTCCACTTCGTCAACTTCCTCCACTTCCTCCACTTCGTACACTTCCTCCACTTCCTTCACTTGCTCCACTTCCTCCACTTCGTCAACTTCGTCCACTTCGTCAACTTCGTCCACTTTGTCCACTTCCTCTACTTCCTCCACTTTCTCCACTCTGTCAACTTCCGCCACTTCGTCCACTTCTTCCACTTTGTCCACTTCGTTCATTTCGTCCATTTCGTCAACTTCATCAACTTGCTGCAGTTCCTCCAATTCCTTCATTTCCTCCACTTCCTCCACTTCGTCCACTTCGTCCGCTTCGTCAACTTCGTCCACTTCTTACACTTCCTCCACTTCCTCCACTTCCTCCACTTCGTCAACTTCCTCCAGTTCCTCCACTTCGTCCACTTCGTCAACTTTGTCCACTTCCTCCACTTCGTCCATATCCTCCACTTCCTCCACTACGTCCACTTCCTCAATTCCTCCACTTCCTCCCCTTCCTCCACTTTGTCCTCTTCCTCAACCTCCTCCACTTCATCCACTTCGTCAATTTCGTCCACTACGTCCTCTTCGTCCACTTCGTCCACTTCGTCCACTTCGTCCACTTCCTCCACTGCGTCCACTTCGTCCAATTCCTCACTTCCTCCACTTCCTCCCCTTCCTCCACTTTGTCCACTTTGTCCTCTTCCTCCACCTCCTCCACTTCGTCCACTTCGTCAATTTCGTTCACATTGTCCACTTCGTCCACTTTGTCAATTTCGTCCACTTCGTCCACTTCGTCCTCTTCGTGCTCTTCGTCCACTTCGTCCACTTTGTCCACTTCGTCCACTTCCTCTACTTCCTCCACTTCGTCAACTTCGTCCACTTCTTTCACTTCGTCCGCTTCTTCCACTTCATCCACTTAGTCAACTTCCTCCACTTCCTCCACTTCCTCTACTTCCTCCACTTCGTCCACTTCCTCCACTTCCTCCACTTCCCCGACTTCCTCCACTTCCTGCACTACCTCCATTTCCTCCATTTCGCCAACTTCGTCCACTTCTTCCAATTCTTCCACTTTGTCCACTTCGTCCACTTCCTCCACTTCGTCAACTTCGCCCACTTCGTCCACTTCGTCCACTTCGTCCACTTCGTCAATGTCGTCTATGTCCTCCACTTCGTCCACTTCCTTCACACTCTCCACTTCTTCCACTTCTTCCACTTCAGCCATTCTTCCACTTCTTCAACTTCGTCTACTTCCTCCACTTCCTCCACTTCGTCCACTTCCTCACTTCCTCCCCTTCCTCCACTTTGTCCACTTCCTCCACCTCCTCCACTTCCTCCACTTCCTCCACTTCCTCCCCTTCCTCCGCTTCGTCCACTTTGTCCACTTCCTCCACTTCCTCTACTTCTTGCACTTCGTCAACTTCATCAACTTCGTCCACTTCCTTCACTTCGTCCGCTTCCTCCACTTCGTCCTCTTCGTCAACTTCCTCCACTTCCTCCACTTCCTCGACTTCGTCTACTTCGTCCACTTCGTCCACTTCCTCCACTTCGTCCACTTCTTGCACTACCTCCATTTCGTCCACTTCGTCCACTTCTTCCACTTCTTCCACTTTGTCCACTTCCTCCACTTCCTCCACACTGTCCACTTCTTCCACTTCTTAAACTTCGTCCACTTCGTCTACTTCCTCCACTTCCTCCATTTCCTCCACTTCGTCAACTTCGTCCACTTCCTCCACTTCCTCCCCTTCCTCCACTTCGTCTACTTTGTCCACTTCCTCCACCTCCTCCACTTCCTCCACCTCCTCCACTTCCTCCACTTCCTCCACTTCCTCCGCTTCCTCCGCTTCGTCCACTTCTTCCACTTTGTCCCCTTCGTCCATTTTGTCCACTTCGTCCACTTCGTCAACTTCGTCCATGTCCTCCACTTCGTCAACTTCCTCCACTTCCTCCACTTCCTCCACTTCGTCAACTTCCTCCACTTCTTCCACTTCTTCAACTTCGTCAACTTCGTCCACTTCCTCCACTTCGTCCACTTCCTACACTTTGTCCACTTCCTCACTTCCTCCACTTCCTCCCCTTCCTCCACTTCGTCCACTTCCTCCACCTCCTCCACTTCGTCCACCTCCTCCACTTCCTCCACTTCCTCCACTTCCTCCGCTTCCTCCGCTTCGTCCACTTCTTCCACTTTGTCCACTTCGTCGATTTCGTCCACTTGGTCCACTTCGTCAACTTCGTCCATGTCCTCCACTTCGTCAACTTCGTCAACTTCCTCCACTTCCTCCACTTCGTCAACTTCCTCCACTTCTTCCACTTCTTCTACTTCGTCAACTTCGTCCACTTCCTCCACTTCGTCAACTTCGTCCACTTCCTCCACTTTGTCCACTTGCTCCACTTCGTCCACTTCATCCACTTTCTTCACTTCCTCCACTTCCTCCATTTCCTTCACTTCGTCAACATCCTCCACTTCCTCCACCTCGTCAACTTCGTCCACTACGTCAACTTCCTGCACTTCCTCCACTTCCTCCACTTCATCAACTTCGTCCACTTCCTCCACATCCGCCACTTCGTCCACTTCGTCAACTTCGTCCACTTCGTCCACTTCGTCCACTTCCTCCACTTCCTCAACTTCCTCCACTTCCTCCACTTCATCCACTTCCTCAACTTCGTCTGCTTCGTCCACTTCCTCCATATCGTCCACTTCGTCCACTTCGTCAACTTCCTCCACTTCCTCCATTTCCTCCACTTCGTCAACTTCGTCCACTTCGTCCACTTCCTCCGCTTCCTCCACTTACTCCACTTCTTCCACTTCCTCCACTTCCTCGACTTCGTCAACTTCGTCCACTTTGTCCACTTCGTCAACTTCGTCCATTTACTCCACTTCTTCCACTTCGTAAACTTCGACCACTTCGTCCACTTCCTCCACTTCTTCTACTTCGTCAACTTTGTCCAGTTCCTCCACTTCCTACACTTCCTCCACTTCCTCCACTTCCTCCACTTCGTCAACTTCGTCCACTTCGTCAACTTCGTCCACTTCGTCCACTTCCTCCACTTCCTCTACTTCCTCCACTTCCTCCACTCTGTCAACTTCCGCCACTTTGTCCACTTCTTCCACTTTGTCCACTTCGTTCATTTCGTCCATTTCGTCAACTTGCTCCAGTTCCTCCACTTCCTCCACTTCGTCCACTTCGTCCGCTTCGTCAACTTCGTCCACTTCCTACACTTCCTCCACTTCCTCCACTTCCTCAACTTCCTCCAGTTCCTCCACTTCGTCCACTTCTTCTACTTTGTCCACTTCCTCCACTTCGTCCACATCCTACACTTCCTCCACTGCGTCCACTTCCTCACTTCCTGCACTTCCTCCCCTTCCTCCACTTTGTCCTCTTCCTCCACCTCCTCCACTTCGTCAATTTCGTCCACTTCGTCCACTTCGTCCTCTTCGTCCACTTCCTCCACTTCCTCCACTGCGTCCACTTCGTCCACTTCCTCACTTCCTCCACTTCCTCCCCTTCCTCCACTTTGTCCACTTCCTCCACTTCCTCCACCTCCTCCACTTCGTCCACTTCCTCCACTTCGTCCACTTCCTCCACTTCGTCAACTTCGTCAACTTTGTCAACTTCGTCACTTCGTCCACTTTGTCCACTTCCTCCACTTCCTCTACTTCCTCCACTTCCTCCACTCTGTCAACTTCCGCCACTTCGTCCACTTCTTCCACTTTGTCCACTTCGTTCATTTCGTCCATTTCTTCAACTTCATCAACTTGCTCCACTTCCTCCACTTCCTCCATTTCCTCCACTTCCTCCACTTC
>CM050924.1:18191578-18242323 GCA_027742785.1 Vigna reflexopilosa
CTTCGTCCACTTCTTCCACTTCGTCCATTTCGTCCGCTTCGTCAACTTGATAAACTTGCTCCTGTTCATCAACTTGCTCCATTTCCTCCACTTCCTACACTTCGCCCACTTCGTCCGCTTCGTCAACTTCATCCACTTCCTACATTTCCTCCACTTCCACCACTTCCTCCACTTCCTCAACTTCCTCCACTTCCTCCACTTCGTCCACTTCGTCAACTTCGTCAACTTCCTCCACTCCGTCAACTTCCTCCACTTCCTCCACTTCGTCAACTTCGTCCATTTCCTCCACTTCGTCCACTTCCTCCACACTGTCCACTTCTTCCACTTCGTCCAACTCTTCCACTTCTGAAACTTCGTCCACTTCGTCAACTTCGTCCACTTCGTCAACTTCGTCCACTTCCTCACTTCCTCCATTACTCCCCTTCCTTCACTTCGTCCACTTTGTCCTCTTCCTCCACCTCCTCCACTTCGTCCACATCGTCAATTTCGTCCACTTCGTCCACTTCGTGCACTTCGTCCTCTTCGTCCACTTCTTCCACCTTGTCCATTTCCTCCCTTTCCTCCACTTCGTCCACTTCCTTCAGATCGTCTACTTCGTCCACTTCATCCACTTCCTCTACTTCGTCCACTTCCTTGACTTTCTCTACTTCGTCCACTTCGTCCGCTTCGTCTACTTCCTCCACTTCCTCCACTTCCTCCACTTCCTCCACTTCACCCACTTCCTCCACTTCCTCTACTACCTCCATTTCCTCCATTTCGTCCGCTTCGTCCACTTCTTCCACTTCTTGAACTTTGTCCACTTCCTCCACTTCGTCCACTTCGTCAACTTCGTCCACTTCGTCAACTTCGTCCACTTCGTCAACTTCGTCTATGTCCTCGACTTCGTCCACTTCCTCCACACTGTCCACTTCTTCCACTTCGTCCAGTTCTTCCACTTCTTAATCTTCGTCTACTTCCTCCACTTCCTCCACTTCCTCCACGTCCTCCACTTCGTCAACTTCGTCCACTTCCTCCCCTTCCTCCACTTCGTCCACTTTGTCCACTTCCTCCACCTCCTCCACTTCCTCCGCCTCCTCCACTTCCTCCACTTCGTCCACTTCGTCAACTTCGTCCACTTTGTCCACTTCCTCCACACTGTCCACTTCTTCCACTTCGTACAACTCTTCCACTTCTTAAACTTCGTCCACTTCGTCAACTTCGTCCACTTCCTCCACTTCCTCACTTCCTCCACCTCCTCCACTTCGTTTACTGCGTCAACTTCGTCCACTTCGTCCTCTTCGTCCAGTTCGTCCACTTCCTCCACTTCGGCCACTTCCTCCACATCCTCCACTTCGTCTACTTGCTCCACATCCGCCACTTCGTCCACTTTCTCCACTTCGTCCACTTCGTCAACTTCGTTTACTTCGTCAACTTCGGCACTTCATCAACTTCGTCAACTTCCTCCACTTCCTCCACTTCCTCCAATTCCTCTACTTCGTCCACTTCCTCCATTTCGTGAACTTCGTCCACTTCGTCAACTTCGTCCATTTCCTCCACTTCGTCCACTTCTTCCACTTCTTCCACTTCCTCCACTTCGTGAACTTCGTCCACTTCGTCCACTTCCTCCACTTCGTCAACTTCGTCCACTTCCTCCACTCTGTCAACTTCCGCCACTTCGTCCACTTCTTCCACTTCGTCCATTTCGTCCGCTTCGTCAACTTGATCAACTTGCTCCTGTTCATCAACTTGCTCCATTTCCTCCACTTCCTACACTTCGCCCACTTCGTCCGCTTCGTCAACTTCATCCACTTCCTACATTTCCTCCACTTCCACCACTTCCTCCACTTCCTCAACTTCCTCCACTTCCTCCACTTCGTCCACTTCGTCAACTTCGTCAACTTCCTCCACTTCCTCCACTTCCTCCAATTCCTCCACTTCGTCCACTTCCTCCAATTCCTCCACTTCGTCCACTTCCTCCAATTCCTCCATTTCGTGAACTTCGTGCACTTCGTCAACTTCGTCCATTTCCTCCACTTCGTCCACTTCTTCCACTTCTTCCACTTCCTCCACTTCGTGAACTTCGTCCACTTCCTCCACTTCCTCCACTTCGTCAACTTCGTCCACTTCCTCCACTCTGTCAACTTCCGCCACTTCGTCCACTTCTTCCACTTCGTCCGCTTCGTCAACTTGATAAACTTGCTCCTGTTCATCAACTTGCTCCATTTCCTCCACTTCCTACACTTCGCCCACTTCGTCCGCTTCGTCAACTTCATCCACTTCCCACATTTCCTCCACTTCCACCACTTCCTCCACTTCCTCAACTTCCTCCACTTCCTCCACTTCGTCCACTTCGTCAACTTCGTCAACTTCCTCCACTCCGTCAACTTCCTCCACTTCCTCCACTTCGTCCACTTCGTCAACTTCGTCCATTTCCTCCACTTCGTCCACTTCCTCCACACTGTCCACTTCTTCCACTTCGTCCAACTCTTCCACTTCTGAAACTTCGTCCACTTCGTCAACTTCGTCCACTTCGTCAACTTCGTCCACTTCCTCACTTCCTCCATTACTCCCCTTCCTTCACTTCGTCCACTTCGTCCACTTCGTGCACTTCGTCCACTTCGTGCACTTCGTCCTCTTCGTCCACTTCTTCCACCTTGTCCATTTCCTCCCTTTCCTCCACTTCGTCCACTTCCTTCAGATCGTCTGCTTCGTCCACTTCATCCACTTCCTCTACTTCGTCCACTTCTTTGACTTTCTCTACTTCGTCCACTTCGTCCGCTTCGTCTACTTCCTCCACTTCCTCCACTTCCTCCACTTCCCCCACTTCCTCCACTTCCTCTACTACCTCCATTTCCTCCATTTCGTCCGCTTCGTCCACTTCTTCCACTTCTTCAACTTTGTCCACTTCCTCCACTTCGTCCACTTCGTTAACTTCGTCCACTTCGTCAACTTCGTCTATGTCCTCGACTTCATCCACTTCCTCCACACTGTCCACTTCTTCCACTTCGTCCAGTTCTTCTACTTCTTAAACTTCGTCTACTTCCTCCACTTCCTCCACTTCCTCCACGTCCTCCACTTCGTCAACTTCGTCCACTTCGTCCACTTCCTCCCCTTCCTCCACTTCGTCCACTTTGTCCACTTCCTCCACCTCCTCCACTTCCTTCGCCTCCTCCACTTCCTCCACTTCGTCCACTTCGTCAACTTCGTCCACTTTGTCCACTTCCTCCACACTGTCCACTTCTTCAACTTCGTACAACTCTTCCACTTCTTAAACTTCGTCCACTTCGTCAACTTCGTCCACTTCCTCCACTTCCTCACTTCCTCCACCTCCTCCACTTCGTTTACTGCGTCAACTTCGTCCACTTCGTCCTCTTCGTCCAGTTCGTCCACTTCCTCCACTTCGGCCACTTCCTCCACATCCTCCACTTCGTCTACTTGCTCCACATCCGCCACTTCGTCCACTTTCTCCACTTCGTCCACTTCGTCAACTTCGTTCACTTCGTCAACTTCGGCACTTCATCAACTTCCTCCACTTCCTCCACTTCCTCTACTTCCTCCAATTCCTCCACTTCGTCCACTTCCTCCAATTCCTCCACTTCGTCCACTTCCTCCAATTCCTCCATTTCGTGAACTTCGTCCACTTCGTCAACTTCGTCCATTTCCTCCACTTCGTCCACTTCTTCCACTTCCTCCACTTCGTGAACTTCGTCCACTTCCTCCACTTCCTCTACTTCGTCAACTTCGTCCACTTCCTCCACTCTGTCAACTTCCGCCACTTCGTCCACTTCTTCCACTTCGTCGATTTCGTCCGCTTCGTCAACTTGATCAACTTGCTCCTGTTCATCAACTTGCTCCATTTCCTCCACTTCCTACACTTCGCCCACTTCGTCCGCTTCGTCAACTTCATCCACTTCCTACATTTCCTCCACTTCCACCACTTCCTCCACTTCCTCAACTTCCTCCACTTCCTCCACTTCGTCCACTTCGTCAACTTCGTCAACTTCCTCCACTTCCTCCACTTCGTCAACTTCGTCCATTTCCTCCACTTCGTCCACTTCCTCCACACTGTCCACTTCTTCCACTTCGTCCAACTCTTCCACTTCGTCAACTTCGTCAACTTCGTCAACTTCGTCCACTTCCTCACTTCCTCCATTACTCCCCTTCCTTCACTTCGTCCACTTTGTCCTCTTCCTCCACCTCCTCCACTTCGTCCACATCGTCAATTTCGTCCACTTCGTCCACTTCGTGCACTTCGTCCTCTTCGTCCACTTCTTCCACCTTGTCCATTTCCTCCCTTTCCTCCACTTCGTCCACTTCCTTCAGATCGTCTGCTTCGTCCACTTCATCCACTTCCTCTACTTCGTCCACTTCCTTGACTTTCTCTACTTCGTCCACTTCGTCCGCTTCGTCTACTTCCTCCACTTCCTCCACTTCCTCCACTTCGTCCACTTCCTCCACTTCCCCCACTTCCTCCACTTCCTCTACTACCTCCATTTCCTCCATTTCGTCCGCTTCGTCCACTTCTTCCACTTCTTCAACTTTGTCCACTTCCTCCACTTCGTCCACTTCGTCAACTTCGTCCACTTCGTCAACTTCGTCTATGTCCTCGACTTCGTCCACTTCCTCCACAGTGTCCACTTCTTCCACTTCGTCCAGTTCTTCCACTTCTTAAACTTCGTCTACTTCCTCCATTTCCTCCACTTCCTCCACTTCCCCCACGTCCTCCACTTCGTCAACTTCGTCCACTTCCTCCCCTTCCTCCACTTCGTCCACTTTGTCCACTTCCTCCACCTCCTCCACTTCCTCCGCCTCCTCCACTTCCTCCACTTCGTCCACTTCGTCAACTTCGTCCACTTTGTCCACTTCCTCCACACTGTCCACTTCTTCCACTTCGTACAACTCTTCCACTTCTTAAACTTCGTCCACTTCGTCAACTTCGTTCACTTCCTCCACTTCCTCACTTCCTCCACCTCCTCCACTTCGTTTACTGCGTCAACTTCGTCCACTTCGTCCTCTTCGTCCAGTTCGTCCACTTCCTCCACTTCGGCCACTTCCTCCACATCCTCCACTTCGTCTACTTCCTCCACATCCGCCACTTCGTCCACTTTCTCCACTTCGTCCACTTCGTCAACTTCGTTCACTTCGTCAACTTCGGCACTTCATCAACTTCGTCAACTTCCTACGCTTCGTCCACTTCCTCCAATTCCTCCACTTCGTCCACTTCCTCCAATTCCTCCACTTCGTCCACTTCCTCCAATTCCTCCATTTCGTGAACTTCGTCCACTTCGTCAACTTCGTCCATTTCCTCCACATCCTCCACTTCGTCTACTTCCTCCACATCCGCCACTTCGTCCACTTTCTCCACTTCGTCCACTTCGTCAACTTCGTTCACTTCGTCAACTTCGGCACTTCATCAACTTCGTCAACTTCCTACGCTTCGTCCACTTCCTCCAATTCCTCCACTTCGTCCACTTCCTCCAATTCCTCCACTTCGTCCACTTCCTCCAATTCCTCCATTTCGTGAACTTCGTCCACTTCGTCAACTTCGTCCATTTCCTCCACGTCGTCCACTTCTTCCACTTCTTCCACTTCCTCCACTTCGTGAACTTCGTCCACTTCCTCCATTTCCTCCACTTCGTCCACTTCCTCACTTCCTCCACTTCCTGCACTTTGTCCACTTCCTTCACTTACTCTACTTCCTCCACTTCCTCCACTTCCTCCACTTTGTCAACTTCCGCCACTTCGTCCACTTCTTCCACTTAGTCCATTTCGTCCGCTTCGTCAACTTGATCAACTTGCTCCTGTTCATCAACTTCCTCCATTTCCTCCACTTCCTACATTTCGTCCACTTCGTCCGCTTCGTCAACTTCATCCACTTCCTACATTTCCTCCACTTCCTCCACTTCCTCCACTTCCTCAACTTCCTCCACTTCCTCCACTTCCTCCACTTCGTCAACTTCGTCAACTTCCTCCACTTCGTCAACTTTTTCCACTTCGTCCACTTCGTCAACTTCGTCCATTTCCTCTACTTCGTCCACTTCCTCCACATTGTCCACTTCTTCCACTTCGTCCAACTCTTCCACTTCTGAAACTTCGTCCACTTCGTCAACTTCGTCCACTTCCTCCACTTCGTCAACTTCGTCCATTTCCTCACTTCCTCCATTACTCCCCTTCCTCCACTTCGTCCACTTCTTCCACTTAGTCCATTTCGTCCGCTTCGTCAACTTGATCAACTTGCTCCTGTTCATCAACTTCCTCCATTTCCTCCACTTCCTACATTTCGTCCACTTCGTCCGCTTCGTCAACTTCATCCACTTCCTACATTTCCTCCACTTCCTCCACTTCCTCCACTTCCTCAACTTCCTCCACTTCCTCCACTTCCTCTACTTCGTCAACTTCCTCCACTTCGTCAACTTTTTCCACTTCGTCCACTTCATCAACTTCGTCTATGTCCTCGACTTCGTCCACTTCCTCCACACTGTCCACTTCTTCCACTTCGTCCAGTTCTTCCACTTCTTAAACTTCGTCCACTTCATCAACTTCGTCTACTTCCTCCACTTCCTTCACTTCCTCCACTTCCTCCATGTCTTCCACTTCGTCAACTTCGTCCACTTCCTCCCCTTCCTCCACTTCGTCCACTTTGTCCACTTCCTCCACCTCCTCCACTTCGTCAACTTCGTCCACTTTGTCCACTTCCTCCACACTGTCCACTTCTTCCACTTCGTACAACTCTTCCACTTCTTAAACTTCGTCCACTTCGTCAAGTTCGTCCACTTCCTCCACTTCCTCGCCTTCCTCCACTTCGTCCATTTTGTCTTCTTCCTCCGCCTCCTCCACTTCGTTTACTGCGTCAACTTCGTCCACTTTGTCCTCTTCGTCCACTTCGTCCAGTTCGTCCACTTCCTCCACTTCGTCCACTTTCTCCACTTCGTCCACTTCGTCAACTTCGTCAACTTCGGCACTTCATCAATTTCGTCAACTTTCTCCACTTCCTCCAGTTCCTCCACTTCCTCCAATTCCTCCACTTCGTCCACTTCCTCCAATTCCTCCACTTCGTGAACTTCGTCCACTTCGTCAACTTCCTCCATTTCCTCCACTTCGTCCACTTCTTCCACTTCCTCCACTTCGTGAACTTCGTCCACTTCCTCCACTTTGTCGACTTCCTCCACTTACTCTACTTTCTCCACTTCCTCCACTCTGTCAACTTCCGTCACTTCGTCCACTTCTTCCACTTCGTCCATTTCGTCCGCTTCGTCAACTTGCTCCTGTTCATCAACTTCCTCCATTTCCTCCACTTCCTACACTTCGTCCACTTCGTTCGCTTCGTCATCTTCATCCACTTCCTACATTTCCTCCACTTCCTCCACTTCCTCAACTTCCTTAACTTCCTCCACTTCCTCCACTTCGTGCACTTCGTCAACTTCGTCAACTTCCTCCACTTCGTCAACTTCGTCCACTTCCTCCACTTCGTCCACTTCGTCAACTTCGTCCATTTCCTCCACTTCGTCCACTTCCTCCACACTGTCCACTTCTTCCACTTCGTCCAACTCTTCCACTTCTTAAACTTCGTCCACTTCGTCAACTTCGTCCACTTCCTCCACTTTCTCCACTTCGTCCACTTCCTAACTTCCTCCCCTTCCTCCACATCCTCCATTTTGGCCACTTCCTCCTCTTCCTCCACCTCCTCCACTTCGTCCACTTCGTCAATTTCGTCCACTTCGTCCACTTCGTCCACTTCGTCCACTTCGTCCTCTTCGTCCACTTCGTCCACTTCGTCCACTTCGTCCACTTCTTCCACTTTGTCTACTTTGTCCACTTCGTCCACTTCCTCTACTTCCTCCACTTTGTCAACTTCGTCCACTTCCTTCACTTTGTTCGCTTCCTCCACTTCGTCCACTTCGTCGATTTACTCCACTTCTTCCACTTCGTAAACGTCGACCACTTCGTCCACTTCTTCCACTTCTTCAACTTCGTCAACTTCGTCAACTTCGTCCAATTCCTACACTTCCTCCACTTCGTCCACTTCGTCCACATCGTCACCTTCGTCATTTTCGTCCACTTTCTCAACTTCGTCCACTTCCTCCACTTCCTCCACTTCTTCCACTTCCTCCACTTCCTCCACTTCCTCAACTTCTTCCACTTCCTTCACTTCCTCGACTTCGTCAACTTCGTCCGCTTCCTGCACTTTGTCCACTTCGTCCACTTCCTCCACTTCGTCCACTACGTCCACTTCCTCCACTTCATCCACTACGTCCACTTCCTCCACTTCGTCCACTTCGACAACTTTGTCCACTTCCTCCACTTCATCCAATTTCTTCACGTCCTCTACTTCCTCCATTTCCTCCACTTCGTCAACTTCCTGCACTTCCTGCACTTCGTCAACTTCGTCCACTTCGTCAACTTCGTCCACTTCCTCCACTTCGTCAACTTCGTCCACTTCGTCCACTTCGTCCACTTCTTCCACTTCCTCCACTTCGTCAACTTCGTCCTCTTTGTTCACTTCGTCAACTTCCTCCACTTCCTCCACTTCCTCCACTTCGTCCACTTCCTCCACTTCGTCCACTTCGTCAACTTCGTCCACTTCCTACACTTCCTCCACTTCTTCCACTTCCTCCACTTCCTCCACTTCCTTCACTTCCTCCACTTCCTCCACTTTGTCCACTTCGCCCACTTTGTCCACTTCCTCCACTTCCTCCACATCGTCCACTTAGTCCACTTCCTCCATTTCCTCCACTTCGTCAACTTCCTCCACTATGTCGACTTCGTCCACTTCGTCCACTTCCTCCACTTCTTCCACTTTGTCCACTTCGTCCACTTCGTCGACGTCGTGCACTTCGTCCACTTCGTCCATTTTATCCACTTCCTCCACTTCGTCCACTTCATCCATTTTCTTCACCTCCTCTACTTCCTCCATTTCGTCCACTTCCACCACTTCGTCCACTTCTTCGACTTCTTGAACTTCGTCCACTTCCTCCACTTCGTCAACTCCGTCCACATTGTCTACTTCTTCCACTTCCTCAACTTCGTCCACTTCGTCCACTTCATCAACTTCCTCCACTTCCTCCACTTCCTCCACTTCCTCCACTTCGTCCATTTCCTCCACTTCCTCCAAATCGTGAACTTCGTCTACTTCGTCCACCTCGTCCACTTCGTCAAGTTCGTCCAGTTCGTCCACTTCGTCCACTTCGTCCACTTCGTCCACTTCATCAACTTCCTCCACTTCGTCCACTTCCTCAACTTCCTCCACTTCCTCCACTTCCTCCACTTCGTCAAGTTCGTCCACTTCGTCCACTTCGCCCACTTCCTTCACTTCGTCCACTTCCTCCACTTCTTCAACTTCGTCCACTTCGTCAACGTCGTCCACTTCCTCCACTTCCTCCACTTCCTCGACTTCCTGCACTTCCTGCTCTTCCTCCACTTCCTCCAGTTCCTCCTCTTCCTCCACTTTGTCCACTTCGTCAACTTCGTCAAGTTCGTCCACTTCGTTAACTTCGTCCACTTCGTCCACTACCTGCACTTCCTTCACTTCCTCGACTTCGTCCACTTCGTCAACTTCGTCCACTTCGTCCGCTTCCTCTACTTCGTCCACTTCGTACATTTCCTCCACGTCGTCCACCTCCTCCACTTCATCCACTTCGTCCACTTCGTCCACTTCGTCAACTTCGTCCACTTCGTCCACTTCTTCCACTTCCTCCACTTCCTCCACTTCGTCCAATTCGTCCACTTCGTCAACTTTTTCCACTTCCTCCACTTCCTCCACTTCCTCCACCTCGTCCACTTCGTGCACTTCGTCAACTTCATCATCCACTTCGTCAACTTCGTCCAATTCCTCCACTTCGTCCACTTCCTCAACTTCCTCCACTTCGTCCACTTCGTCCACTTCCTCCAAAACGTCCACTTCCTCCACTCCCTTCACTTCCTCCACTTCCTCCACTTCTTCCACTTGGTCCACTTCATCCACTTCGTCCACTTTCTCTACTTCCTCTAGTTCGTCCACTTCGTACACTTGGTCCACTTCTTCCTCTTCCTCCACTTCCTCCACTTCCTCCACTTCGTCCACTTCGTCAGCTTCGTCCACTTCGTCCACTTCTTCCACTTCGTCAACTTCTTCCACTTCTTTAACTTGGTCCACTTCGTCCACTTCCTCCACTTCCTCCACTTCCTCCATTTCCTCCACTTCGTGCACTTCGTACACTTGATCCACTTCGTCCACCTCTTCCTCTTCGTCCACTTCTTCCACTTCTTCAACTTGGTCCACTTAGTCAGCTTCGTCCACTTCTCCACGTTGTAAACTTCGTCGACTTCCTCCACTTCCTCTACTTCGTCCACTTCATCCACTTCCTCCACTTCGTCAACTTCCTCCACTTCCTCCACTTCCTCTACTTCCTCAACTTCCTTCTCTTCCTCCACTTCCTCCACTTCCTCCACTTCCTCCACTTCCTCCACTTCGTCAACATCGTCCACTTCCTCCACTTCCTGCTCTTCCTCAACTTCCTCCACTTCCTCCACTTCCTCCTCTTTGTCCACTTCGTCCACTTCGTCCACTTCGTCCACTTCGTCAACTTCGTCCACTACATTAACTTCGTCACTTCGTCCACTTCTTTCACTTCCTCGACATCTTCCACTTCGTCAACTTCCTCCACTTCCCCCACTTCCTCCACTTCGTCAACTTTGTCCACTTCCTCCAGTTCCTCAGCGTCCTCTACTTCTTCCACTTCATCCACTTCCTCCACTTCCTCCACTTCATCCACTTTGTCAACTTCGTCCACTTCGTCAACTTCGTCCACTTCTTCCACTTCCTCCACTTCATCCATTTCCTCCACTTCGTCCACTTCGTACACTTGATCCACTTCGTCCACTTCTTCCACTTCTTAAACTTGGTCCCCTTAGTCAACTTCGTCCACTTCGTCCACTTCGTCAACTTCGTCCACTTCTTCCACTTCCTCCACTTCCTCCACTTCGTCCATTTCCTCCACTCCGTCCACTTCCTCCACTTCCTCCACTTCCTGCGCTTCCTCCACTCCCTCCACTTCCTCCTCTTGCTCCACTTCCTCCACTTCGTCAACTTCGTCACTTCGTCCACTTCCTTCCCTTCCTCGACTTCCTCCACTTCCTCCAAATCGTCAACTTCGTCCACTTCCTCCACTTCGTCCACTTCGTCAACTTCGTCCACTTCCTCCAATTCCTCCACTTCGTCCCCTTCGTTCACTTCCTCTGTTTCCTCCACTTCCTCCACTTCTTCCACTTCGTCAACTTCGTCCATTTCATCAACTTCCTCCACTTCCTCCACTTCCTCCACTTCCTCCACTTCCTCCTCTTCCTCCACTTCCTCCACTTCGTCCACTTCCTTCACTTTGTCCACTTCCTCCACTTCCTGAAGTCGAAGAAGTGGACGAAGTGGAGGAAGTGTACGAAGTGGAGGAAGTGGCGGAAGTTGACGAAGTGGAACAAGTTGACGAAGTGGAGGAAGTGGAGGAAGTGGACGAAGTGGAGGAAGTGGAGGAAGTGAATGAAGTGGACGAAGTGAAGGAAATGGAGGAAGTGGAGGAAGTGGAGGAAGTGGACGAAGCGGAGGAAGTGGACGAAGCGAAGGAAGTTGAGGAAGTGGAGAAAGTGGAGGAAGTTGACGAAGTGGACGAAGTGGATGAAGTGGGCAAAGTGGACGAAGTTTACGAAGTGGAGAAGTCGAGGAAGTGGACGAAGTTGAAGAAGTTGAAGAAGTGGAAGAAGTGGACGAAGTGGCCGAAGTGCAGGACGTCGATGAAGTGGACGAAGTAGAGGAAGTGGAGTTAGTGGAGGAAGTGGAGGAAGTGCAGGAAGTGGAGGGGGTGGACGAAGTGGACGATGTTGATGAAGTGGACGAAGTGGACGAAGTGGAGGAAATGGAGGAAGTGGAGGAAGTGGACGACGTTGACGAAGTGAAGGAAGTGGAGGAAGTGGAGGAAGTGGAGGAAATGGACGAAGTTGACAAAGTGGACGAAGTTGACGAAGTTGACGAAGTTGAAGAAGTCGAAGAAGTGGACGAAGTGGACAAAGTCGAAGAAGTGGATGAAGTGGAGGAAGTGGACAAAGTGAAGGAAGTGGACAAAAGTGGAGGAAGTGGAGGAAGTTGAGGAAGTGGTGGAAGTGGACGAAGTGGACCAAGTGGAGGAAGTGGACGTGGTGGACCAAGTGGACGAAGCTGAGGAAGTGGAGGAAGTTGACGAAGTGGAAGAAGTGGACGAAGTGGAGGAAGTTGACGAAGTGGAAGAAGTGGACGAAGTTGAGGAAGTGGAGGAAGTGGACGAAATGGAGGAAGTGGACAAAGTTGAGGAAGTGGAGGAATGGGACGAAGTGGAGGAAGTGGAGGAAGTTGACGAGGTGGACGAAGTGTGCGAAGTGGACGAAGTGGAGGAAGTGGACGAAGTTTACGAAGTGGACAATTGGACGAAGTTGACTAAGTGGACGAAGTTGAACAAGTTGAAGAAGTGGCTGAAGTGGAGGACGTGGACGAAGTGGAGGAAGTGGACGAAGTTGAAGAAGTTGACGAAGTTGAAGAAGTCGAAGAAGTGGACGAAGTGGACGAAGTCGAAGAAGTGGATGAAGTGGACGAAGTGGACAAGGTGGAGGAAGTGGAGGAAGTGGAAGAAGTGGAGGAAGTGGAGGAACTGGTGGAAGTGGACCAAGTGGAGGAAGTGGACGTAGTGGGCGAAGTGGACGAAGTTGAGGAAGTGGAGGAAGTGGACGAAGTGGAAGAAGTGGACGAAGTGGATGAAGTTGACGAAGTGGAAGAAGTGGACGAAGTTGAGGAAGTGGAGGAAGTGAATTTTGAGAGGGTCGCAACTCACACAAAAATTGATTGAAAAATTAATGCAGTATAGTATTAGGAAGTGACTCCTAGGTCGTCTCTCAAGAACCAAATTGCGGTTCAGTCTCAGATCGAGCACATAGTAGGGGGGGTTTGAAAGTGAAGAAATGAGTGACCATCATCAACGCCTCTCTGCAGCAAGCTGGACTTTTCCGTGTGCACCCATGCCTTGGCTGGAACGTTCTCATGGGCCACCGAATGCTCTCTTTCTTTCCAAGCCACCTGGACAATCCTGGACTTGCAACCCGTCACACCATTTCTCTTTGTTGGACCGTCTCCCAAGCTGGATCAGGCCGTGTGCGTGTGCTTTCTAAAGGGCCGCTGCAGCTCCGCTTCTTCTTTTTCAATTGAGAATCAAATTCTCTTTTATTAGGTGGCAGCTCCAACACGTCCAAGCTCTGTCCCATGATTCAATGAGGGCTGCTTTAATTTGCTGTATGCGTGAAAATGCTTCTTCTTTGGACACCCCTGGATGTGCTGGACCTCCTCAATTGGGCCGTGAGCTTCCTTTTCCAAATGAAGTCAGGGCCTCTACATCCCTTCTCTCGGTGCCTGCCTTACTTGAATACGTGAAGCTTCTTCAAAGCCAACCCCTTTTCTTGTGGGCCTCTCTTCTTTCCAAGCACAATTTATCATTTAACCTTCAAATGTCCCAAATTATATTTCCACAATTTTCCCTAAAATCAATAATGCAAATAATAGCCTCAGATAATTCAAATTAATTAAAATAAGAATTTCTGATGAAATAAAGCACATTTGGCAAAAACGGAAAAATACCGGACATTTAAGGACAATTCCCTGATTAATTCTAGCACATTAAACTAAGTGAAGTGAATAAAATATTGACTCATCAGTGGACAAAGTGGAGGAAGTGTACGAAGTGGACGAAGTGTAGGAAGTTGACGAAATGGAAGAAGTTGACGAAGTCGACGAAGTGTAGGAAGTGGAGGAAGTGGAGGAAGTTGACGAAGTGGAACAAGTTCACGAAGTGGACGAAGTGGAGGAAGTGGACGAAGTGTAGGAAGTTGACGAAGTGGACGAAGTGGAGGAATTGGACGAAGAGGAGGAAGTTGATGAAGTGGACGAAGCAGAGGAAATGGAGGAAGTGGACGAAGTTGACAAAGTGGACGAAGTTGACGCAGTGCCGGAAGTGGACGAAGTGGGCGAAGTTGACTAAGTGGATGAAGTTGAAGAAGTGGAAGAAATGGACGAAGTGGAGGACGTGGACGAAGTGGAGTTAGTGGAGGAAGTGGAGGAATTGGACGAAGTTGACGAAGTGGAGGAAGGGAGGAAGTGGACGAAGAGGACGAAGTTGACGAACTGGACGAAGTGGAGGAAGTGGAAGAAGTAGAGTAAGTGGAGGAAGTGGAGGAGGTGGACGAAGTGGACTATGTTGACGAAGTGGACTAAGTGGAGGAAGTGGAGGAAGTGGAGGAAGTAGACGAAGTTGACGAAGTGCACGAACTTGACGAAGTTCACGAAGTTGACGAACTTGACGAAGTGGACAAAGTGGACGAAGTGGACGAAGTAGAGGAAGAGGAGGCAGTGGAGGAAGTGGACGAATTTGACGTAGTGGACGAAGTTGACGTAGTGGACGAAGTTGACCAAGTTGTCAAAGTGGACGAAGTGGACGAACTGGTAGATTTGGACGAGGTGGACGAAGTTGAGGAGGTGAAGGAAGTTGAGGAAGTGGACAAAGTTGACGAAGTGCACGAACTTGACTATGTTGACGAAGTGGACGAAGTTGACCAAGTTGACAAAGTGGACGAAGTGGACGAATTGGAGGAAGTGGACTAAGTGGACGAAGTTGACGAAGTTGAAGAAGTGGTAGAAGTTGACGAAGTTTCGAAGTGGACGAAGTGGAGGAAATAGACAAAGTTCACGAAGTGGACGAACTCGACGAAATGGACGAAGTCGACGAAGCGGAGGAAGTGGAGGAAGTGGAAGAAGTGCAAGAAGTGGAGTAAGTGGAGGAAGTGGACGAAGTTGACGAAGTTGACGAAGTGGACGAAATGGAGGAAATGAACGAAGTTGACGAAGTGGACGAAGTTCAAGAGGTGAAGGAAGTGGACAAATTGCCGAAATGGAGGAAGTGGACGAAGATTAGGAAGTGGAGGAAGTGTACGAAGTTGACGAAGTGGAGGAAGTGGAGGAAGTGGACGAAGTGGAGGAAGTGGAGGAAGTGGAGGAAGTGGAGGAAGTGGAGGAAGTGGACGAAGTTGACGAAGTGGACGAAGTTGATGAAGTTGAAGAAGTCGAAGAAGTGGACGAAGTGGAAGAAGTGCACGAAGTGGACGAAATGGAGGAAGTGTACGAAGTGGACGAAGTGGAGGAAATGGAAGAAGTTGACGAAGTGGATGAAGTTGACGAAGTGGAGGAAGTGGAGGAAGGGAAGAAATGGAGGAAGTGGACGAAGTGGAAGGAGTGGACGAAGTAGACGAATTGGGCGAAGTCGACGAAGTGGAAGAAGTGGAGGAAGTGCAAGAAGTGGAGTAAGTGGACGAAGTTGACGAAGTTCAGGAAGTGGAGCAAGTAGACGAAGTTAACGAAGTCGAAGAAGTGGAGGAAATGGACGAAGTTGAGGAAATGGACGAAGTGCCGAAGTGGACGAAGTGGACGAATTGGACGAGGTGGACGTAGTGGACGAAGTGGACGAAGTGGACGAAGTAGACGAAGTGGACAAAGTGGACGAAGTGGGCGAAGTGGACGAAGTGGACGAAGTGGACGAAGTGGACGAAGTGGAAGAAGTTGAGGAAGTGGAACAAGTGGAGAACTGGAGGAAGTGGAGGAAGTGGACGAAGCGGACGAAGTTGACGAAGTGAAGGAAGTGGATGAAGTGGCGAAGTGGAGGAAGTGGACGAAGTGGACGAAGTTTACGAAGAGGACGAAGTGGACGAAGTGGAGGAGTAGAGGAAGTGAAGGAAGTTGAGTAAGTGGAGGATGTGGACGAAGTGGACAAAGTTCACGAAGTGGACGAAGTTGACGAAGTTGACGAAGTGGAGGAAGTGGAGGAAGTGGACGAAGTGGACGATGTGGACGAAGTGGATGAAGTGAACGAAGTGGAGGAAGTGGACGAAGTTGACGAAGTGGACGAAATTGACAAGTTGACAAAGTGGATGAAGTGGACGAATTGGAAGAAGTGCACGAAGTGGACGAAGTTGACGAAGTTGAAGAAGTGGAAGAAGTGGACGAAGTTGACGAAGTGGACGAAGTGGAGGAAATGGACGAAGTTCACGAAGTGGACGAACTTGACGAAGTGGACGAAGTGGACGAAGTCGACGAAGTGGAGGAAGTGGAGGAAGTGGAAGAAGTGGAAGAAGTGGAGTAAGTGGAGGAAGTGAAGGAAGTGGACGAAGTGGAGGAAGTGGACGAAGTGGAGGAAATGGACGAAGTTGACGAAGTAGACGAAGTTCAGGAAGTGGAGGAAGTGGACGAAGTGGAGGAAGTGGACGAAGTGGAGGAAGTGGAGGAAGTGGATGAAGTGGAGGAAGTGGACGAAGTTGATGAGGTGGAGGAAGTGGAGGAAGTGGATGAAGTGGAGGAAGTGGACGAAGTTGACGAAGTGGAGGAACTGGACGAAGTTGACGAAATGGACAAAGTGGACGAAGATGACGAAGTGGACGAAGTAGACGAAGCTGACGAAGTGGACAAGTGGACGACGATGACGAAGTGGACGAAGTGGAGGAAGTGGACGAAATGGAGGAAGTCGACGAAGTGGACGAAGTGGAGGAAGTTGACGAAGTGGACGAAGTGGGCGAAGTGGACGAAGTGGACGAAGTTGACGAAGTGGACGAAGTTGAAGAAGTGGACGAAGTGGAGGACGTGGACGAAGTGGAGGAAGTTGAGGAAGTGGAGTTAGTGGAGTAAGTGGAGGAAGTGGAAGAAGTGGACGAAGTTGACGAGGTGGAGGAAGTGGACGAAGTGGAAGAAGTTGAGTAAGTGGAGGAGGTGGACGAAGTGGACGATGTTGACGAAGTGGACGAAGTGGAGGAAATAGACAAAGTTCACGAAGTGGACGAACTGGACGATGTAGACGAAAAGGACGAAGTCGACGAAGTGGAGGAAGTGGAGGAAGTGGAGGAAGTGGAAGAAGTGGAAGAAGTGGACGAAGTGGAGGGAGTGGAGGAAATGGACGAAGTTGACAAAGTGATCGAAGTGGACGAAGTTGACGAAGTGGACGAAGTGGAGGAAATGGACGAAGTTGACAAATGGTCGAAGTTCAAATAGTTGAGGAAATGGACGAAGTGGAGGAAGTGGACGAATATGAGGAAGTGGAGGAATTGGAGGAAGTGTACGAAGTTGACGAAGTGGAGGAAGTGGAGCAAGTGGAGCAAGTGGACGAAGTGGAGGAAGTGGACGAAGTTGATGAAGTAGAGGAAGTGGAGGAAGTGGAGGAAGGGGAGGAAGTGTACGAAGTGGAGGAAGTGGACGAAGTTGAGGAACTGGAGGAGCTTGATGAAGTGGAAGAAGTCGAAGCAGTGGACGAAGTGGAAGAAGTGCACACAGTGGACGAAGTGGAGGAAGTGCACGAAGTGGTTGAAGTGGAGGAAATGGACGAAGTTGACGAAGTGGACGAAGTGGACGAAGTGGACGAAGTGGACGAAGTGGACGAAGTTGACGAAGTTGAAGAAGTGGAAGAAGTGGAAGAAGTTGACGAAGTGGAGCAAGTGGAGGAAGTGGAGGAAGTGGAGTAAGTGGAGGAAGTGGAGGAGGTGGACGAAATGGACGATGTTGATGAAGTGGACTAAGTGGAGGAAGTGGAGGAAGTGGAGGAAGTTGCGGAAGTGAAGCAAGTGGAGGAAGTGGACGAAGTTGACGTTGTGCAAGAAGTTGACGAAGTTGACGAAATGGACGAAGTTGACAAAGTTGACAAAGTGGACGAAGTGGACGAATTGGAGGAAGTGGACGAAGTGGACGAAGCTGACGAAGTTGACGAAGTTGAAAAAGTGGAAGAAGTGGACGAAGTTTCGAAGTGGTCGAACTGGAGGAATAGACAAAGTTCACGAAGTCGACGAACTCGACGAAGTGGAGGAAGTGGAAGAAGTTGAAGAAGTGGAAGAAGTAGAGTAAATGGAGGAAGTGAGGGAAGTGGACGAAGTTGACGAAGTGGACGAAGTTGATGAAGTGGACGAAGTGGAGGAAGTGGACGAAGTTGACGAAGTGGTCGAAGTTCAAGAGGTGGAGGAAGTCGAGGAAGTGGACGAAATAGAGGAAGTGGACGAAGATGAGGAAGTGGAGGAATTGGAGGAAGTGTACGTAGTTGACAAAGTGGAGGAAGTGGACGAAGTGGACGAAGTTGACGAAGATGAGGAAGTGACGAAGTGGAGGAAGTGGAGGAAGTGTACGAAGTGGACGAAGTTGACGAAGTGGACGAAGTTGAAGAAGTCGAAGAAGTGGATGAAGTGGAAGAAGTGCACAAAGTGGACGAAGTGGAGGAAATGTACGAAGTGGACGAAGTGGAGGAAATGGACGAAGTTGACGAAGTGGACGAAGTGGACGAAGTGGAAGAAGTGGAGGAATTGGGCGAAGTGGACGAAGTGGAGGAAGTGGAGGAAGTGGAAGAAGTGGAGTAAGTGGAGGAAGTGGAGGAAGTGGAGGAAGTTGAGGAAGTGGACGAAGTTGACGTAGTGAGGAAATGGACGAAGTTGACGAAGTGGACGAAGTCGACGAAGTGGACGAAGTTGACGAAGTGGAGGAAGTCGACGAAGTGGAGGAAGTCTACGAAGAGGACGAAGTGGAGGAAGTGGAGGAAGTTGACGAAGTCGACGAAGTGGACGAAGTGGGCGAAGTGGACGAATTTGACTAAGACGACGAAGTTGAAGAAGTGGAAGAAGTGGACGAAGTGGAGGACGTGGACGAAGTGGCGGAAGCGGAGGAAGTGGAGTTAGTGGAGTAAGTGGAGGAAGTGGAAGAAGTGGACGAAGTTGACGAAGTGGAGGAAGTGGAGGAAGTGGACGAAATGGAGGAAGTGGAGGAAGTGAAAGAAGTGGAGTAAGTGGAGGAGGTCGACGAAGTGGACGATGTTGACGAAGTGGACGAAGTTGACGAAGTTGAAGAAGTGGAAGAAGTGGACCAAGTTTACGAAGTGGACGAAGTGGAGGAAATGGACGAAGTGGACGTAGTGGACGTAGTTGATGAAGTGGAGCAAGTGGACGAAGTGGACGAACTGGACGAATTAGACGAAGTGGACGAAGTGAACGAAGTGGACGAAGTGGAGGAAGTGGAGGAAATGGACGAGGTGGACGAAGTGGCGAGGTGGTTGAAGTGGAAGAAGTGGGCGAAGTGCACGAAGTGGACGAGGTGCACGAAGTGGAGGAAATGGAAGAAGTTGAGGAAGTGGAAGAAGTGGAGTAAGTGGAGGAAGTGGAGGAGGTGGACGAAGTTGACGAAGTGGAGGAAATGGAAGAAGTTGAGTAAGTGGAGGAAGTGGAGGAGGTGGACGAAGTGGACGAAGCCGACGCAAAGGACGAAGTGGAGGAAGTGGAGGAAGTGAAGGAAGTTGAGTAAGTGGAGGATGTGGACGAAGTAGACAAAATTGACGAAGTGGACGAAGTTGACAAAGTGGAGAAAGTGGAGGAAGTGGAGGAAGTGGAGGAAGTGGAGGAAGTGAAGGAAGTTGAGGAAGTGGACGAAGTTGACCAAGTTGACAAAGTGGAAGAAGTGGACGAATGGGAAGAAGTGCACGAAGTGGACGAAGTTGACGAAGTTGAAAAAGTGGAAGAAGTGGTCGAGGTTTACGAAGTGGAGGAAATGGGCGAAGTTCACGAAGTCGACGAAGTGAAGGAAGTGGAAGAAGTGGAAGAAGTAGATTAAGTGGAGGAAGTGGAGAAAGTGGACGAAGTTGACGAAGTGGACGAAGTGGAGGAAATCGACGAAGTTGACGAAGTGGACGAAGTTCAGAAACTGGACAAAATGGAGAAAGTGGACGAAGTTGATGAAGTGGTCGAAGTGGACGAAGTTGACGAAGTGGACGAAGTGGAGGAAATGGACGAAGTTGACAAAATGGTCGAAGTTCAAATAGTTGAGGAAATGGACGAAATGGAGGAAGTGGACGAAGATGAGGAAGTGGAGGAATTGGAGGAAGTGTACGAAGTTGACGAAGTGGAGGAAGTGGAGCAAGTGGACGAAGTGGAGGAAGTGGACGAAGTTGACCAAGTTGACAAAGTGGAAGAAGTGGACGAATGGGAAGAAGTGCACGAAGTGGACGAAGTTGACGAAGTTGAAAAAGTGGAAGAAGTGGTCGAAGTTTACGAAGTGGACGAAGTGGAGGAAATGGGCGAAGTTCACGAAGTCGACGAAGTGAAGGAAGTGGAAGAAGTGGAAGAAGTAGATTAAGTGGAGGAAGTGGAGAAAGTGGACGAAGTTGACGAAGTGGACGAAGTGGAGGAAATCGACGAAGTTGACGAAGTGGACGAAGTTCAGAAACTGGACAAAATGGAGGAAGTGGACGAAGTTGATGAAGTGGAGGAAGTGGAGGAAGTGGGCGAAGTGGAGGTAGTGGAGGAAGTGGAGGAAGTGGACGGAGCTGACGAAGTGGAGGAAATGGACGAAGTTGACGAAGTGGACGAAGTGGACGAAGTTGACGAAGTGGACGAAGTGGACGAAGTTGACGAAGTGGACGAAGTGGAGGAAGTCGACGAAGAGGACGAAGTGGAGGAAGTGGAGGAAGTTGACGAAGTGCACGAAGTGGCGAAGTTGACGCAGTTGACTAAGAGGACGAAGTTGAAGAAGTGGAAGAAGTGGATGAGGTGGAGGACGTGAACGAAGTTGACTAAGTGGACGAAGTTGAAGAAATGGAAGAAGTGAACAAAGTGGAGGACGTGGAGGAAGTGGAGGAAGTGGACGAAGTTGACGAAGTGGAAGAAGTGGAGGAAGTGGAAGAAGTGGAGTAAGTGGAGGAGGTCGATGAAGTGGACGATGTTGACGAAGTGGACGAAGTGGACGAAGTGAAGGAAGTTGAGGAAGTGGACGAAGTGGAGGAAGTGAAGGAAGTTGAGGAAGTGGACGAAGTTGACAAAGTGCACCAAGTTGACCAAAGTTGACAAAGTGGATGAATTGGACGAAGAGCACGAAGCGGACGAAGTGGACAAAGTTGACGAAGTTGACGAAGTTGAAGAAGTGGAAGAAGTGGACGAAGTTTACGAAGTGGACGAAGTGGAGGAAATGGACGAAGTGGACGTAGTGGACGAAGTGGATGAAGTGGACGAACTGGACGAATTGGACGAAGTGGACGAAGTGGACGAAGTGGATGAAATATACGAGGTGGACGAGGTGGACGAAGTGGACGAAGTGGACGAAGTGGGAGAAGTGCACGAAGTAAACGAAGTGCACGAAGTGGACGAAGTGGACGAAGTGGACGAAGTGGAAGAAGTTGAGGAAGTGGAAGAAGTGGAGTAAGTGGAGGAAGTGAAGGAGGTGGACGAAGTGGACGAAGTTGACGAAGTGGAGGAAGTGGATGAAGTGGTGTAAGTGGAGGAAGTGGAGGAGGTTGACGAAGTTGACGAAGAGGACGAAGTGGAGAAAGTGGAGGAAGTGAATGAAGTTGAGTAAGTGGAGGATGTGGACGAAGTGGACAAAGTTGACGAAGTGGACGAAGTTGACGAAGTGGACAAAGTGGAAGAAGTGGAGGAAGTGGAGGAAGTGAAGGAAGTTGAGGAAGTGGACGAAGTTGACGAAGTGGATGAAGTTGACCAAGTTGACGAAGTGGAAGAAGTGTACGAATTGGACGAAGTGCACGAAG
The DNA here is from genome assembly GCA_027742785.1 of Vigna reflexopilosa. Classification (NCBI taxonomy): domain Eukaryota; kingdom Viridiplantae; phylum Streptophyta; class Magnoliopsida; order Fabales; family Fabaceae; genus Vigna; species Vigna reflexopilosa. Next base: position 18,213,145 of record CM050924.1, read on the forward strand.
TGGACGAAGTTGACGAAGTTGAAAAAGTGGAAGAAGTGGACGAAGTTTACGAAGTGGAGGAAATGGACGAAGTTCACGAAGTGGACGAAATGCACGAAATCGACGAAGTGCAGGAAGTGGATGAAGTGGAAGAAGTGGAAGAAGTGGACTAAGTGGAGGAAGTGGAGAAAGTGGACGAAGTTGACGATGTGGACGAAGTGGAGGAAATCGACGAAGTTGACGAAGTGGACGAAGTTCAGCAACTAGACAAATGGAGGAAGTGGACGAAGTTGATGAAGTGGAGGAAGTGGAGGAAGTGGAGGAAGTGGACGAAGTTGACGAAGTCTAGGAAGTGGACGAAGTTGACGAAGTGGACGAAGTCGCCGAAGTGGACGAAGTTGACGAAGTGGACGAAGTGGAGGAAGAGCACGAAGTGGACGAAGTAGAGGAAGTCGACGAAGAGGACGAAGTGGAGGAAGTGGAGGAAGGTGACGAAGTGGACGAAGTGGGCGAAGTGGACGAAGTTGACTAAGTGGACGAAGTTGAAGAAGTGGAAGAAGTGGAAGAAGTGGACGAGTTGGAGGACGTGGACGAAGTTGACTAAGTGGACGAAGTTGAAGAAGTGGAAGAAGTGGAGGACGTGGAGGAAGTGGAGGAAGTGGACGAAGTTGACGAAGTGGAAGAAGTGGAGGAAGTGGAACAAGTGGAGTAAGTGGAGGAGGTCGACGAAGTGGACGATGTTGACGAAGTGGACGAACTGGACGAAGTGGACGAAGTGGACGAAGTGGAGGAAGCGAAGGAAGTTGAGGAAGTGGACGAAGTTGACGAAGTGCACGAAGTTGAACAAAGTTTACAAAGTGGATGAAGTGGACGAATTGGAACAAGTGCACGAAGTGGACGAAGAGGACGAAGCGGACGAAGCGGACAAAGTTGACAAAGTTGAAGAAGTGGAAGAAGTGGACGAAGTTTACGAAGTGGACGAAGTGGAGGAAATGCACGAAGTGGACGATGTGGACGTAGTGGACGTAGTGGATGAAGTGGACGAAGTGGAAGAAGTTGACGAACTGGACGAATTGGACGAACTGGACGAAGTGGAGGAAATGGACGAGGTGGACGAAGTGGACGAAGTGCACGAAGTGGAGGAAGTGCACGAAGTGGAGGAAGTGGAAGAAGTTGAGGAAGTGGAAGAAGTGGAGTAAGTGGAGGAAGTGCAGGAGGTGGACGAAGTTGACGAAGTGGAGGAATGGATGAAGTGGAGTAAGTGGAGGAAGTGGAGGAGGTGGACTAAGTGGACGAAGTTGACGAAGAGGACGAAGTGGAGGAAGTGGAGGAAGTGAAGGAAGTTGAGTAAGTGGAGGATGTGGACGAAGTGGACAAAGTTGACGAAGTGGACGAAGTTGACGAAGTGGACAAAGTGGAGGAAGTGGAGGAAGTGAAGGAAGTTGAGGAAGTTGACGAAGTTGACGAAGTGGACAAAGTTGACCAAGTTGACAAAGTGGATGAACTGGACGAATTGGAAGAAGTGCACGAAGTGGACGAAGTGGACGAAGTTGACGAAGTTGAAAAAGTGGAAGAAGTGGACGAAGTTTACGAAGTGGACGAAGTGGAGGAAATGGACGAAGTTCACGAAGTGGACGAACCTGACGAAGTGGACGAAATGCACGAAGTCGACGAAGTGGAGGAAGTGGAGGAAGTGGAAGAAGTGGAGTAAGTGGAGGAATTGGAGGAAGTGGACGAAGTTGACGAAGTGGACGAAGTGGAGGAAATCGACGAAGTTGACGAAGAGGACGAAGTTCAGGAACTGGACAAAATGGAGGAAGTGGACGAAGTTGATGAAGTGGAGGAAGTGGGCGAAGTGAAGGAAGTGGAGGAAGTGGAGGAAGTGGACGAAGTTGACGAAGTGGAGGAAGTGGACGAAGTTGATGAAGTGGACATAGTGGACGAAGTTGACGAAGTAGACGAAGTAAAGGAAGTGGACGAAGTGGACGAAGTGGACGAAGTGGACGAAGTGGACGAAATGGAGGAAGTCGACGAAGTCTAGGAAGTGAAGGAAGTTGACGAAGTGGACGAAGTGGGCGAAGTGGACGAAGTTTACTACGTGGACAAAGTTGACTAAGTGGACGAAGTTGAAGAAGTGGACGAAGTGGAGGACGTGGACGACGTGGACGAATTGGAGAAAGTGGAGTTAGTGGAGGAAGTGGAGGAAATGGACGAAGTGGACGATGTGGACGAAGTGGATGAAGTGAACGAAGTGGAGGAAGTGGACGAAGTTTACGAAGTGGACGAAATTGACCAAGTTGACAAAGTGGATGAAGTGGACGAATTGGAAGAAGTGCACGAAGTGGACGAAGTGGACGAAGTTGACGAAGTTGAAGAAGTGGAAGAAGTGGACGAAGTTTACGAAGTGGACGAAGTGGAGGAAATGGACGAAGTTCACGAAGTGGACGAACTTGACGAAGTGGACGAAATGGACGAAGTCGACGAAGTGGAGGAAGTGGAGGAAGTGGAAGAAGTGGAAGAAGTGGAGTAAGTGGAGGAAGTGAAGGAAGTGGACGAAGTGGAGGAAGTGGACGAAGTGGAGGAAATGGACGAAGTTGACAAAGTAGACGAAGTTCAGGAAGTGGAGGAAGTGGACGAAATGGAGGAAGTGGACGAAGTGGAGGAAGTGGAGGAAGTGGATGAAGTGGAGGAAGTGGACGAAGTTGATGAGGTGGAGGAAGTGGAGGAAGTGGATGAAGTGGAGGAAGTGGACGAAGTTGACGAAGTGGAGGAACTGGACGAAGTTGACGAAATGGACAAAGTGGACGAAGATGACGAAGTGGACGAAGTAGACGAAGCTGACGAAGTGGACAAAGTGGACGACGATGACGAAGTGGACGAAGTGGAGGAAGTGGACGAAATGGAGGAAGTCGACGAAGTGGACGAAGTGGAGGAAGTTGACGAAGTGGACGAAGTGGGCGAAGTGGACGAAGTGGACGAAGTTGACTAAGTGGACGAAGTTGAAGAAGTGGACGAAGTGGAGGACGTGGACGAAGTGGAGGAAGTTGAGGAAGTGGAGTTAGTGGAGTAAGTGGAGGAAGTGGAAGAAGTGGACGAAGTTGACGAGGTGGAGGAAGTGGACGAAGTGGAAGAAGTTGAGTAAGTGGAGGAGGTGGACGAAGTGGACGATGTTGACGAAGTGGACGAAGTGGAGGAAATAGACAAAGTTCACGAAGTGGACGAACTGGACAATGTAGACGAAAAGGACGAAGTCGACGAAGTGGAGGAAGTGGAGGAAGTGGAAGAAGTGGAAGAAGTGGACGAAGTGGACGAAGTGGAGGGAGTGGAGGAAATGGACGAAGTTGACAAAGTGGTCGAAGTGGACGAAGTTGACGAAGTGGACGAAGTGGAGGAAATGGACGAAGTTGACAAAATGGTCGAAGTTCAAATAGTTGAGGAAATGGACGAAATGGAGGAAGTGGACGAAGATGAGTGATGAGAGGGTCGCACCTCCCACAAATGTATCAGTCCAGTCTTGAGAACGCAATGAACATCATCCTCAGTAGGTGGAACCGGTTCCCAAAGAGAACTCTCAGAAGTCGGACGATGAGCCATATTGTTCTCAACATACAAATCAGCAGAATATGAATTACAATCAGAGTAACATGCAGAATGAGAAACATAATCAGAGGCACTGGCAGAATAAGCAGTATTCACAAACTCAGAATAGGTAGACATGGAAAAAGAAAAATACTACAAATTACTAAACAAATAAAACACAACACATTTATACATGCAGCACGCACACACAAAACAGAACATCACATCACATTACATCACAACACAAGACAAAACACTACACACACAAACACAATAAAAAGACCTAAGATTGAACCATTGGTCCCCGGCAACGGCGCCATTTTGATGAGAGGGTCGCACCTCCCACAAAAGTTGTGCATAAAAGAATGCAGTATAGTACTAGGAAGTGACTCCTAGGTCGTCTCTCAAGGACCAAATTGTGGTTCAGTCTCAGATCAAACACGTAGTGGGGGGTTGAAAGTGTTTTTGTGCTTTGGAAATGAACTAAATTAAAACGGGAAATTAAATACAACCAAACATAATTGAAAACATCGAAATAAATTGACAAAGCATGAAAATCGAACTGTTCTACATTGCGACCAAACGGTCTCTAAAGCAAGTGAGGAAATTGGAAATACAAGAAGATAAAGAAGCCGAACATAATAGACAACATTAAAGTGAACGGAAACAATAAACCAAACATAATAGGCAGTGAAAGAAAACAATAAAGTGATGAACAATTCTAAAACGAGATGTGTGAACTAATTAAAATGCAGTAATAATAATAAAAAGTACGTTTGCCTAATAACGAAATGCACATTACCACTTCGAATAAAATTTCAAGGTAAATTCATAAAGTGCTTGAACCAATTAAAATGCACGGCGCTAAAGAAATACGTTCAATACTCTTAAAATTCAATGTTGAACTAAGAAGTAAAATGCTAAATGAAAACCGTGAATGTTGAATCCATGAGTGAGCTGCTTCCGTATGCACATATGCGCGTCCTTCTTCAAGACTAAGTGATCAGCGTGTGCTTTTCTCCCAGCCGAGAATCACCTCATCTCAAAATGAATAGAAAGGACGCTCGTTCACGGAACGAGCGCACCATTCCAGCCGTCCGCGTGCATCACTTCTTCCAGGACATCCAGGCGCATGCTCCAAATGAGTCACCAATCCCGTACGTTCATTCTCTTCTACTCAATCAACATTTCATTCTTTAAAGCTTCCAGCCGTGACAAGGGGAACATGATGTGACCGTGTGCTTCCTCTCCAATTGAAATGAGCGTACGTGCAGCATTCCAACGTGCGTCTCTCCTTCCAGCCGTAACACCCCTGCACCCAAGCAATTAATTAATCTTCTTCTTCCAACATTAACCAGCGTACGCATAGAATGAAAATCCGCACACGTTGCTCAAATCCACACACATTGCTCGTGCACTGCAATCCCATCCAGACCGCTTCTTCCTTCTCAATCTCCGTGCGCTACCTCATAAACTAAATCCAAATGTAAAGAAAAACCCATAACCGTGCTGCTCTTCCAGCCCTTTTGGACGTGACATATCCCTGCCACCAACGCTCACCTAATCATTTCTTCATTTCTCATTCTATGAAAATAAAATAAAAAAAAAAATCTCTCTTATTCCACCCGTGACACTTCACTTCTCTTCCAGCTCAACATCACGCCGCACACCATCAACTCCCGTGACAGCTGCTCCAAAGAGAATCCCTAACACACCTACTCCATCCTAATCCATAAGCTTTCCATTTTTCACACGTCCCATCATTCAATCCGTGAAACCCTTCCTACCTTCTCGGCGTGACACATTGCTTCCGAAAGTGAGTCCAAAAAAAACGTTCAGCCAAAATAAAATGAAAATCAGTGAGGTAGAGAAGTGAAAAACTTTCTTTCATTCATCTCCGTAACCGCATTGCACCCCCAGTATTTTCATTGCTCTCAAACGTTCAAAACTAAAGCCCCTAAAAACGAGAGGCCGAGAGTGTAGAGAAACTAAAAAAGTGGCCTAAAAATGCAAGTGGCGGCTGGCACAAGGGCCGTGTGTCCCTCTTAAATAAGGGTAGGGTCCACACACACAAAAACCCTAACCTAAAAGGCATATGTCCTAAAAAAAATATTTTTACAAAATTGCCCCTAAAAGGGTCCAAAACACCTAATTATAATTAAGGGCTTCTAGAAAACAAAATTACAACTTTAATTAGAATCTAAATGACTAAATGTTGAGCCTTTGAGTGTGTCACTCACTATCCCAATGCTCCAGATGATGTTTCCACAACTACCCTGCAACCAGAATTGCACTTAATCAGCTCAGAAAACCCAAATTAGCACAATTACGAATTTCCGACCAAATTAAGCAGAATTCGGAAAACGGGGAAATGACAGACAATTAAACACAATTCCCTGGTTTATTTAAGTGCAAGAAACTAAATATAATTCAAGAAATAACGACTCATCAAAATAGACCACACTTAGTCTTTTGCACTCTTGGGCAAAACCAAGACGAAAACCAGGGAACTACTCAAACATCAGGGAGGTGACACAGACTCGACAAACACACAACAAAGACTCCAAAACAGGAACATAAACATAATTACACAGTTCTCTAGGAATCTGGACCAAGAAAGGAAGTAGACAATATCCAACACAGAATCAATCAGAGAAAGCAGATACTCATGAAATCATCCAAGCAATTCAAGACATGGCAAAATGAACAATCAGCTCAAGAGGTGAATCAAAAATAACAAAACCTCACAGATGCACTATTAGTGTTTCTCTCAAGTGTCTAGGGTAAACAATGTCAACTCAATGCACTCAAGAAAGCAAACACAAACAAACTTGGCAAGCCTCTAATATCAACACTCAAAACATATGCATGTTCAAATCAAAAGGTCTTTTATGGGTGAAATGGGGCCAAGGACATGGGAGGATAACATATGGATGAGAAGCTATAAACCAAAAGAAATAGAGGAGCAATGGGGAACAAGTGTAAACACAATCAAATCACACCCAAAACCTCTAATTCAATCCTCTTCTTGACTCCATTATTCACACAATTTTTTTTCATTTTTTTTTTCATTTCATTTTTTTTTATCCTGTCTCTTTTCTTTTCTCTCCTTTCAAAACAAAATTGTAAAAGACAAGATACAAATAAATTTACCAAAACAAAACAAGAAGAGGAACCAACTAGCCAACTCATCAGAATCCCCAAGGAGACCACACTTGTTCCCAAAACACTTCCAAAGCTCCAAAATTCCCTAAGGTTAAGGTAATCATGGTTTTTCACTTAGGGCCAGTGTATGAGCTTCAAAACAAAGAAATGAGGAAAGTATAGGCTCAAAAAGGGTTTTCAAAGAATTAGACCAAGGTAAGCTTATTTGGCTAGAGAGGCTCAAAAACAAAACTGCCTTTATCACTTCCAAACATGCATATCAATCAAGAGTTATCAACAAGAGTCAAGCCAAGGCATATGTGCAAGCAATCAAGAGACATATCACACACAAGAAAGAACATAAAGTGGCTCAAATTCTCACACAGGATGATTGTCACAATCAATTCAACCTCTCAAACATCATAATCATCTTCCAAGCAGAGAAAAGCAAGGAATCCAAACAAATCAGAGTATCAATGAAGTGAAAGACACATCTACAACCTAATCAAAGTCCATAAATCAAGAGAAACATGTAAACTGTACACAAGACACGACAAAAATAACCTAGAAAAGAAAAAAAAATTTAACACGGAAAAATGAAAACTAATGAAGAAAAATAAAAAGTCTTCCCCAATAGACCACACTTAAACTACACAGTGTCCTCAATGTGTCATAAGCATAAGATCAGAAATCATAACAGTCAACAGATCATGGACAAGTGCAATAAAAGTAGGGAAAGGGGGAGAAGAGAGAAAGAAAACTCCCCTGATCATGGTGGCAGTTGCCAATTTTGGACTTTCAGGGAGATGTCTTCCACCACAGGATCCAACCAGGAAGTTTTGAGGACGAACTGCTTCATCCTCCAAATCTGATCTAGCAGTGAAATGTTTTCCACAGCTGGATCTATGCAGTGATTGTTGATGAGTGGGTGCAGCTGGTGCTTATTGATGTTGAAACTAGTGTGAATGTAAGCACCTTTTCCTTCCACTGTGGGTGCATGTTGGTCAAATTCATGTGTACCTCCTGCAACATGGTTAGTGCAATGTGGCTCCAAAGAAATGACATGCAGAGGTATAACACCCAATCCTAGTGTAACAGGCTGAACCTCAGATACATCCTCAGAACATGAATCAATTTCAAAATCACAAGCCATATCAACTACAGACTCAGATTCACGTTCAATGCATGGAGAATAAACATTCGGATGCGACAGCAAAAATTGGTTCTCATCATGCATAGAGGGAAAATTAAAATCAGACTCAACAACAATATAATCATCAGCATACCTCTCAACAACATAATCATCAATAGCACAATCATCAACAGAATAATCAATTTGAGGTATGTTTACCTCCACTTCCCTAAAGATTGGAATAGTGGTGGAGGATGAAAATGGTCTACCTGGCTCAAAATTGCTGCTTATACCTGCCTGGTCCTCAAAATCTTCATAAGTCTCCGCATGTGCAAGAGTAGAGGCATCTGAAGGTGGGAAAGTATGTGGCGCAGTAGTAAGCTCATGACTCTTCTCCCCATCTTCTATGTTGATGCCACTAACATCATCTGGGATCTGAACAGTCTGAAATGGTAACTCTGAATCTTGAGACTGTTCCTCAGTGAGTTGAGTGGTCATCTCCCCTATCTGATTGCTCAAACATTGAAGATGTGCTCTGTTCTCTTGCTGAAACTGAAAGTTCTGCATGGTCATCTGCTCCAACAACTCCTGCAATGTAAGCTCAGAAGTAGAAGGTTGAGGAGCTATCTGGGCAGACTCATAAAGTTGCAGCTGTTGTTGTTGCTGGACTGGCGGAGGCATACAAGCATTCTGAGATGGTGCTTCCTGATATTGCTGTGGAGCATCATACCATCCCAAGCTAGGGTCATTCCATCCAGGATCGTTGTTGTAACCATACTGAGCGGGGAAGAATTCATCCAAGAACAGATGCTTAAGATCTTCCCAAGAAGTGATGCATCCTAGAGGAAGACAATACAGCCAATCCCTTGCTGCTTCTTGTAATGAATGTGGGAATGCCCTTAAGAACATGTGATCAACCGGTACATGTGGAGGCTTCATTGAAGAGCAAATGCTGTGAAATTCCTCCAAATGTCTGTGTGGGCATTCACCTGCAAAACCATGAAACTTAGGCAGCAAATGTATCAGTCCAGTCTTGAGAACGCAATGAACATCATCCTCAGTAGGTGGAACCGGTTCCCAAAGAGAACTCTCAGAAGTCGGACGATGAGCCATATTGTTCTCAACATACAAATCAGCAGAATATGAATTACAATCAGAGTAACATGCAGAATGAGAAACATAATCAGAGGCACTGGCAGAATAAGCAGTATTCACAAACTCATAATAGGTAGACATGGAAAAAGAAAAATACTACAAATTACTAAACAAATAAAACACAACACATTTATACATGCAGCACGCACACACAAAACAGAACATCACATCACATTACATCACAACACAAGACAAAACACTACACACACAAACACAATAAAAAGACCTAAGATTGAACCATTGGTCCCCGGCAACGGCGCCATTTTGATGAGAGGGTCGCACCTCCCACAAAAGTTGTGCATAAAAGAATGCAGTATAGTACTAGGAAGTGACTCCTAGGTCGTCTCTCAAGGACCAAATTGTGGTTCAGTCTCAGATCAAACACGTAGTGGGGGGTTGAAAGTGTTTTTGTGCTTTGGAAATGAACTAAATTAAAACGGGAAATTAAATACAACCAAACATAATTGAAAACATCGAAATAAATTGACAAAGCATGAAAATCGAACTGTTCTACATTGCGACCAAACGGTCTCTAAAGCAAGTGAGGAAATTGGAAATACAAGAAGATAAAGAAGCCGAACATAATAGACAACATTAAAGTGAACGGAAACAATAAACCAAACATAATAGGCAGTGAAAGAAAACAATAAAGTGATGAACAATTCTAAAACGAGATGTGTGAACTAATTAAAATGCAGTAATAATAATAAAAAGTACGTTTGCCTAATAACGAAATGCACATTACCACTTCGAATAAAATTTCAAGGTAAATTCATAAAGTGCTTGAACCAATTAAAATGCACGGCGCTAAAGAAATACGTTCAATACTCTTAAAATTCAATGTTGAACTAAGAAGTAAAATGCTAAATGAAAACCGTGAATGTTGAATCCATGAGTGAGCTGCTTCCGTATGCACATATGCGCGTCCTTCTTCAAGACTAAGTGATCAGCGTGTGCTTTTCTCCCAGCCGAGAATCACCTCATCTCAAAATGAATAGAAAGGACGCTCGTTCACGGAACGAGCGCACCATTCCAGCCGTCCGCGTGCATCACTTCTTCCAGGACATCCAGGCGCATGCTCCAAATGAGTCACCAATCCCGTACGTTCATTCTCTTCTACTCAATCAACATTTCATTCTTTAAAGCTTCCAGCCGTGACAAGGGGAACATGATGTGACCGTGTGCTTCCTCTCCAATTGAAATGAGCGTACGTGCAGCATTCCAACGTGCGTCTCTCCTTCCAGCCGTAACACCCCTGCACCCAAGCAATTAATTAATCTTCTTCTTCCAACATTAACCAGCGTACGCATAGAATGAAAATCCGCACACGTTGCTCAAATCCACACACATTGCTCGTGCACTGCAATCCCATCCAGACCGCTTCTTCCTTCTCAATCTCCGTGCGCTACCTCATAAACTAAATCCAAATGTAAAGAAAAACCCATAACCGTGCTGCTCTTCCAGCCCTTTTGGACGTGACATATCCCTGCCACCAACGCTCACCTAATCATTTCTTCATTTCTCATTCTATGAAAATAAAATAAAAAAAAAAATCTCTCTTATTCCACCCGTGACACTTCACTTCTCTTCCAGCTCAACATCACGCCGCACACCATCAACTCCCGTGACAGCTGCTCCAAAGAGAATCCCTAACACACCTACTCCATCCTAATCCATAAGCTTTCCATTTTTCACACGTCCCATCATTCAATCCGTGAAACCCTTCCTACCTTCTCGGCGTGACACATTGCTTCCGAAAGTGAGTCCAAAAAAAACGTTCAGCCAAAATAAAATGAAAATCAGTGAGGTAGAGAAGTGAAAAACTTTCTTTCATTCATCTCCGTAACCGCATTGCACCCCCAGTATTTTCATTGCTCTCAAACGTTCAAAACTAAAGCCCCTAAAAACGAGAGGCCGAGAGTGTAGAGAAACTAAAAAAGTGGCCTAAAAATGCAAGTGGCGGCTGGCACAAGGGCCGTGTGTCCCTCTTAAATAAGGGTAGGGTCCACACACACAAAAACCCTAACCTAAAAGGCATATGTCCTAAAAAAAATATTTTTACAAAATTGCCCCTAAAAGGGTCCAAAACACCTAATTATAATTAAGGGCTTCTAGAAAACAAAATTACAACTTTAATTAGAATCTAAATGACTAAATGTTGAGCCTTTGAGTGTGTCACTCACTATCCCAATGCTCCAGATGATGTTTCCACAACTACCCTGCAACCAGAATTGCACTTAATCAGCTCAGAAAACCCAAATTAGCACAATTACGAATTTCCGACCAAATTAAGCAGAATTCGGAAAACGGGGAAATGACAGACAATTAAACACAATTCCCTGGTTTATTTAAGTGCAATAAACTAAATATAATTCAAGAAATAACGACTCATCAATGAGGAAGTGGAGGAATTGGAGGAAGTGTACGAAGTTGACGAAGTGGAGGAAGTGGAGCAAGTGGAGCAAGTGGACGAAGTGGAGGAAGTGGACGAAGTTGACGAAGTAGAGGAAGTGGAGGAAGTGGAGGAAGGGGAGGAAGTGTACGAAGTGGAGGAAGTGGACGAAGTTGAGGAACTGGAGGAGCTTGATGAAGTGGAAGAAGTCGAAGCAGTGGACGAAGTGGAAGAAGTGCACACAGTGGACGAAGTGGAGGAAGTGCACGAAGTGGTTGAAGTGGAGGAAATGGACGAAGTTGACGAAGTGGACGAAGTGGACGAAGTGGACGAAGTGGACGAAGTTGACGAAGTTGAAGAAGTTGAAGAAGTGGAAGAAGTTGACGAAGTGGTGCAAGTGGAGGAAGTGGAGGAAGTGGAGTAAGTGGAGGAAGTGGAGGAGGTGGACGAAATGGACGATGTTGATGAAGTGGACTAAGTGGAGGAAGTGGAGGAAGTGGAGGAAGTTGCAGAAGTGAAGCAAGTGGAGGAAGTGGACGAAGTTGACGTTGTGCAAGAAGTTGACGAAGTTGACGAAATGGACGAAGTTGACTAAGTTGACAAAGTGGACGAAGTGGACGAATTGGAGGAAGTGGACGAAGTGGACGAAGCTGACGAAGTTGACGAAGTTGAAGAAGTGGAAGAAGTGGACGAAGTTTCCGAAGTGGTCGAACTGGAGGAAATAGACAAAGTTCACGAAGTCGACGAACTCGACGAAGTGGACGAAATGGACGAAGTCGACGAAGTGGAGGAAGTGGAAGAAGTTGAAGAAGTGGAAGAAGTAGAGTAAATGGAGGAAGTGAGGGAAGTGGACGAAGTTGACGAAGTGGACGAAGTTTATGAAGTGGACGAAGTGGAGGAAATGGACGAAGTTGACGAAGTGGTCGAAATTCAAGAGGTGGAGGAAGTCGAGGAAGTGGACGAAATAGAGGAAGTGGACGAAGATGAGGAAGTAGAGGAATTGGAGGAAGTGTACGTAGTTGACAAAGTGGAGGAAGTGGACGAAGTGGACGAAGTTGACGAAGACGAGGAAGTGACGAAGTGGAGGAAGTGGAGGAAGTGTACGAAGTGGACGAAGTTGACGAAGTGGACGAAGTTGAAGAAGTTGAAGAAGTCGAAGAAGTGGATGAAGTGGAAGAAGTGCACAAAGTGGACGAAGTGGAGGAAATGTACGAAGTGGACGACGTGGAGGAAATGGACGAAGTTGACGAAGTGGACGAAGTGGACGAAGTGGAAGAAGTGGAGGAATTGGGCGAAGTGGACGAAGTGGAGGAAGTGGAGGAAGTGGAAGAAGTGGAGTAAGTGGAGGAAGTGGAGGAAGTGGAGGAAGTTGAGGAAGTGGACGAAGTTGACGAAGTGAGGAAATGGACGAAGTTGACGAAGTGGACGAAGTTGACGAAGTGGAGGAAGTCTACGAAGAGGACGAAGTGGAGGAAGTGGAGGAAGTTGACGAAGTCGACGAAGTGGACGAAGTGGGCGAAGTGGACGAATTTGACTAAGTGGACGAAGTTGAAGAAGTGGAAGAAGTGGACGAAGTGGAGGACGTGGACAAAGTGGCGGAAGCGGAGGAAGTGGAGTTAGTGGAGTAAGTGGAGGAAGTGGAAGAAGTGGACGAAGTTGACGAAGTGGAGGAAGTGGAGGAAGTGGACGAAATGGAGGAAGTGGAGGAAGTGAAAGAAGTGGAGTAAGTGGAGGAGGTCGACGAAGTGGACGATGTTGACGAAGTGGACGAAGTTGACGAAGTTGAAGAAGTGGAAGAAGTGGACCAAGTTTACGAAGTGGACGAAGTGGAGGAAATGGACGAAGTGGACGTAGTGGACGTAGTTGATTAAGTGGAGCAAGTGGACGAAGTGGACGAACTGGACGAATTAGACGAAGTGGACGAAGTGAACGAAGTGGACGAAGTGGAGGAAGTGGAGGAAATGGACGAGGTGGACGAAGTGGGCGAGGTGGTTGAAGTGGATGAAGTGGGCGAAGTGGAGGAAATGGACGAAGTTGACGAAGTGGTCGAAGTTCAAGAGGTGGAGGAAGTCGAGGAAGTGGACGAAATAGAGGAAGTGGACGAAGATGAGGAAGTGGAGGAATTGGAGGAAGTGTACGTAGTTGACAAAGTGGAGGAAGTGGACGAAGTGGACGAAGTTGACGAAGACGAGGAAGTGACGAAGTGGAGGAAGTGGAGGAAGTGTAGGAAGTGGACGAAGTTGACGAAGTGGACGAAGTTGAAGAAGTTGAAGAAGTCGAAGAAGTGGATGAAGTGGAAGAAGTGCACAAAGTGGACGAAGTGGAGGAAATGTACGAAGTGGACGAAGTGGAGGAAATGGACGAAGTTGACGAAGTGGACGAAGTGGACGAAGTGGAAGAAGTGGAGGAATTGGGCGAAGTGGACGAAGTGGAGGAAGTGGAGGAAGTGGAAGAAGTGGAGTAAGTGGAGGAAGTGGAGGAAGTGGAGGAAGTTGAGGAAGTGGACGAAGTTGACGAAGTGAGGAAATGGACGAAGTTGACGAAGTGGACGAAGTCGACGAAGTGGACGAAGTCGACGAAGTGGACGAAGTTGACGAAGTGGAGGAAGTCGACGAAGTGGAGGAAGTCTACGAAGAGGACGAAGTGGAGGAAGTGGAGGAAGTTGACGAAGTCGACGAAGTGGACGAAGTGGGCGAAGTGGACGAATTTGACTAAGTGGACGAAGTTGAAGAAGTGGAAGAAGTGGACGAAGTGGAGGACGTGGACGAAGTGCGGAAGCGGAGGAAGTGGAGTTAGTGGAGTAAGTGGAGGAAGTGGAAGAAGTGGACGAAGTTGACGAAGTGGAGGAAGTGGAGGAAGTGGACGAAATGGAGGAAGTGGAGGAAGTGAAAGAAGTGGAGTAAGTGGAGGAGGTCGACGAAGTGGACGATGTTGACGAAGTGGACGAAGTTGACGAAGTTGAAGAAGTGGAAGAAGTGGACCAAGTTTACGAAGTGGACGAAGTGGAGGAAATGGACGAAGTGGACGTAGTGGACGTTGTTGATGAAGTGGAGCAAGTGGACGAAGTGGACGAACTGGACGAATTAGACGAAGTGGACGAAGTGAACGAAGTGGACGAAGTGGAGGAAGTGGAGGAAATGGACGAGGTGGACGAAGTGGGCGAGGTGGTTGAAGTGGATGAAGTGGGCGAAGTGCACGAAGTGGACGAGGAGCACGAAGTGGAGGAAATGGAAGAGGTTGAGGAAGTGGAAGAAGTGGAGTAAGTGGAGGAAGTGGAGGAGGTGGACGAAGTGGACGAAGTTGACGAAGTGGAGGAAATGGAAGAAGTTGAGTAAGTGGAGGAAGTGGAGGAGGTGGACGAAGTGGACGAAGCCGACGCAGAGGACGAAGTGGAGGAAGTGGAGGAAGTGAAGGAAGTTGAGTAAGTGGAGGATGTGGACGAAGTAGACAAAATTGACGAAGTGGACGAAGTTGACGAAGTAGAGAAAGTGGAGGAAGTGGAGGAAGTGGAGGAAGTGAAGGAAGTTGAGGAAGTGGACGAAGATGACCAAGTTGACAAAGTGGAAGAAGTGGACGAATGGGAAGAAGTGCACGAAGTGGACGAAGTTGACGAAGTTGAAAAAGTGGAAGAAGTGGTCGAAGTTTACGAAGTGGACGAAGTGGAGGAAATGGGCGAAGTTCACGAAGTCGACGAAGTGAAGGAAGTGGAAGAAGTGGAAGAAGTAGATTAAGTGGAGGAAGTGGAGAAAGTGGACGAAGTTGACGAAGTGGACGAAGTGGAGGAAATCGACGAAGTTGACGAAGTGGACGAAGTTCAGAAACTGGACAAAATGGAGGAAGTGGACGAAGTTGATGAAGTGGAGGAAGTGGAGGAAGTGGGCGAAGTGGAGGTAGTGGAGGAAGTGGAGGAAGTGGACGGAGCTGACGAAGTGGAGGAAATGGACGAAGTTGACGAAGTGGACGAAGTGGATGAAGTTGACGAAGTTGACGAAGTGGACGAAGTGGACGAAGTTGACGAAGTGGAGGAAGTCGACGAAGAGGACGAAGTGGAGGAAGTGGAGGAAGTTGACGAAGTGCACCAAGTGGCGAAGTCGACGCAGTTGACTAAGTGGACGAAGTTGAAGAAGTGGAAGAAGTGGATGAGGTGGAGGACGTGACGAAGTGGACGAAGTTGACTAAGTGGACGAAGTTGAAGAAGTGGAAGAAGTGAACGAAGTGGAGGACGTGGAGGAAGTGGAGGAAGTGGACGAAGTTGACGAAGTGGAAGAAGTGGAGGAAGTGGAAGAAGTGGAGGAAGTGGAAGAAGTGGAGTAAGTGGAGGAGGTCGACGAAGTGGACGATGTTGACGAAGTGGACGAAGTGGAGGAAGTGAAGGAAGTTGAGGAAGTGGACGAAGTTGACGAAGTGCACGAAGTTGACCAAAGTTGACAAAGTGGATGAATTGGACGAAGAGCACGAAGCGGACGAAGTGGACAAAGTTGACGAAGTTGACGAAGTTGAAGAAGTGGAAGAAGTGGACGAAGTTTACGAAGTGGACGAAGTGGAGGAAATGGACGAAGTGGACGAAGTGGACGTAGTGGACGAAGTGGATGAAGTGGACAAACTGGACGAATTGGACGAAGTGGACGAAGTGGACGAAATATACGAGGTGGACGAGGTGGACGAAGTGGACGAAGTGGACGAAGTGGGAGAAGTGCACGAAGTAAACGAAGTGCACGAAGTGGACGAAGTGGACGAAGTGGAAGAAGTTGAGGAAGTGGAAGAAGTGGAGTAAGTGGAGGAAGTGAAGGAGGTGGACGAAGTGGACGAAGTTGACGAAGTGGAGGAAGTGGATGAAGTGGTGTAAGTGGAGGAAGTGTAGGAGGTTGACGAAGTTGACGAAGAGGACGAAGTGGAGAAAGTGGAGGAAGTGAATGAAGTTGAGTAAGTGGAGGATGTGGACGAAGTGGACAAAGTTGACGAAGTGGACGAAGTTGACGAAGTGGACAAAGTGGAAGAAGTGGAGGAAGTGGAGGAAGTGAAGGAAGTTGAGGAAGTGGACGAAGTTGACGAAGTGGATGAAGTTGACCAAGTTGACAAAGTGGAAGAAGTGTACGAATTGGACGAAGTGCACGAAGTTGACGAAGTTGAAAAAGTGGAAGAAGTGGACGAAGTTTACGAAGTGGAGGAAATGGACGAAGTTCACGAAGTGGACGAAATGCACGAAATCGACGAAGTGCAGGAAGTGGATGAAGTGGAAGAAGTGGAAGAAGTGGACTAAGTGGAGGAAGTGGAGAAAGTGGACGAAGTTGACGAAGTTGACGATGTGGACGAAGTGGAGGAAATCGACGAAGTTGACGAAGTGGACGAAGTTCAGGAACTAGACAAAATGGAGGAAGTGGACGAAGTTGATGAAGTGGAGGAAGTGGACGAAGTTGACGAAGTCTAGGAAGTGGACGAAGTTGACGAAGTGGACGAAGTGGACGAAGTCGCAAAAGTGGACGAAGTTGACGAAGTGGACGAAGTGGAGGAAGAGCACGAAGTGGACGAAGTAGAGGAAGTCGACGAAGAGGACGAAGTGGAGGAAGTGGAGGAAGGTGACGAAGTGGGCGAAGTGGACGAAGTTGACTAAGTGGACGAAGTTGAAGAAGTGGAAGAAGTGGAAGAAGTGGACGAGTTGGAGGACGTGGACGAAGTTGACTAAGTGGACGAAGTTGAAGAAGCGGAAGAAGTGGAGGACGTGGAGGAAGTGGAGGAAGTGGACGAAGTTGACGAAGTGGAAGAAGTGGAGGAAGTGGAACAAGTGGAGTAAGTGGAGGAGGTCGACGAAGTGGACGATGTTGACGAAGTGGACGAACTGGACGAAGTGGACGAAGTGGACGAAGTGGAGGAAGCGAAGGAAGTTGAGGAAGTGGACGAAGTTGACGAAGTGCACGAAGTTGACCAAAGTTTACAAAGTGGATGAAGTGGACGAATTGGAACAAGTGCACGAAGTGGACGAAGAGGACGAAGCGGACGAAGTGGACAAAGTTGACAAAGTTGAAGAAGTGGAAGAAGTGGACGAAGTTTACGAAGTGGACGAAGTGGAGGAAATGCACGAAGTGGACGATGTGGACGTAGTGGACGTAGTGGATGAAGTGGACGAAGTGGAAGAAGTGGACGAACTGGACGAATTGGACGAACTGGACGAAGTGGAGGAAATGGACGAGGTGGACGAAGTGGACGAAGTGGACGAAGTGCACGAAGTGGAGGAAGTGCACGAAGTGGAGGAAGTGGAAGAAGTTGAGGAAGTGGAAGAAGTGGAGTAAGTGGAGGAAGTGCAGGAGGTGGACGAAGTTGACGAAGTGGAGGAATGGATGAAGTGGAGTAAGTGGAGGAAGTGGAGGAGGTGGATTAAGTGGACGAAGTTGACGAAGAGGACGAAGTGGAGGAAGTGGAGGAAGTGAAGGAAGTTGAGTAAGTGGAGGATGTGGACGAAGTGGACAAAGTTGACGAAGTGGACGAAGTTGACGAAGTGGACAAAGTGGAGGAAGTGGAGGAAGTGAAGGAAGTTGAGGAAGTTGAGGAAGTTGACGAAGTGGACAAAGTTGACCAAGTTGACAAAGTGGATGAACTGGACGAATTGGAAGAAGTGCACGAAGTGGACGAAGTGGACGAAGTTGACGAAGTTGAAAAAGTGGAAGAAGTGGACGAAGTTTACGAAGTGGACGAAGTGGAGGAAATGGACGAAGTTCACGAAGTGGACGAACCTGACGAAGTGGACGAAATGCACGAAGTCGACGAAGTGGAGGAAGTGGATGAAGTGGAAGAAGTGGAGTAAGTGGAGGAAGTGGAGGAAGTGGACGAAGTGGAGGAAATCGACGAAGTTGACGAAGAGGACGAAGTTCAGGAACTGGACAAAATGGAGGAAGTGGACGAAGTTGATGAAGTGGAGGAAGTGGAGGAAGTGGGCGAAGTGAAGGAAGTGGAGGAAGTGGACGAAGTTGACGAAGTGGAGGAAGTGGACGAAGTTGATGAAGTGGACATAGTGGACGAAGTTGACGAAGTAGACGAAGTAAAGGAAGTGGACGAAGTGGACGAAATGGAGGAAGTCGACGAAGTCTAGGAAGTGAAGGAAGTTGACGAAGTGGACGAAGTGGGCGAAGTGGACGAAGTTTACTACGTGGACAAAGTTGACTAAGTGGACGAAGTTGAAGAAGTGGACGAAGTGGAGGACGTGGACGACGTGGACGAATTGGAGAAAGTGGAGTTAGTGGAGGAAGTGGAGCAAATGGACGAAGTTGACGAAGTGGAGGAAGTGGACCAAGTGGACGAAGTTGACGAAGTGGAGGAAGTGGAAGAAGTGGAGTAAGTGGAGGAGGTGGACGAAGTGCACGATGTTGACGAAGTGGACGAAGAGGAGGAAGTGGAGGAAGTGGAGGAAGTGAAGGAAGTTGAGGAAGTGGAGGAAGTGGATGAAGTGCACGAAGTTGACGAAGTTGACGAACTTGACGAAGTGGACAAAGTGGACGAAGTGGACGAAGTGGACGAATTTGACGAAGTGGACGAAGTGGACGAAGTTGACGAAGTTGACAAAGTGGAAGAAGTGGACGAACTGGACCAATTGGAGGAGGTGGACGAAGTGGACGATGTTGACGAAGTTGAAGAAGTTGAAGAGGTGGAAGAAGTGGATGAAGTTTACGAAGTGAACGAAGTGGAGGAAATGGACAAAGTTGACGAAGTGGATGAACTGCACGAAGTGCACGAAGTCGACGAAGTGGAGGAAGTGGAGGAAGAGGAAGAAGTGGAAGAAGTGGAGTAAGTGGAGGAAGTGGACGAAGTGGAGGAAGTGGAGGAAGTTGACGAAGTGGAGAAAGTTCAAGAAGTGGAGGAAGTGGAGGAAGAGGAAGAAGTCGACGAAGTGGAGGAAATTGACGAAGTGGAAGAAGTTGACGAAGTGGACGAAGTGGAAGAAGTGGACGAAGTGGACAAAATGAAGGAAAAATTGGAGGAAGTGGACGAAGAGGACGCATTGGACATAGTGGACGAAGTTGACGAAGTGGAGGAAGTTGACGAAGTGGAGGAAGTGAAGGAAAAAGTGGAGGAAATGGACGAAGTGGAGGAAGTGGAGGAAGTGGGGGAAGTGGAGGAATTGGAGAAAGTGGATGAAGTGGAGGAAGTGGACGAAGTGGAGGAAATGGACGAAGAGGACGAAGTGGAGGAAGTGGACGAAGTGGAAGAAGTTGACGAGGTGGATGAAGTTGATGAAGTTGAAGAAGTCGAAGAAGCGGACGAAGTGGAAGAAGTGCACGAAGTGGACGAAGTGGACGAAGTGGAGTAAGTGTACGAAGTGGACGAAGTTGACGAAATATACGAAGTGGACGAAGTTGACGAAGTGGAGGAAGTGGAGGACGTGGAAGAAGTGGAGTAAGTGGAGGAAGTGGAGGAGGTGGACGAAGTGGATGAAGTGGAGGAAGTGGAGGAAGTTGAGGAAGTGAACGAAGTTGAGGAAGTGGACGAAGTTGAAAAAGTGGACGAAGTTGACGAAGTGGACGAAGTGGACGAAGTTGACGAAGTGGACGAAGTTGTCCAAGTTTACAAATTGGACGAAGTGGGGGAAGTGGACGAAGTGAAGGAAGTGGACGAAGTGGAGTAAGCGGAGAAAGTGGAGGAGGTGGACGAAGTGGACGAAGTTGACGAAGTGAAGGAAGTTGACGAAGTGGAGGAAGCGGACGAAGTCAAGGAAGTGGAGGAACTGGAGGAAGTGGACGAAGTGGACGAAGTTGACAGAGTGGAGGAAGTGGAGGAAGTGGAGGAAGTGGAAGAAGTGGACGAAGTGGAGGAAGTGGACGAAGTTGACCAAGTTGACAAATTTGACGAAGTGGACGAATTGGAGGAACTGGACGAACTCGACGAAGGTGACGAAGTTGAAGAAGTGGATGAAGTTGACAAAGTGGAGGAAGTGGAGGAAGTCGTCGAAGTGGACGAAGGGAAGGAAGTGGAGGAAGTGGAGGAAGTGGAGGAAGTGGAGGACGTGGAGGAAGCTGAGGAAGTGGAGGAACTGGAGGAAGTGGAGGAAGTGGACGAAGAGGAGGAACTGGAGGAAGTGGAGGAAGTGGACGACGTTGACGAAGTGGATGGAGTGGAGGAAGTGGACGGAGTGGGGGAAGTGGACGAAGTGGAGGAAGTGGAGGAAGAAGTAAACGAAGTTGACGAAGTGGACGAAGTTGACGAGGTGGATGAAGTTGATGAAGTTGGAAAAGTCGAAGATGTGGACGAAGTGGAAGAAGTGGACGAAGTGGAGGAAGTGTACGAAGTGGAGGAAATGGATGAAGTTGACGAAGTGGACGAAGTGGACGAAGTGGAGGATGTGGAGGAAGTGGAAAAAGTGGAGTAAGTGGAGGAAGTGGAGCAGGTGGAGGAAGTGGACGAAGTTGACGAAGTGGACGAAGTGGAGGAACTGAAGGAAGTTGAGGAAGTGGACGAAGCTGAAAAAGTGGACGAAGTGGACGAAGTTGACGAAGTGGACGAAGTGGACGATGTGGAGGAAGTGGACGAAGTGGACGAAGTGGATGAAGTGGACGAAGTGGATGAAGTTGACGAAGTGGACGAAGTTGACCAAGTTGACAAATTAGACGAAGTGGACGAATTGGAGGAGGTGGACGAAGTGGACAAAGGAGACGAAGTTGAAGAACTGGAAGAGGTGGACGAAGTGGACGAAGTTGACGAAGTGGAAGAAGTTGACGAAGTGGACGAAGTAGACGAAGTGGACAAAGTTGACGAAGTGGAGGAAGTTGACGAAGTTGAGGAAGAGGAGGAAGTGGAGGAGGTGGACGAAGTGGACGAAGTGGAGGAAGTTGACGAAGTGGAGGAAGTGGAGGAAGTTGACGAAGTTGACGAAGTGGACGAAGTGGACGAAGTGGACAAAGTGGACGAAGTGGTTGAAGTTGATGAAGTGGAGGAAGTGGAGGAAGTGGAAGAAGTGGAGTAAGTGGAGGAGGTGGACGAAGTGGAGGAAGTTGACGAAGTGGAGGAAGTTGACGAAGTGGAGGAAGTGGAGGAAGTGGACGAAGTGGACAAAGTGGAGGAAGTGGACGAAGAGGAAGAAGTGGAGGAATTGGAGGAAGTGGAGGAAGTGGATGACGTTGACGAAGTGGAGGAAGTGGAGGAAGAAGTGGACGAAGTTGACGAAGTGGAGGAAGTGGACGAAGTGGACGAAGTGGAGGAAGTGGACGAAGGTGACGAGGTGGATGAAGTTGATGAAGTTGAAGAAGTCGAAGAAGTCGACGAAGTGGAAGAAATGCACGAAGTGGACAAAGTGGAGGAAGTGTACGAAGTGGACGAAGTGGAGGAAATGGACGAAGTTCACGAAGTGGACGAAGTGGAGGAAGTGGACGAAGCGGACGAAGTTGATGAAGTGGACGAAGTGGACAAAGGTGACGAAGTTGACGAAGTGGAGGAAGTGGAGGAAGTGGAAGAAGTGGAGTAAGCGGAGGAAGTGGAGGAGGTGGACGAAGTTGACGAAGTGGAGGAGGTTGACGAAGTGGAGGAAGTGGAGGAAGTGGAGGAAGTGGACGAATTGGACAAAGATGACGAAGTGGAGGAAGTGGAGGAAGTGGACGAACCGGACGAAGAGGAGGAATTGGAGGAACTGGAGGAAGTGGAGGAAGTGGACGAGATTGACGAAGTGGACGAAGTTAACGAAGTGGACGAAGTGGAGGAAGTGTGCGAAGTGGAGGAAGTTGACGAAGTGGAGGAAGTTGACGAAGTGTAGGAAGTGGAGGAAGTGAAGGAAGTGGAGGAAGTTGTTACCAATAAAGAGTATTGGTAAAACCTGAAGATGTATTTTGATGATGTTGCAACTTATAGATTTTGGATGTAGTAGGAAAATATTTAAAAAAGCAACTTGTAGATTTTGAATGTAGTAGGAAAATGTTAAACATTGTAATTTTTACTAGAATAATCGATTATGGTTAAGCAATAATCGATTATCACAAGTCATACTTGAATAATCGATTATCACTTCATATAATCGATTATCACATTTTTGAAAACCTGTAACGGACTTGAATAATCGATTATCACTTACAATAATCGATTATTCATGGCAGTTGAGAGCTGACCTTTGGCACTCAGTGTACTTGGCTATATAATTTGATTTGGAGAAATCAGAAGGTAACGTTTTTGAACTGAGAAAGCTTAGAACACTGTGTGTCAGAGGAACGTTCTTAGAGAGCTTTTTGTTCATTGTTCCCTTGCTTGGTCTTGTGAAAGGAGAGGCTCGCGTATTCATTGTTCCTATGAATACTGTTGATGGTGTAGAGACTGAAAAACCTTATTTTAATTGGACTGCTGAAGAAAATAGACGAGCTCAGTTTGATATTAAAGCTCGCAATATAATTTCATCTGCTGTTGTACTTGATGAATTTTATAGAATTTCAGTGTGTAAGACAGCACAGGAAATGTGGGAAGTCCTCAGAGTCACTCTTGAAGGAACAGAGGACGTGAAGCGCGCTAGGAAGAACACTCTCATTCAGGAATATGAGATGTTCAGAATGCAACCTGGAGAAACGATCTCTGATGTTCAAAAACGATTCACTCATATTGTGAATCATTTAACAGGGTTGGGTAAGACTTTTGATACTGATGAACTTAATGTGAAAATTCTGAAATCTCTGGACAGGTCTTGGCAACCAAAGGTGACTGCCATCTCGGAATCTCAAAATCTTACTCAGATGTCAATGCCAATCTTGTTTGGAAAATCCGTGAGCATGAACTTGAGCTGAGGAGATTGACTGCTGAAGAGGATCAAGGCAAAAGGAAAACTCTAGCTTTCAAGTCTGAAATATCTAAAGGAAAAAGCTCTAAGAGGATCGAAGAAGATGATTCTGATGATGAAGAAAACATGAGCTTGATGATAAAAAAATTTGCAAAGTTCATGAAAGCAAAGGGAAAGGACAAGTTTCACAAAGATAGGAAAGAAAGCCCAGAATCTCCATCAAACGTAAAGTGCTTCGGTTGTGGAGAAAGAGGGCACGTAAAATCTGAGTGTCCAAAAAGCAAGAAAAGTGAAGACAAGAAGGAAAGAAAATTTCAAAGGAAAAAGAAAGCATACATAGCTTGGGAAGACAATGCATCTAGCTCAACAAGCTCAAGTGATTCAGATGAAGAAGCCAATATTTGTCTAATGGCTGACTCAGAAGATACTGGAAGCCAAGTAAGTGATTCCAGCTTTGAATCTAGTGAATTAGACATGCAAAAGGCCTTCTGTGAATTGTTGATTGAATCTGAAAAACTTGATGCTGCACATAAAAAACTTAAGAAAGAGCACAATGAATTAAAATTGAACTATGAAAAGTTGCTTAATGATGAAGTTGTCTTAAAAAATAAAGTTAGTTCTTTAGAAACAAAATTATCTGATGCAAATGCTACTGTTGAACCTGTTGAATGCTTGTCTTGTAAGAATCATATGTTTGATATTGATATACTTGAAAACTTACTTGCAAAGGAAACCAAGAATAATTCACATGCTAAGATAAACCTTAAGAAAAGCAATGTTGAAAATAGAAATATGCATCAAATAAATAAGTCCAAAGTAAGAAGAACTCGTAGAGTTTGGGTTGAAAAATAGACTTTTATTAAAAACAAAGTAAGCAATGCTTGTTGTTTTTACTGTATGAAGCATGGACACACATCAAACAAATGCAACATTAAACATTTTGGTGTTCCAAATGGTAAATATGCATGGGTTAAAGTTGTAAAATGATTTATACTTGCATGAACTAACCTCAAGGACCCATAATTAGATTGGGGACCTAAAACTCTTGCTAATTTATTTTGTAGGAATCTACTAAGTCAAAGAAGTCACTGTGGTATCTTGACAGTGGATGTTCAAGACACATGACCGGTGACAAGAAAAGATTCATTTCTTTTGAGAAGAAAAAGCAAGGATTTGTGACTTATGGGGATAACAACAAAGGTAGAATCAAGGGTACCGGAGACATTGGAGGAGGAAATACATTAACAATAAGAGATGTGCTATATGTTGAAGGCCTCAAGCATAACCTCTTAAGCATAAGTCAATTATGCGACAAAGGTCTCAAGGTAACTTTTGAAAGTGATAAATGCACTGTTTACTTTAAAGATTCTGCTGATATTGCTTTGCAAGGTGTTAGGCATAACAATATTTATTTGATTGATATTGAAAGTGCATCTAATCATAGTATAACATGCTTAGTTGCTAAAGAAGAAAATCCTTGGCTATGGCATAAAAGAGCTGCACATATTCATATGCAACATTTAAATAAATTGATTTCAAAAGATCTTGTGATTGGTTTGCCTAAACTGAAATTTGAGAAAGACAAATTATGCATTGCATGTCAAAAAGGTAAACAAACCAAATCTTCATTTTCATCCAAAAGCATGATTTCAACATCAAAACCTTTAGAACTTTTGCATATGGACTTATTTGGTCCATCTAGAATTAAAAGTTTTGGTGGAAATTACTATGCTCTTGTAATTGTTGATGATTACACAAGATTCACTTGGACTTTCTTTTTAACTCTGAAAAGTGAAGCTTTCAAAGCATTTAAAATTTTTGCTAAACGTATTCAAAATGAAAAAGATTTGAAAATCAAAACTTTGAGAAGTGATCATGGTGGAGAATTTGAAAATGAGTCATTTGATAAATTTTGTGAAGAATATGGCATAGCACATAACTTTTCTGCACCTAGAACTCCCCAACAAAATGGTGTTGTTGAAAGGAAAAATAGATCATTAGAAGAATTAGCTAGAACCCTTATGAATGAATCTAATGTGCCAAAATATTTTTGGGCTGATGCAGTTAGTACTGCTTGTTATGTGTTAAACAGGATGCTTATTAGGCCAATTCTGAAATTAACTCCATATGAACTGTTGAATGGTAGAAAACCAAATGTATCTCACTTGAAAATATTTGGGTGCAAATGCTTTGTCTTGAATAATGGAAAAGATAATCTAGGCAAATTTGATGCAAAATCTGATGAAGCAATTTTCCTAGGATATTCTTTGACCAGTAAAGCATATAGAGTATTTAATAGAAGAACTTTGACAATTGAAGAATCAATGCATGTTGTCTTTGATGAGATTGTGGACCTTGAGGAAAACCCTCTTGAGTCAAACAAACATATTGCAGGTGATGAGGATTATTTCAAGGAAGCTCTTGAAGAGATGTATCTAAATGAGAACTATCCTCCAGAACTTCAAGAAACACCTCAAGCTGTTAATTCTAAAAGCTATCAACAACCAAGAGGACTTTCCTTGGACAACATCATTGGAGACATTTCAAAAGGAGTAACTACTAGACATAATCTTAATAATTTTTGTCTAACTGTAGCTTTTGTGTCTCAGATAGAACCCAAGAATATAAAGGAAGCTCTTCAAGATGATAAGTGGTGCGTTGCTATGCAAGAAGAGCTAAACCAATTTGAAAGGAATGAAGTCTGGGAACTTATTCCAAAGCAAGATGATTATCAAGTCATAGGAACCAAATGGGTATTCAGGAACAAGCTTGATGAGGATGGAAACATCACAAAGAACAAAGCAAGGCTAGTTGCAAAGGGCTACTGTCAAGAGGAAGGTATAGATTATGATGAAACGTATGCACCGGTAGCCAGGTTAGAAGCAATTAGATTATTACTTGCATATGCATCTTTGATGAAATTTAAACTATATCAAATGGATGTAAAAAGTGCTTTCTTAAATGGTTTTATAAAAGAAGAAGTGTATGTTAGTCAACCTCCTGGCTTTGAAGATTTTAAATTCCCTGATCATGTTTACAAGTTGAAAAAGGCCCTTTATGGTCTTAAACAAGCACCTAGGTCTTGGTATGAAAGACTTAGTACCTTTTTAATTGAAAATGAATTTTCTAGAGGAAAGGTTGATTCAACCTTATTCATTAAGAAAGTAGGAAAACACATTTTAATCGTGCAAGTTTATGTAGATGATATCATTTTTGGGTCAACTGATGATTCTTTGTGTGAAGAGTTTGCAAAAATAATGCAAGGTGAATTTGAGATGTCTATGATGGGTGAGTTAAACTTTTTCTTAGGACTACAGATAAAACAAATGAATGGTGGAACATTCATCTCCCAAACTAAATACTGTAGAGAAATTCTTAGAAAATTTGGTATGGATAGCTGCAAGGAAGCTAGTACACCCATGGGTACTTCATGTTATTTAGACAAGGATGAAATTGGAAAAGGAGTGAATGAAACCATGTTTAGAGGCATGATAGGATCCTTGCTATACTTAACTGCTAGTAGACCAGATATTATGCAGAGTGTTTGTGTTTGTGCTAGATACCAAGCCAATCCTAAAGAATCTCATTTGACTGCAGTTAAGAGAATTCTAAAATATCTTAAGGGAACTACTTCATTTGGACTTTGGTATCCCTCTGACTCCTCACCTAGTTTAATAGGATACTCTGATGCAGATTATGGTGGCTGTAAAATTGATAGAAAAAGTACTAGTGGAACCTGTCATTTCTTGGGATGTTCTTTAGTGTCATGGCACTCAAAGAAACAAGCATGTGTAGCTTTGTCTACCACCGAAGCTGAATATATTGCAGCTGGAAACTGTTGTGCCCAAATTTTGTGGATGAAACAACAATTAGAAGACTTTGATATCTTCCTTGACAAAATTCCTCTAAAATGTGACAATACTAGTGCGATAAATTTGACCAAGAACCCCATCATGCATTCAAGAACTAAGCATATAGAAATTAGGCACCATTTCTTAAGAGATCATATTCAAAAGGGGGATTGTCAAATTGAATATGTTGATACTTTACATCAATTAGCTGATATCTTTACCAAGGCTCTACCTAAAGATAGATTTTTTGAGCTTAGAAGAGAGTTAGGAGTGTTAGACATATCTTAGAATCAAAATCTATGCAAATTTTTGCATTTTTCGTAAACTTAACGCTTCATAATCGATTATCACTAAGTTATAATCGATTATTCATGCATCAAATTCAATTCTGGAAAATCTTGAGCAGATAATCGATTATCATTATGCATAATCGATTATCATGCAATTCTGGGCAGTAATTATTGAACTGATAATCGATTATCACGAGCCATAATCGATTATCGCGCTGACAGTTTCAAAAATAGAGCCGGTGGAGCATCCCATAACGGCTATAAACGACCATAAACGGCTAGTTTTTCCATTTTTCTTATAAATAGCCCCCCATAATCGATTATTAGACACTCCTTTGCAACCAAATACTGTTGAAATCAAATCTAGAGCTCAAATCTTCTTCATTTCCCTTCACCTTCTCAAAATCTCATTTTCCCATTCTTCCTCCATGGCTGACTCAAGAAGGCACCGTCGCAGAACAGCTGGAGCCTCCTCTTCTTCTCAACCACGTCTTGCAAACATAGATGGATGGATTTCAGATCAAGGGAAACATGCAGACTTTGTTAATTCTTGGCAAGAAAGGAAGATCATGGCGGTAAAGTTTATTCGTCTTGACTTTTTCCGCTTCTATGGCTTTCAATTTCCAAACACTTTTGCTGAGCAGGGGTTAACGCATCTGTTAGAACAAAAAGGATGCATTTATCCTGATCTTATAAGAGTCTTCTACTTCAACTTGCGCTATCGAGATGGGATAATATCTACTAAGGTCAAGGGAGTACGCATCATTTTAGATGATGATGTATGGACCAATGTTGCTCAACTTTCCATTTGGGATGATGCTGTCAAAGTCCATTTAGGACTTGAAGATTTCAACCGGATGATGACTTTTCAATCCTTCCTACGTCATCCTGAACGGCAAACAAATAGAAGGCAATTACTGGTTAGAGGTTTTAAAGTTGAAGAAAGGATGATCCACTACTTGATTGTCTGGATTTTATGTCCTAGAGCAACCAACCATGCTCAATGCTCTGAGCAGGATTTACTTCTGTTGTATGGGATTCTAAATCATATACACATCGACTGGCCTGCTCTCATTGCTGACACAATGGTAAAAGCCAAAAATCCCATTCATATCAACTTCCCTATGCCCTTCTTGTTTCTAGGATTTTAGAATTCAAAGGTGTACTTGTTGAAGGAGAACTCGTTCAAAATATTGAAGCTGTGGGATCAGAAATTGGAGATACTACCTTTCGTCAAATGGGATTCATTACTAGAGGCAGAGTCCTTATTCACAAAGATGATGATCATCCTGATGTAGATGAAGATGATGACATGGACACTCATATGGCTGACCTAGTAAGTGTTGCTGCTCCGTCTGATGCTGGACCATCCAACATACCCTCCTCTTCCTCAACTTCTATGGAAGAACATTTTGCAAGGTTATCTAAACAATTGGAGGATATGAGTCTTGCACAAAACACTCACTTTGAGGAGATTTATGAGTGGCAGCGATCTGTTGATGAGTACATGGTTGATCAATTTCTTGATCTTGATGTTCGCCTATCTAACATCGAGGGTCATCTTAATATCCCACCTCCTGAACGTTCTCCTAGTCCTGAATTCTAGGTTTTAGGCCTCTAAGTTTGATTGTTATGTTATTTTCTTTATGGTATTTAGTTTCTTAATCTTTATGAATTTCATGTAATTCCTTTCTGTTCTTAATATAATGAGCTTTTATTTTTTGCATATATTCCATTTTTGAGGGGGAGCTCATATTAAGGGGGAGGTTATTACATTATTCTTTTTGCTTATGATCAAAAAGGGGGAGAAGAAATATAAGGGGAGGATTAAAAAAAATAGTTTTTTAATTGTACAGGTACTGCTAACTGTGGTTGTCCATTAGTTTATATATGTTGCAGGTAAACCTGAGTTGCTTTTAA
>CM050924.1:18242423-18262079 GCA_027742785.1 Vigna reflexopilosa
TCCACTTCGTCAATTGTCCACTTCTTCCACTTCGTCCACTTCCATAACTTCCTCCACTTCCTCCATTTCCGCCACTTCCTCCACTTCCTCCACTTCTTCCACTTCCTCCACTTCGTCAACTTCCTCCACTTCGTCAACTTCATCCACTTCGTCCACTTCGTCAACTTCCTCCACTTGCTCCGTTTCCTGAACTTCCTGCACTTTGTCAACTTCGTCAATTTCCTCCACTTTGTCAACTTCGTCCACTCCGTCAACTTCGTAACTTCGTCAACTTCGTAACTTCGTCCACTTCGTCCACTTCGTCCACTTCCTCCACTTCCTCCACTTCCTCCACTTCGTCCACTTCCTCCACATCGTCCATTCGTCCACTTCCTCCACTTCGTCCACTTCCTCCATTTCCTCCACTTCGTCACCTTCGTCAACTTCGTCAACGTGGTCCGCTTCGTGCACTTCCTCCACTTCGTCAACTTCGTCAACTTCGTCCACTTCGTCCACTTCGTCAACTTCGTCACTTCGTCCTCTTCATCCACTTCCTTCGCTTCCTCCGCTTCCTCTAATTCCTCCACTTCCTCCACTTATTCAACTTTCTCCTGTTCGTCCACTTCTTCCACTTCGTCAACGTCGTCCACTTCCTCCACTTCGTCCAGCACCTCCACTTCCTCCACTTCCTTCACTTCCTCCACTACTCCACTTCTTCAACTTCTTCCACTTCGTCAACTTCGTCCACTTCGTCCACTTCGTCCGCTTCGTCCACTTCGTCCACTTCGTCCACTTCGTCAACTTCGTCCACTTCGTCATCTTCGTCCACTTCGTCAACTTCTTGCACTTCGTCAACTTCCTCCACTTTGTCCACTTCCTCCACTTCCTGAACTTCGTCCACTTCGTCCGCTTCGTCAACTTGCTCCACTTCCTCCACTTCCTCCACTTCCTCTACTTCCTGAACTTCCTCCACTTCGTCCATTCCTCCAGTTCTTCCACTTCGTCAACGTCGTCCACTTCCTCAACTTCGTCTACTTCGTCCAGTTCCTCCACTTCCTCCATTTCCTTCACTTCCTCCACTTCCTCCACTTCTTCAACTTCTTCCACTTCCTCAACTTCGTCCACTTCGTCCGCTTCGTCCACTTCGTCCACTTCGTCATCTTCGTCCACTTCGTCACTTCTTGCACTTCGTCAACTTCCTCCACTTCGTCCACTTCCTCCACTTCCTGAACTTCGTCCACTTCCTCCACTTCGTCAATTTGCTCCACGTCGTCCACTTCCTCCACTTCCTCTACTTCCTGAACTTCGTCCACTTCCTCCACTTGCTCCACTTCGTCAACTTCGTCCACTTCGTCCACTTCCTTCGCTTCCTCCGCTTCGTCCACTTCCTCCACTTGTTCAACTTCCTCCTCTTCGTCCACTTCGTCCACTTCATCCACTTCGTTCAACTCGTCCACTTCGTCCACTTCCTCCACTTCGTCCACTTCGTTCACTTCTCCACTTCGTCAACTTCGTCCACTTCCTCCACTTCGTCCACTTCCTCCACTTCCTCCACTTCCTCCACTTCGACAACTTACCCCACTTCCTCAACTTCGTCCACTTCGTCACTTCCTCCACTTCCTCCACGTCCTCCATTTCCTCCACTTCGTCCACTTCCTCCACTTCATCCACTTCCTCCACTTCCTCCACTTCCTCCACTTCCTCCACTTTGTCACTTCGTCCACTTCGTCAACTTCCTCCACTTCCTCCACTTCCTCTCACTTCTCCACTTCCTCCACTTCCTCCACTTCCTCCACTTCGTCCACTTCGTCCACTTCGTCAACTTCGTCCCCTTCGTCAACTTCCTCCACTTCCTCCACTTCCTCCGCTTCGTCCACTTCGTCCACTTCGTCAACGTCGTCCACTTCCTCCACTTCCTCCACTTCCTCTACTTCGTCCACTTCCTCCACTTCGTCCACTTCGTCCACTTCGTCCACTTCGTCAAGTTCGTCCACTTCGTCAACTTCCTCCACTTCCTTCACTTCCTCCACTTCCTCCACTTCCTCCACTTCGTCCACTTCGTCCACTTCCTCAACTTCGTCCACTTCTTCACTTCGTCAACTTCGTACACTTCCTCCACTTCGTCCACTTCGTCCAGTTCGTCCACTTCGTCCACTTCGTCCATTTAGTCCTTTAGTCCACTTCGTCCACTTCCCTCACTTCCTCCACTTCCTCCACTTCCTCAACTTCCTCCACTTCCTCAACTTCGTCCACTTCCTCCACTTCCTCCACTTCCTCCACTTCCTCCACTTCGTCAACTTCGTCCACTTCGTCAACTTCGTCAACTTCGTCAACTTCGTCAACTTCTTCCACTTCGTCCACTTCCTCCACTTCCTTCACTTCCTCCACTTCCTCCACTTCCTCCACTTCCTCCACTTCGTCAACTTCCTCCACTTCCTCAACTTCGTCCACTTCCTCCACTTCTTGCACTTCATCCACTTCCTCCACTTCCTCTACTTCGTCAACTTCCTCCACTTTGTCAACGTCGTCCACTTCCTCCACTTCCTCAACTTCCTCCACTTCGTTAAGTTCGTCTACTTCCTTCACTTCCTCCACTTCCTCCACTTCCTCCACTTCCTCCACTTCGTCCACTTCCTCCACTTCGTCAACTTCGTCCACTTCGTCATTCGTCACTTCCTCCACTTCGTCAACTTCCTCCACTTCCTCCACTTCGTCCACTTCGTCACTTCGTCAACTTTGTCCACTTCGTCGACTTCGTCCACTTCGTCAACTTCTTCCGCTTCGTCAACTTCCTCCACTTCCTCCACTTCATCCACTTCGTATTTTCTCAACTTCGTCCACTTCGTCCACTTCGTCCACTTCGTCCACTTCGTCCACTTCGCCCACTTCGTCCACTTCGTCCACTTCGTCAACTTCCTCCACTTCGTCAACTTCGTCCTTTCCGTCCACTTCATCCACTTCGTTCACTTCGTCCACTTCGTCCACTTCGTCCACTTCGTCAACTTCGTCCACTTCGTCCACTTCCTCCACTTCGTGCACTTCGTCCACTTCTTCCACTTCCTTCACTTCGTCCACTTCGTCCACTTCGTCCACTTCCTCCACTTCGTCAACTTCCTCCACTTCGTCAACTTCGTCCACTTCCGTCAACTTCTTGTACTTCGTCAACTTCCTCCACTTCGTCAACTTCGTCCACTTCGTCAACTTCGTCCACTTCGTCAATTGTTCACTTCGTCAACTTCGTCTACTTCGTCCACTTCCTAACTTCCTCCACTTCCTCCACTTCCGCCACTTCCTCCACTTCCTCCACTTCTTCCACTTCCTCCACTTCGTCAACTTCCTCCACTTCGTCAACTTCATCCACTTCGTCCACTTCGTCAACTTCTTCCACTTCGTCAACTTCCTCCGTTCCTTAACTTCCTCACTTCGTCACTTCGTCAACTTCCTTCACTTCGTCAACTTCGTCCACTCGTCACTTCGTCACTTCTTCACTTCGTCCACTTCCTCCACTTCCTCCACTTCGTCCACTTCGTCCACTTCGTCCACTTCCTCCACTTCGTCCACTTCGTCCACTTCCTCCACTTCCTCCACTTCCTCCACTTCCTCCACTTCCTCCACTTCGTCAACTTCGTCCACTTCGTCAACTTCGTCCACTTCCTCCACTTCCTCCACTTCCTCCACTTCGTCAACTTCGTCCACTTCGTCCACTTCGTCCACTTCGTCAACTTCGTCAACTTCGTCCACTTCGTCCACTTCCTTAGCTTCCTCCGCTTCCTCTAATTCCTCCACTTCTCCACTTCTCCACTTCGTCCACTTCGTCCACTTCTCCACTTCGTCACTTCGTCCACTTCGTCCACTTCCTCCACTTCGTCCACTTAGTCAACTTCGTCCACTTCCTCCACTTCTCGACTTCGTAACTTCATCCCCTTTTTCCACTTCTTCCACTTCCTCCACTTCGTCAACGTCGTCCACTTCGTTTACTTCGTCCACTTCGTCCACTTCCGCCACTTCCTCCACTTCCTCCACTTTGCCTACTTCGTCCACTTTGTGAACTTCGTCCACTTTGTCCACTTCGTCCACTTCCTCCACTTCTTCCACTTGGTCCAGTTCCTCCACTTCGTCAACTTCCTCCACTTCGTCCACTTCCTCCAGTTCGTCAACTTCGTCCACTTCGTCAATTGTCCACTTCTTCCACTTCGTCCACTTCCATAACTTCCTCCACTTCCCCATTTTCGCCACTTCCTCCACTTCCTCCACTTCTTCCACTTCCTCCACTTCGTCAACTTCCTCCACTTCGTCAACTTCATCCACTTCGTCCACTCTGTCAACTTCGTAACTTCGTCAACTTCGTCCACTTCCTCCACTTCCTCCAATTCGTCCACTTCCTCCACTTCGTCAACTTCTTCCACTTCGTCCACTTCCTCCACTTCTTGCACTTCATCCATTTCCTCCACTTCCTCTACTTCGTCAACTTCCTCCACTTTGTCAACGTCGTCCACTTCCTCCACTTCCTCAACTTCCACCACTTCGTTAAGTTCGTCTACTTCCTTCACTTCCTCCACTTCCTCCACTTCCTCCTCTTCCTCCACTTCGTCCACTTCCTCCACTTCGTCAACTTCGTCCACTTCGTCGACTTTGTCAACTTCTTCCCCTTCGTCAATTTCCTCCACTTCCTCCACTTCAACCACTTCGTATATTTTCTCAACTTCGTCCACTTCGTCCGCTTCGTCCACTTCGTCCGCTTCGTCCACTTCGCCCACTTCGTCCACTTCGTCCACTTCGTCTACTTCGTCCACTTCGTCAACTTCGTCCGCTTCGTCCACTTCATCAACTTCGTCAAATTGGTCAACTTCGTCCACTTTGTCCACTTACTTTACTTCCTCCACTTCTTCCACTTCCTCAACTTATTCAACTTCCTCCTCTTCGTCAACTTCGTCCTTTCCGTCCACTTCATCCACTTGGTTCACTTCGTCCACTTCGTCCACTTCGACCACTTTGTCAACTGCTTCCACTTCCTCGACTTCCTCCACTTCGTGCACTTCGTCCACTTCTTCCACTTCCTTAACTTCGTCCACTTGGTCCACTTGGTCCACTTCCTCCACTTCCTCCACTTCGTCAACTTCCTCCACTTCGTCAACTTCGTCCACTCCGTCAACTTCTTGTAATTCGTCAACTTCCTCCACTTCGTCAATTGTCCACTTCTTCCACTTCGTCCACTTCCATAACTTCCTCCACTTCCTCCATTTCCGCCACTTCCTCCACTTCCTCCACTTCTTCCACTTCCTCCACTTCGTCAACTTCCTCCACTTCGTCAACTTCATCCACTTCGTCCACTTCGTCAACTTCCTCCACTTGCTCCGTTTCCTGAACTTCCTGCACTTTGTCAACTTCGTCAATTTCCTCCACTTTGTCAACTTCGTCCACTCCGTCAACTTCGTAACTTCGTCAACTTCGTAACTTCGTCCACTTCGTCCACTTCCTCCACTTCCTCCACTTCCTCCACTTCCTCCACTTCCTCCACTTCCTCCACATCGTCCATTCGTCCACTTCCTCCACTTCGTCCACTTCCTCCATTTCCTCCACTTCGTCACCTTCGTCAACTTCGTCAACGTGGTCCGCTTCGTGCACTTCCTCCACTTCCTCCACTTCGTCAACTTCGTCAACTTCGTCCACTTCGTCCACTTCGTCCACTTCGTCAACTTCGTCCTCTTCATCCACTTCCTTCGCTTCCTCCGCTTCCTCTAATTCCTCCACTTCCTCCACTTATTCAACTTTCTCCTGTTCGTCCACTTCTTCCACTTCGTCAACGTCGTCCACTTCCTCCACTTCGTCCAGCACCTCCACTTCCTCCACTTCCTTCACTTCCTCCACTACTCCACTTCTTCAACTTCTTCCACTTCGTCAACTTCGTCCACTTCGTCCACTTCGTCCGCTTCGTCCACTTCGTCCACTTCGTCCACTTCGTCAACTTCGTCCACTTCGTCATCTTCGTCCACTTCGTCAACTTCTTGCACTTCGTCAACTTCCTCCACTTTGTCCACTTCCTCCACTTCCTGAACTTCGTCCACTTCGTCCGCTTCGTCAACTTGCTCCACTTCCTCCACTTCCTCCACTTCCTCTACTTCCTGAACTTCCTCCACTTCGTCCATGTCCTCCAGTTCTTCCACTTCGTCAACGTCGTCCACTTCCTCAACTTCGTTTACTTCGTCCAGTTCCTCCACTTCCTCCATTTCCTTCACTTCCTCCACTTCCTCCACTTCTTCAACTTCTTCCACTTCCTCAACTTCGTCCACTTCGTCCGCTTCGTCCACTTCGTCCACTTCGTCATCTTCGTCCACTTCGTCAGCTTCTTGCACTTCGTCAACTTCCTCCACTTCGTCCACTTCCTCCACTTCCTGAACTTCGTCCACTTCCTCCACTTCGTCAATTTGCTCCACGTCGTCCACTTCCTCCACTTCCTCTACTTCCTGAACTTCGTCCACTTCCTCCACTTGCTCCACTTCGTCAACTTCGTCCACTTCCTTCGCTTCCTCCGCTTCGTCCACTTCCTCCACTTGTTCAACTTCCTCCTCTTCGTCCACTTCGTCCACTTCATCCACTTCGTTCAACTCGTCCACTTCGTCCACTTCCTCCACTTCGTCCACTTCGTTCACTTCTTCCACTTCGTCAAATTCGTCCACTTCCTCCACTTCGTCCACTTCCTCCACTTCCTCCACTTCGACAACTTACCCCACTTCCTCAACTTCGTCCACTTCGTTCACTTCCACCACTTCCTCCACGTCCTCCATTTCCTCCACTTCGTCCACTTCCTCCACTTCAACCACTTCCTCCACTTCCTCCACTTCCTCCAATTCCTCCGCTTTGTCAGCTTCGTCCAATTCGTCAACGTCCTCCACTTCCTCCACTTCCTCTCCAGTTGCTCCAATTCCTCTACTTCCTCCACTTCCTCAACTTCGTCCACTTCGTCCACTTCGTCCACTTCGTCAAGTTCGTCCCCTTCGTCAACTTCCTCCACTTCCTCCACTTCCTCCGCTTCGTCAACTTCGTCCAATTCGTCAACGTCGTCCACTTCCTCCACTTCCTCCAATTCCTCTACTTCGTCCACTTCCTCAACTTCGTCCACTTCGTCCACTTCGTCCACTTCGTCAAGTTCGTCCCCTTCGTCAACTTCCTCCACTTCCTTCACTTCCTCCACTTCCTCTATTTCCTTCACTTTGTCCACTTCGTCCACTTCCTGAACTTCGTCCACTTCTTCTACTTCGTCAACTTCGTACACTTCCTCCACTTCGTGCACTTCGTCCAGTTCGTCCACTTCGTCCACTTCGTCCACTTCGTCCACTTCGTCCATTTAGTCCTTTTAGTCCACTTCGTCCACTTCCCTCACTTCCTCCACTTCCTCCACATCCTCAACTTCCTCCAGTTCCTCAACTTCGTCCACTTCCTCCACTTCCTCCACTTCCTCCACTTCCTCCACTTCGTCAACTTCGTCCAGTTCGTCAACTTCGTCAACTTTGTCAACTTCGTCAACTTCTTCCATTTCGTCCATTTCCTCCACTTCCTTCACTTCCTCCACTTCCTCCACCTCCTCCACTTCCTCCACTTCGTCAACTTCCTCCATTTCCTCAACTTCGTCCACTTCCTCCACTTCTTGCACTTCATCCATTTCCTCCACTTCCTCTACTTCGTCAACTTCCTCCACTTTGTCAACGTCGTCCACTTCCTTCACTTCCTCAACTTCCAC
The DNA here is from genome assembly GCA_027742785.1 of Vigna reflexopilosa. Lineage (NCBI taxonomy): Eukaryota > Viridiplantae > Streptophyta > Magnoliopsida > Fabales > Fabaceae > Vigna > Vigna reflexopilosa. Next base: position 18,250,141 of record CM050924.1, read on the forward strand.
CACTTCGTTAAGTTCGTCTACTTCCTTCACTTCCTCCACTTCCTCCACTTCCTCCTCTTCCTCCACTTCGTCCACTTCCTCCACTTCGTCAACTTCGTCCACTTCGTCGACTTTGTCAACTTCTTCCCCTTCGTCAATTTCCTCCACTTCCTCTACTTCGTCCACTTCGTGCATATCGTCAACTTTGTCCACTTCGTCGACTTTGTCCACTTCGTCAACTTCTTCCGCTTCGTCAACTTCCTCCACTTCCTCCACTTCAACCACTTCGTATATTTTCTCAACTTCGTCCACTTCGTCCGCTTCGTCCACTTCGTCCGCTTCGTCCACTTCGCCCACTTCGTCCACTTCGTCCACTTCGTCAACTTCCTCCTCTTCGTCAACTTCGTCCTTTCCGTCCACTTCATCCACTTGGTTCACTTCGTCCACTTCGTCCACTTCGACCACTTCGTCAACTGCTTCCACTTCGTCCATTTCCTCCACTTCGTGCACTTCGTCCACTTCTTCCACTTCCTTAACTTCGTCCACTTGGTCCACTTCGTCCACTTCCTCCACTTCGTCAACTTCCTCCACTTCGTCAACTTCGTCCACTCCGTCAACTTCTTGTACTTCGTCAACTTCCTCCACTTCGTCAACTTCGTCCAGTTCGTCAACTTCGTCCACTTCGTCAATTGTTAACTTCGTCAACTTCGTCTACTTCGTCCACTACCTTAACTTCCTCCACTTCCTCCACTTCCGCCACTTCCTCCACTTCCTCCACTTCTTCCACTTCCTCCACTTCGTCAACTTCCTCCACTTCGTCAACTTCATCCACTTCGTCCACTTCGTCAACTTCTTCCACTTCGTCAACTTCCTCTGTTTCCTTAACTTCCTACACTTCGTCAACTTCGTCAACTTCCTTCACTTTGTCAACTTCGTCCACTCTGTCAACTTCGTAACTTCTTCAACTTCGTCCACTTCCTCCACTTCCTCCAATTCGTCCACTTCCTCCACTTCGTCCACTTCCTCCACTTCGTCCATTCGTCCACTTCCTCCACTTCCTCCACTTCCACCACTTCCTCCACTTCCTCCACTTCGTCAACTTCGTCCAGTTCGTCAACGTCGTCCACTTCTTCCCCTTCCTCCACTTCCTCAACTTCGTCAACTTCGTCAACTTCGTCCACTTCGTCCACTTCGTCAACTTCGTCAACTTTGTCCATTTCGTCCACTTCCTTAGCTTCCTCCGCTTCCTCTAATTCCTCCACTTATTCAACTTTCTCCTCTTCGTCCACTTCGTCCAGTTTATCCACTTCGTTCACTTCGTCCACTTCGTCCACTTCCTCCACTTGGTCCACTTAGTCAACTTCGTCCACTTCCTCCACTTCTCGACTTCGTAAACTTCATCCCCTTTTTCCACTTCTTCCACTTCCTCCACTTCGTCAACGTCGTCCACTTCGTTTACTTCGTCCACTTCGTCCACTTCCGCCACTTCCTCCACTTCCTCCACTTTGCCTACTTCGTCCACTTTGTGAACTTCGTCCACTTTGTCCACTTCCTCCACTTCTTCCACTTGGTCCAGTTCCTCCACTTCGTCAACTTCCTCCACTTCGTCCACTTCCTCCAGTTCGTCAACTTCGTCCACTTCGTCAATTGTCCACTTCTTCCACTTCGTCCACTTCCATAACTTCCTCCACTTCCCCCATTTTCGCCACTTCCTCCACTTCCTCCACTTCTTCCACTTCCTCCACTTCGTCAACTTCCTCCACTTCGTCAACTTCATCCACTTCGTCCACTCTGTCAACTTCGTAACTTCGTCAACTTCGTCCACTTCCTCCACTTCCTCCAATTCGTCCACTTCCTCCACTTCGTCAACTTCTTCCACTTCGTCCACTTCCTCCACTTCTTGCACTTCATCCATTTCCTCCACTTCCTCTACTTCGTCAACTTCCTCCACTTTGTCAACGTCGTCCACTTCCTCCACTTCCTCAACTTCCACCACTTCGTTAAGTTCGTCTACTTCCTTCACTTCCTCCACTTCCTCCACTTCCTCCTCTTCCTCCACTTCGTCCACTTCCTCCACTTCGTCAACTTCGTCCACTTCGTCGACTTTGTCAACTTCTTCCCCTTCGTCAATTTCCTCCACTTCCTCCACTTCAACCACTTCGTATATTTTCTCAACTTCGTCCACTTCGTCCGCTTCGTCCACTTCGTCCGCTTCGTCCACTTCGCCCACTTCGTCCACTTCGTCCACTTCGTCTACTTCGTCCACTTCGTCAACTTCGTCCGCTTCGTCCACTTCATCAACTTCGTCAAATTGGTCAACTTCGTCCACTTTGTCCACTTACTTTACTTCCTCCACTTCTTCCACTTCCTCAACTTATTCAACTTCCTCCTCTTCGTCAACTTCGTCCTTTCCGTCCACTTCATCCACTTGGTTCACTTCGTCCACTTCGTCCACTTCGACCACTTCGTCAACTGCTTCCACTTCCTCGACTTCCTCCACTTCGTGCACTTCGTCCACTTCTTCCACTTCCTTAACTTCGTCCACTTGGTCCACTTGGTCCACTTCCTCCACTTCCTCCACTTCGTCAACTTCCTCCACTTCGTCAACTTCGTCCACTCCGTCAACTTCTTGTAATTCGTCAACTTCCTCCACTTCGTCAACTTCGTCCAGTTCGTCAACTTCGTCCACTTCGTTAATTGTTAACTTCGCAACTTCGTCTACTTCGTCCACTTCCTTAACTTCCTCCACTTCCTCCACTTCCGCCACTTGCTCCACTTGCTCCACTTCTTCTACTTCCTCCACTTCGTCAACTTCCTCCACTTCGTCAACTTCATCCACTTCGTCCACTTCGTCAACTTCTTCCACTTCGTCAACTTCCTCCGTTTCCTTAACTTCCTACACTTCGTCAACTTCGTCAACTTCCTCCACTTTGTCAACTTCGTCCACTCTGTCAACTTCGTAACTTCGTCAACTTCGTCCACTTCCTCCACTTCGTCCATTCGTCCACTTCCTCCACTTCCTCCACTTCCACCACTTCTTCCACTTCCTCCACTTCGTCAACTTCGTCCAGTTCGTCAACGTCGTCCACTTCTTCCCCTTCCTCCACTTCCTTCACTTCGTCAACTTCGTCAATTTCGTCCACTTCGTCCACTTCGTCAACTTCGTCAACTTTGTCCATTTCGTCCACTTCCTTAGCTTCCTCCGCTTCCTCTAATTCCTCCACTTATTCAACTTTCTCCTCTTCGTCCACTTCGTCCAGTTTATCCACTTCGTTCACTTCGTCCACTTCTTCCACTTCGTCAACGTCGTCCACTTCCTCCACTTCGTCCAGTTCGTCCACTTCCTCCACTTCCTCCACTTCCTTCACTTCCTCCACTTCCTCCACTTCTTCAACTTCTTCCACTTCCTCAACTTCGTCCACTTCGTCCGCTTCGTCCACTTCGTCAACTTCGTGCACTTCGTCATCTTCGTCCACTTCGTCAACTTCATGCACTTCGTCAACTTCCTCCACTTCGTGCACTTCCTCCACTTTCTCCACTTCCTCCACTCTCTCAACTTCCTCCACTTCGTCCAGTTCGTCCACTTCCTCCACTTCCTCCACTTCCTTCACTTCCTCAACTTCCTCCACTTCTTCAACTTCTTCCACTTCCTCAACTTCGTCCACTTCGTCCGCTTCGTCCACTTCGTCAACTTCGTCCACTTCGTCATCTTTGTCCACTTCGTCAAGTTCATGCACTTCGTCAACTTCCTCCACTTCGTCAACTTCCTCCACTTCCTCCACTTCCTCCACTTCCTCCACTTCCTCCACTTCCTCCACTTCTTCCACTTCGTCAACTTCGTCCACTTTCTCCACTTCCTCCACTTTCTCGACTTCGTCCACTTCGTCCACTTCGTCAACTTTGTCTACTTTCTCCTCTTCCTTAATTTGCTCGACTTCCTCCATTTCCGCCACTTCCTCCACTTCCTCCACTTCCCCCACTTCGTCAACTTCGTCCACTTCGTCAACTTCTTCAACTTCATCAACTTCCTCCACTTCCTCCACGTCCTCCACTTTGTCCACTTCTTCCACTTCTTCAACTTCGTCCACTTAATCAACTTCGTCTACTTAGTCAACTTCGTCCACTTCCTCCACTTCTCCACTTCGTAAACTTCGTCAACTTCACCCACTTCGTCCACTTCTTCCACTTCTTGAACTTCCTCGACTTCGTCCACTTCATCCACTTCGTCAACTTCGTCCACTTCCTGCACTTCCTCCACTTCCCCCACTCCGTCCACTTCCTCCACTTCCTCCACTTCGACCACGTCGTCCACCTCTTCCACTTTGTCCACGTCCTCTACTTCGTCCACTTCCTGAACTTCGTCAACTTCGTCCACTTTGTCCAGTTCGTAAACTTCCTCCACTTCGTCAAAGTCGTCAACTTCGTCCACTTAATCAACTTCGTCCACTTAGTCAACTTCGTCCACTTCGTCAACTTCCTTCACTTCTCCACTTCGTAAACTTCGTCAACTTCGCCCACTTCGTCAACTTCTTCCACTTCGTGAACTTCCTCGACTTCCTCGACTTCCTCAACTTCCTCCACTTCGTCAACTTCGTCCACTTCCTGCACTTCCTCCACATCCCCCACTCCGTCCACTTCCTCCACTTCCTCCACTTCGACCACTTCGTCCACTTCGTCAACTTCGTCAACTTCGTCCACTTCGTCAACTTCGTCAACTTCGTCCACTTCTTCCACTTTGTCCACGTCCTCTACTTCGTCCACTTCCTGAACTTCGTCAACTTCGTCCACTTCGTCCACTTCGTTAACTTCGTCGATTTCCTCCACTTCGTCCAGTTCGTAAACTTTCTCCACTTCGTAAACTTTCTCCACTTCGTCAAAGTCGTCAACTTTGTCCACTTCCTCCACTTACTCCACTTACTCCACTTCCTCCACTTCCTCCACTTCCTCCACTTCCTCCACATCGTCCAGTTCGTCCAATTCGTCAATTTCGTCAACTTCGTCAACTTCCTCCACTTACTCCACTTCGTCCACTTCGTCCACCTCCTCCACTTCCTCTACTTACTCCACTTCTTCCACTTCCTCCTCTTCCTCAACTTCGTCAACTTCGTTCACTTCCTCCACTTCGTCCACTTCTTCCACTTCCTCCACTTCCTCCACTTCCTCCCCTTTCTCCACTTCCTCCACTTCCTCAACCTCCTCCACTTACTCTACTCCACCAACTTCCTCTACTTCGTCAACTTCCTCCACTTCGTCCACTTCGTCAACTTCGTCATCTTCGTCAACTTCGTCCACTTCGTCAACTTCGTCCACTTACTCCACTGCGTCCACTTCCTCGACTTCCTCCCATTCCTCCTCTTCCTCCACTTCCTCCACTTCGTCAACTTCGTCCACTTCGTCAACTTCGTCCACTTCGTCCACTTCGTCAACTTCTTCCACTTCGTCAACTTCCTCCACTTCGTCCACATCGAACACTTCGTCAACTTCGTCCACTTCCTCCACTGCCTCCACTTCCTCCGCTTCCTCCACTTCTTCCCTTTCCTCCACTTCATCCACCTGCTCCTCTTCCTCCACTTCCTCCACTTCGTCAACTTCGTCCACTTCGTTAACTTCCTCCACTTCCTCCACTTCCTCCACTTCCTTCATTTCCTCCACTTCCTCCATTTTCTCCACTTCGTCCACTTCGTCCACTTCGTCAACTTTCTCTAGTTACTCCACTTCCCCCACTTCCTCCACTTCCTCCACTTCCTCCACCTCGTCCACTTCTTCCACTTCTTCAACTTGGTCCACTTCGTCGACTTCCGCCACTTCGGCCACTTCATCCACTTCGTCCACTTCGTCAACTTCGTCCACTTCGTCCACTTCGTCAACTTTCTCTAGTTCCTCCACTTCCCCCACTTCCTCCACTTCCTCCACTTCCTCCACTTTCTCCACTTCGTCCAATTCGTCAACTTTGTCCACTTCATTAACTTCGTCGATTTCCTCCACTTCGTGCACTTCGTAAACTTCGTCCACTTCGTCAAATTCGTCAACTTCGTCCACTTCCTCCACTTCCTCCACTTACTCGACTTCTTCCACTTCCTCCACTTCGTCGACTTCGTCCACATCGTCCAGTTCGTCCAATTCGTCCATTTCGTCAACTTCGTCAACTTCGTCCACTTCCTCCACTTACTCCACTTCGTCCACTTCGTCCACCTCCTCCAATTCCCCCACTTACTCCACTTCGTCAACTACGTCCACTTCGTCCATTCTCTCCACTTCATCCACTTTGTACACTTCCTCCACTTCGTCCACTTCATGCACTTCTTCCACTTCAGCCACTTCTTCGACTTCTTCAACTTCGTCAACTTCGTCCACTTTTTCAACTTCGTCCACTTCCTCCACTTCCTCCACTTACTCCACTTCGTCGACTTCGTCGACTTCGTCCACTTCCTCCACTTCGTCCACTTCCTCCACTTCAACAACTTCGTCTACTTCGTCAACGTCGTCAATTTCCTCCCTTTCGTCAACTTCGTCCACTCCGTCCACTTCGTCAACTTCGTCAACTTCGTCCACTTCGTCCACTTCCTCAACTTCCTTCACTTCCTCCATTTCCTCCACTTCTTCCACTTCCTCCACTTCGTCAACTTCGTCCACTTCGTCCACTACATCAACTTCTTCCACTTCGTCAACTTCGTCCACTTCCTCCACTTCCTCCACTTCCTCCACTTCGTGCACTTCGTCAACTTCGTCCACTTCCTTCACTTCCTCCACTTCCTCCACTTTCTCCTCTTCCTCCACTTCCTCCACTCTGTCAACTTCCTCCACTTCGTCAACTTCGTCCACTTCGTCCACTTCGTCCACTTCCTCAACGTCGTCTACTTCGTCAACTTCGTCCACTTCGTCAACTTCTTCCACTTTGTCCACTTCGTCCACTTCGTCAACTTCTTCCACTTCGTCAACTTCGTCCACTTCGTCCACTTCCTCCACTTCCTCAACTTCCTCAACTTCCTCAACTTCGTCCACTTCCTCCACTTCGTCAACTTCGTCCACTTCCTTCACTTCCTCCACTTCCTCCACTTCCTCCACTTTCTCCTCTTCCTCCACTTCCTCCACTCTGTCAACTTCCTCCACTTCGTCAACTTCGTCCACTTCGTCCACTTCGTCCACTTCGTCAACGTCGTCTACTTCGTCAACTTCGTCCACTTCGTCCACTTCTTCCACTTCGTCAACGTCGTCCACTTCCTCCACTTCGTCCAACACCTGCACTTCCTCCACTTCCTTCACTTCCTCCACTACTCCACTTCTTCAACTTCTTCCACTTCGTCAACTTCGTCCACTTCGTCCACTTCGTCCGCTTCGTCAACTTCGTCAACTTCGTCCACTTCGTCATCTTCGTCCACTTCGTCAACTTCTTGCACTTCGTCAACTTCCTCCACTTCGTCCACTTCCTCCACTTCCTGAACTTCGTCCACTTCGTCCTCTTCGTCAACTTGCTCCACTTCGTCCACTTCCTCCACTTCCTCTACTTCCTGAACTTCCTCCACTTCGTCCATTTCCTCCAGTTCTTCCACTTCGTCAACGTCGTCCACTTCCTCAACTTCGTTTACTTCGTCCAGTTCCTCCACTTCCTCCATTTCCTTCACTTCCTCCACTTCCTCCACTTCTTCAACTTCTTCAACTTCCCCAACTTCGTCCACTTCGTCCGCTTCGTCCACTTCGTCCACTTCGTCATCTTCGTCCACTTCGTCAGCTTCTTGCACTTCGTCAACTTCCTCCACTTCCTCCACTTCCTCCACTTCCTGAACTTCGTCCACTTCCTCCACTTCGTCAATTTGTTCCACGTCGTCCACTTCCTCCACTTCCTCTACTTCCTGAACTTCGTCCACTTCCTCCACTTGCTCCACTTCGTCAACTTCGTCCACTTCGTCCACTTCCTTCGCTTCCTCCGCTTCGTCCACTTCCTCCACTTGTTCAACTTCCTCCTCTTCGTCCACTTCGTCCACTTCATCCACTTCGTTCAACTCGTCCACTTCGTCCACTTCCTCCACTTCGTCCACTTCTTCCACTTCGTCAAATTCGTCCACTTCCTCCACTTCGTCCAATTCCTCCACTTCCTCCACTTCCTTCACTTACTCCACTTCCTCCACTTCGACAACTTACCCCACTTCCTCAACTTCGTCCACTTCGTTCACTTCCGCCACTTCCTCCACGTCCTCCATTTCCTCCACTTGGTCCACTTCCTCCACTTCAACCACTTCCTCCACTTCCTCCACTTCCTCCACTTCCTCCGCTTTGTCAACTTCGTCCAATTCGTCAACTTCCTCCACTTCCTTCACTTCCACCACTTCCTCTATTTCCTTCACTTTGTCCACTTCGTCCACTTCCTGAACTTCGTCCACTTCTTCTACTTCGTCAACTTCGTACACTTCCTCCACTTCGTGCACTTCGTCCAGTTCGTCCACTTCGTCCACTTCGTCCACTTCGTCCATTTAGTCCATTTAGTCCACTTCGTCCACTTCCCTCACTTCCTCCACTTCCTCCACTTCCTCCACTTGCTCCACTTCGTCGACTTCGTCCACTTCGTCCACTTCGTCAACTTCTTCCACTTCGTCAACTTCGTCCACTTCCTCCACTTCCTCCACTTCCTCAACTTCGTCAACTTCGTCAACTTCGTCCACTTTGTCCACTTCCTCCACTTCCTCCACTTCCTCCACTTCTTCCACTTCCTCCACTTCGTCAACTTCGTCCACTTCGTCCACTTCGTCCACTTCGTCAACTTCTTCCACTTCGTCCACTTCTTCCACTTCTTTAACTTGCTCCAGTTAGTCAACTTCGTCCACTTCGTCCACTTCCTCCACTTCTCCACTTCGTAAACTTCATCCCCTTTTTCCACTTCGCCCTATTCATTCACTTCGTCCACTTCGTCAACCTCTTCCACTTCCTCCACTTCGTCCACTTTGTCCACTTTGTCCACTTCCTCCACTTTGTCAACTAACTGCACTTCCTCGACTTCGTTCACTTCCTCCACTTCCTCCACTTCCTTCACTTCCTCGACGTCCTCCACTTCGTCCACTTCGTCCACTTGGTGCACTTCCTCAACTACATAACCTTCATCCATTGCCTCCCCTTTGTCCACATCGTATACTTCATCGACTTCTTCCACTTCGTCCACTTCTTCCACTTCTTCAATTTGGTCCACTTAGTCAACTTCGTCCACCTCCTCCACTTCATAAACTTCATCCACTTTTTCCACTTCGTCCACTTCATCCAGTTCCTCCACTTCGTCCACTTCGTCAACTTCCTCCACTTCCTCCCCTTCCTCCACCTTCTCCACTTCGTCCAGTGCCTCCACTTCCTCCACTTCGTCCACCTCCTCCACTTCGTCCACTTCCTCCACTTCCTTCACTTCCTCGACTTCCTCCACTGCCTCCACTTTGTGCACTTCGTCCAATTCGTGCACTTCCTCCACTACATAACCTTCATCCATTGCCTCCCCTTCGTCCACTTCGTATACTTCGTCCACTTCTTCCACTTCTTCCACTTCTTCAACTTGGTCCACTTAGTCAACTTCGTCCACTTCGTCCAATTCCTCCGCTTCTCCACTTCGTAAAGTTCATCCCTTTTTCCACTTCGTCCACTTCATGCAGTTCGTCCACTTCGTCCACTTCGTCAAGTTCCTCCACTTCCTCAACCTCCTCCACTTCGTCCAGTTCCTCCACTTCCTCCACTTCGTCCACTTCGTCCACTTCGTCCACTTCGTCCACTTCGTCCACTTCGTCCACTTCGTCCACTTCATCCACTTCGTCCACTTCGTCCACTTCGTCCACTTCGTCCACTTCCTCCACTTCATCAACTTCCTCCACTTCGTCCACTTCATCCACTTCCTCCAGTTCCTCCACTTCCTCCACTTCGTAAACTTCGTCCACTTCGTCAACTTCCTCCACTTCCTCCACTTCGTCCACTTCCTCCACTTTGTCAACTTCGTCCACTTCGTCAACTTCGTCCACTTCCTCCACTTCCTCCACTTCCTCCACTTCCTTCACATCCTCCACTTCCTCCACTTCAACAACTTCGTCCACTTCGTCAACTTGTTCCACTTCGTCAACCTCCTCCACTTCCTCCTCTTCCTCCATTTCCTCCACTTCCTCCACTTCCTCCACTTCCTTCACTTCCGCCACTTCCTCCACTTCCTCCACTTCCTCCACTACATCAACTTCATCCATTGCCTCCCCTTCGTCCACTTCGTATACTTCGTCCACTTCGTCCACTTCGTCCACTTCTTCCACTTCGTCCACTTCTTCCACTTCTTTAATTTGCTCCACTTAGTCAACTTCGTCCACTTCGTCCACTTCCTCCACTTCTCCACTTCGTAAACTTCATCCCCCTTTTACACTTCGTCCTATTCATTCACTTCGTCCACTTCGTCAACCTCTTCCACTACCTCCACTTCGTCCACTTTGTCCACTTTGTCCAGTTCCTCCACTTTGTCAACTAACTCCACTTCCTCGACTTCGTTCACTTCCTCCACTTCCTCCACTTTTTTCACTTCCTCGACTTCCTCCACTTCGTCCACTTGGTGCACTTCCTCAACTACATAACCTTCATCCATTGCCTCCCCTTTGTCCACTTCGTATACTTCGTCGACTTCTTCCACTTCTTCAACTTGGTCCACTTAGTCAACTTCGTCCACCTCCTCCACTTCATAAACTTCATCCCCTTTTTCCACTTCGTCCACTTCATCCAGTTCCTCCACTTCGTCCACTTCGTCAACTTCCTCCACTTCCTCCCCTTCCTGCACCTTCTCCACTTTGTCCAGTGCCTCCACTTCCTCCACTTCGTCCACCTCCTCCACTTCGTCCACTTCCTCCACTTCCTTTACTTCCTCGACTTCCTCGACTTCCTCCACTGCCTCCACTTTGTGCACTTCGTCCAATTCGTGCACTTCCTCCACTACATAACCTTCATCCATTGCCTCCCCTTCGTCCACTTCGTATACTTCGTCCACTTCTTCCACTTCGTCCACTTTTTCCACTTCTTCAACTTGGTCCACTTAGTCAACTTAGTCCACTTCGTCCAATTCCTCCACTTCTCCACTTCGTAAAGTTCATCCCTTTTTCAACTTCGTCCACTTCATGCAGTTCGTCCACTTCGTCCACTTCGTCAACTTCCTCCACTTCCTCAACCTCCTCCACTTCGTCCAGTTCCTCCACTTCCTCCACTTCGTCCACTTCGTCCACTTCATCCACTTCGTCCACTTCCTCCACTTCGTCCACTTCCTTCACTTCCTCCACTTCATCAACTTCCTCCACTTCGTCCACTTCATCCACTTCCTCCAGTTCCTCCACTTCCTCCACTTCGTAAACTTCGTCCACTTCGTCAACTTCGTCCACTTCCTCCACTTCGTCCACTTCCTCCACTTCGTCCACTTCCTCCACTTTGTCAACTTCGTCCACTTCGTCAACTTCGTCCACTTCCTCCACTTCCTCCACTTCCTTCACATCCTCCACTTCCTCCACTTCAACAACTTCGTCCACTTCTTCCACTTCTTCAACCTGGTCCACTTAGTCAACTTCGTCCACCTCCTCCACTTCATAAACTTCATCCCCTTCTTCCACTTCGTCCACTTCATCCAGTTCCTCCACTTCGTCCACTTCGTCAACTTCCTCCACTTCCTCCCCTTCCTCCACCTTCTCCACTTCGTCCAGTGCCTCCACTTCCTCCACTTCCTACACTTCGTCCACCTCCTCCACTTCGTCCACTTCCTCCACTTCCTTCACTTCCTCGACTTCCTCGACTTCCTCCACTGCCTCCACTTTGTGCACTTCGTCCAATTCGTGCACTTCCTCCACTACATAACCTTCATCCATTGCCTTCACTTCGTCCACTTCTTCCACTTCGTCCACTTCTTCCACTTCTTCAACTTGGTCCACTTAGTCAACTTAGTCCACTTCGTCCAATTCCTCCACTTCTCCACTTCGTAA
>CM050924.1:18262179-18293193 GCA_027742785.1 Vigna reflexopilosa
AAGTGGAGGAAGTGGAGGAAGTGAAGGAAGTGGAGGAAGTGGACGAAGTTGACGAAGTTCAGGAAGTGGAGCAAGTGGACGAAGTGGACGAAGTTGACGAAGTTGACCAAGTGCAAGAAGTTGACGAAATGGAAGAAGTGGAGGACGTGGACGAAGTGGAGGAAGTGGACGAAGTGCAGGAAGTGGACGAAGTTTATGAAGTGGACGAAGTGTACGAAGATGACGAGGTTGAGGAAGTCGAAGAAGTGGAGGAAGTCGAAGAACTGGACGAAGTGGAGGAAGTGTACGAAGTGGACAAAGTCGAGGAAGCTGACAAAGCTGAAGAAGTTGACGAAGTGGAGGAAGTGGAGGAAGTGTAGGAAGTGGAGGATGTCAACGAAGTGGAGGAAGTGGAGGAAGTGGAAGAACTGGAGGAACCCGAGGAAGTGAAGGAAGTGGAGGAAGTGGAGGAAGTAAAGGAAGTGGAGGAAGTTGACGAAGTGGAGGAAGTTGACAAAGTGGAGGAAGTGGAGGAAGTTGAGGAAGTTGACGAAGTAGACTAAGTTCAGGAAGTGAAGGAAGTAAAGGAAGTGGAAGAAGTTGATGAAGTGGAAGAAGTTGACGAAGAGGACGAAGTTGACGAAGTGGAGGAAGTTGATGAAGTGGAAGAAGTGCAGGAAGTGAAAGAAGTAGAGGAGGTGGAGGAAGTGGAGGAAGTTGAGGAAGTTGACCAAGTGGACGACGTAGACGATGTTCAGGAAGTCGACGAAGTGGAGGAAGTGGAGTATCTGGAGAAGGTGGAGGAAGTGGAGGAAGTTGATGAAGTGGAAGAAGTTGACGGAGTGGACGAAGTGGACGAAGTTGACGAAGCGCACGAAGTTGACGAAGTGGACGAAGTGGACGAAGTTGACGAAGTGGAGGAAGTTGACGAAGTGGAGGAAGTGGAGGAAGTGGAGCAAGTGAAGGAAGTGGAGGAAGTGGAGGAAGTTGACGAAGTTCAGGAAGTGGAGGAAGTGGACCAAATGGACGAAGTGGACGAAGTGGTGGAAGTGGAGGAAGTGGAGGAAATGGAGGAAGTGGAGGAAATGGAGGAAGTGGACGAAGTGGAGGACGTGGAAGAAGTGGAGGAAGTTGACGAGGTGGACGAAGATGAAGAAGTTGACGAAGTGGAGGAAGTTGACAAAGTGGAGGAAGTGGAGAAAGTGGAGGAAGTGAAGGAAGTGGAGGAAGTGGATGAAGTTGACGAAGTTCAGGAAGTGGAGGAAGTGGAGGAAGTGGACGAAATGGATGAAGCGGACGAATTGGACGAAGTGGAGGAAGTGGACGAAGTGGACGAAGTTGACGAAGTGAACGAAATTGACGAAGTTGAAGACGTTGACGAAGTTGTCGAAGTGGACGAAGTGCAGGAAGTGGAGGAAGTTAACGAAGTGGAGGAAGTGGAGGAAGTGGTGGAGGTGGAGGAGTGGAGCAAGTGAAGGAAGGGTAGGAAGTGGACAAAGTTGACGAAGTTGACCAAGTGCAAGAAGTTGACGAAATGGAAGAAGTGGAGGACGTGGACGAAGTGGAGGAAGTGGACGAAGTGCAGGAAGTGGACGAAGTTGATGAAGTGGACGAAGTGTACGAAGATGACGAGGTTGAGGAAGTCGAAGAAGTGGAGGAAGTCGAAGAACTGGACGAAGTGGAGGAAGTGTACGAAGTGGACAAAGTCGAGGAAGCTGACGAATCTGAAGAAGTTGACGAAGTGGAGGAAGTGGAGGAAGTGTAGTAAGTAGAGGAAGTGGAGGAAGTGGATGAAGTGGATGAAGTGGATGAAGTGGAAGAAGTGGAGGAAGTGGAGGAAGTGGAGGATGTCAAGGAAGTGGAGGAAGTGGAAGAAGCGGAGGAACCCGAGGAAGTGAAGGAAGTGGAGGAAGTGGAGGAAGTGGAGGAAGTGGAGGAAGTTGACGAAGTGGAGGAAGTTGACAAAGTGGAGGAAGTGGAGGAAGTTGAGGAAGTTGACGAAGTAGACGAAGTTCAGGAAGTGGAGGAAGTAAAGGAAGTGGAAGAAATTGATGAAGTGGAAGAAGTTGACGAAGAGGACGAAGTTGACGAAGTGGAGGAAGTTGACGAAGTGGAAGAAGTGCAGGAAGTGGAAGAAGTAGAGGAGGTGGAGGAAGTGGAGGAAGTTGAGGAAGTTGACCAAGTGGACGACGTAGACGATGTTCAGGAAGTCGACGAAGTGGAGGAAGTGGAGTATCTGGAGAAGGTGGAGGAAGTGGAGGAAGTTGATGAAGTGGAAGAAGTTGACGGAGTGGACGAAGTGGACGAAGTTGACGAAGCGCACGAAGTTGACGAAGTGGACGAAGTTGACGAAGTGGAGGAAGTTGACGAAGTGGAGGAAGTGGAGCAAGTGAAGGAAGTGGAGGAAGTGGACGAAGTTGACGAAGTTCAGGAAGTGGAGGAAGTGGACCAAATGGACGAAGTGGACGAAGTGGTGGAAGTGGAGGAAGTGGAGGAAATGGAGGAAGTGGAGGAAATGGAGGAAGTGGACGAAGTGGAGGACGTGGAAGAAGTGGAGGAAGTTGACGAGGTGGACGAAGTTGAAGAAGTTGACGAAGTGGAGGAAGTTGACGAAGTGGAGGAAGTTGACAAAGTGGAGGAAGTGGAGGAAGTGGAGGAAGTGAAGGAAGTGGAGGAAGTGGATGAAGTTGACGAAGTTCAGGAAGTGGAGGAAGTGGACGAAATGGATGAAGCGGACGAATTGGACGAAGTGGAGGAAGTGGACGAAGTTGACGAAGTGAACGAAATTGACGAAGTTGAAGACGTTGACGAGGTTGTCGAAGTGGACGAAGTGCAGGAAGTGGAGGAAGTTAACGAAGTGGAGGAAGTGGAGGAAGTGGTGGAGGTGGAGGAGTGGAGCAAGTGAAGGAAGGGTAGGAAGTGGTCGAAGTTGACGAAGTGGACGAAGTGGACGAAGTTGACGAAGGGAAGGAGTGGAGGAACTGGACGAAGTGGAGGAAGTGGACGAAGTGGATAAAGTGGAGGAAGTGGACGAAGTAGAAGAACTTGACGAAGTGGACGACGTAGACGATGTTCAGGAAGTGGACGAAGTAGAGGAAGTGGAGTATGTGGAGAAGGTGGAAGAAGTGGAGGAAGTTGATGAAGTGGAAGAAGTTGACGAAGTGGACGAAGTGGACGAAGTGGACGAGGTTGACGAAGTGCACGAAGTTGACGAAGTGGACGAAGTGGACGAAGTTGACGAAGAGGACGAAGTGGACGAAGTGGACGAAGTAGAGGAAGTTGACGAAGTGGAGGAAGTGGAGGAAGTGCAGGAAATGGATAAAGTTGAGGAAGTTCAGGAAGTGGAGGAAGTGGAGGAAGGGGACGAAGTGGACGAAATGGACGTAGTTGACGAATTAGGCAAATTGGACGAAGTGGACGAAATATAGGAAGTGGAGGAAGTGGAGGAAGTGGACGAATTGGACGAAGTGGGCGAAGTGGAGGAAGTGAACGAAGTGGAGGAAGTGGAGGAAGTGGAGGAAGTGGACGAAGTAGACGAAGTGGAGGACGTGGAGGAAGTGGAGGAAGTTGACGAAGTGGACGAAGTTGAAGAAGTTGACGAAGTGGAGGAAGTGGACGAAGTCGACGAAGTGGAGGAATTGACGAAGTGGACGAAGTTGACGAAGTTCAGGAAGTGGAGGAAGTGAAGGAAGTGAAGGAAGTGGACGAAGTGGAGGAAGTGGACGAAATGGATGAAGTGGAAGAATTGGACGAATTGGACGAAGTGGAGGAAGTGGAGGAAGTGGAGGAAGTGGAGGAAGTGGAGGAAGTGGACGAAGTTGGCGAAGTGAAGGAAGTGGACGAAGTTGACGAAGTGGAGAAGTGGACGAAGTTGACTAAGTGCACGAAGTTGAAGAAGTGGATGAAGTGGAGGAAGTGGAGGAAGTGGACGAAGTGGAGGAAGTGGAGGAAGTCGAAGATGACGAAGTCGAAGAAGTCGAAGAAGTGGACGAAGTCAAAGAAGTGGACGAAGTGGAGGAAGTGCACGAAGTGGACGAAGTCGAGGAAGTTGACGAAGTGGAAGAAGTTGACGAAGTGGACGAAGTGGAGGAAGTGGCCGAAGTGGAGGAAGTGGATGAAGTGGACGAATTGGAGGAAGTGGAGGAAGTGGAGGAAGTGAAGGAAGTGGAGGAAGTGGAGGAAGTGGACGAAGTGGACGAAGTGGAAGAAGTGGTGGAAGCCGAGGAAGTGAAGGAAGTGGAGGAAGTTGACGAAGTCGAGGAAGTTGACAAAGTGGAGGAAGTGGAGGAAGTTGAGGAAGTTGACGAAGTGGACGAAGTTCAGGAAGTGGAGGAAGTGGTGGAAGTGGAGGAAGTGGACGAAATGGACGAAGTGCACGAAGTGGAGGAAGTTGAGGAAGTGGATAAGTGGAGGAAGTGGAGGAAGTTGATGAAGTGGAAGAAGTGGACGAAGTGGACGAAGTGGAGGAAGTGGAAGAAGTAGAGGAAGTGGAGGAAGTAGAGGAAGTGGAGGAAGTGCAGGAAGTGAAGGAAGTGGAGGAAGTGAAGGAAGTGGACGAAGTTGACGAAGTTGACGAAGTTGCGAAGTTGTCGAAGTGGACGAAGTGGACGAAGTCGACGAAGTGGAGGAAGTTGACGAAGTAGAGGAAGTGGACGAAGTTGAGGAAGTGGACGAAGATGACGAAGTTGAAGAAGTCGAAGAAGTGGACGAAGTAGAAGAAGTGGACGAAGTAGAGGAAGGGTACAAAGTGGAACAAGTCGAGGAAGTTGACGAAGTGGAGGAAGTGGAGGAAGTGTAGGAAGTGGAGGAAGTGGAGGAAGTGGACGAAGTTGACGAAGTGGACGAAGTCGAGGAAGTTGACGAAGTGGACGAAGTAGATGAAGTGGACGAAGTGGACGAAATGGACGAAGTGGACGAAGTGGAGGAAGTTGAGGAAGTGGAGAAGTGGAGGAAGTGGAGGAAGTTGATGAAGTGAATAAGTTGACGAAGTGGACGAAGTGGAAGAAGTGGAGGAAGTTGAGGAAGTGGAGGAAGTGGAGGAAGTAGAGGAAGTGGACGAAGTTGACAAAGAGGACGAAGTGGACAAAGTGGACGAATTGCAGAAGTGGACGAAGTGGAGGAAGTGGAGGAAGTGGAGGAAGTGGAGGAAATGGACGAAGTTGAGGAAGCTGAGGAAGTGGACGAAGTGGACGAAGTGGAGCAAGTGGAGGAAGTGGAGGAAGTGGACGACGTTGACGAAGTGGAGGAAGTGGAGGAAGTGGAGGAAGTTGACGAAGTGGACGAAGTGGATCAAGTGGACGAAGTGGAGGAAGTGGACGAAGTTGACGAAGTGGAGAAGTGGAGGAAGTGGACGAAGTGACGAAGTGGACGAAGTTGAAGAAATGGAAGAAGTGGACGAAGTGGAGGAAGTGGACGAAGTGGAGGAAGTAGAGGAAATTGACGAAGTGGACGAAGTGTACGAAGTGGATGAAGTGACGAAGTTGAAGAAGTCGAAGAAGTGGACGAAGTGGACGAAGTGGAAGAAGTGGACGAAGTGGACGAAGTGGAGGAAGTGGAAGAAGTGGAGGAAGTGGAGGAAGTGGAGGAAGTGGAGGAAGTGCGGAAGTGAGGAAGTGGAGGAAGTGGACGAAGTGGACGAAGTTGACGAAGTGGACGAAGTGGACGAAGTTGACGAAGTTGACGAAGTGGACGAAGTGGACGAAGTCGACGAAGTGGAGGAAGTTGACGAAGTAGAGGAAGTGGAGGAAGTGCAGGAAGTGGAGGAAGTGGAGGAAGTGGAGCAACTGAAGGAAAGGGAGGAAGTGGACGAAGTGGACGAAGTTGACGAACGGAGGAAGTGGAGGAAGTGGAGGAAGTGGACGAAGGTGAAGAAGTGGAGAAGTGGAAGAAGTTGACGAAGTGGACGAAGTTGACGAAGTGGACGAAGTGGACGAAGTGCAGAAGTGGACGAAGTGGACGAAGTGGAGAAGTGGACGAAGTGCACGAAATGGACGAAGTGGACGAAGTGGACGAAGTTGACGAAGTGGAGGAAGTTGACGAAGTGGAGGAAGTGGAGGAAGTGAAGGAAGTTGAGAAGTGGAAGAAGTGGACGAAGTGGACGAAGTGGACGAAGTGGAGGTGACGAAGTGACGAAGTGGACGAAGTGACGAAGTGGACGAAGTGGAAGAAGTGGACGAAGTGGACGAAGTGGACGAAGTGGAAGAAGTGGAGGAAAGTGGACGAAGTGGAGGAAGTTGACGAAGTGGAGGAAGTGGAGGAAGTGGAGGAAGTGGACGAAGTGGACGAAGTGGACGAATTGACGAAGTGGACGAAGTGGACGAAGTTGAGGAAGTGGACGAAGTGACGAAGTTGAAGAAGTGGAAGAAGTGGACGAAGTAGAAGAAGTGGACGAAGTGGAGGAAGTGGACGAAGTGGACGAAGTGGAGGAAGTTGACGAAGTGGAGGAAGTGGAGGAAGTGGAGGAAGTGGAGGAAGTGGAGGAAGTGGAGGAAGTGGAGGAAGTGGACGAAGTGGAGGAAGTGGAGAAGTGGAAGAAGTGGAGGAAGTGGAGAAAGTGGAGGAAGTGGAGGAAGTGGACGAAGTGGACGAAGTTGACGAAGTGGACGAAGTGACGAAGTGGACGAAGTGGAGGAAGTTGACGAAGTGGACGAAGTGGAGAAGTGGAGGAAGTGGAGGAAGTGGACGAAGTGGACGAAGTGGACGAAGTGGAGGAAGTGGAGGAAGTGGAGAAGTGGAGGAAGTGGAGGAAGTTGAGAAGTGGAAGAAGTTGACGAAGTGGACGAAGTGGAGAAGTGGAGATAGTTGAGGAAGTGGAGGAAGTGGAGGAAGTGGAGGAAGTGGAGGAAGTGAGGAAGTGGAGGAAGTGGAGGAAGTGAAGGAAGTGGAGGAAGTGGACGAAGTGGACGAAGTTGACGAAGTGGACGAAGTGGACGAAGTGGAGGAAGTTGACGAAGTGGAGGAAGTGGAGAAGTGGAGGAAGTGGAGGAAGTGGAGAAGTGAGGAAGTGAGGAAGTGGACGAAGTGGACGAAGTGGACGAAGTGGACGAAGTTGACGAAGGGAGGAAGTGGAGGAAGTGGACGAAGTGGAGGAAGTGGAGGAAGTGGAGGAAGTGGACGAAGTGGACGAAGTGGACGAAGTTGACGAAGTGGACGAAGTGGACAAAGTGGACGAAGTGGACGAAGTGGACGAAGTGGAGGAAGTGGAGGAAGTGGAGGAAGTGGAGGAAGTGGACGAAGTGGAGGAAGTGAGGAAGTGGAGGAAGTGGACGAAGTGGACGAAGTGGAGAAGTGGACGAAGTGGAGGAAGTGGAGGAAGTGGAGGAAGTGGAGGAAGTGGAGGAAGTGGAGGAAGTGGACGAAGTTGACGAAGTGGAGGAAGTGGAGGAAGTGGAGGAAGTTGACGAAGTGGACGAAGTGGACGAAGTGGACGAAGTGGACGAAGTTGACGAAGTGGACGAAGTGGACGAAGTGGACGAAGTGGAGCGAAGTGGACGAAGGTTGAGAAGTGGAGGAAGTGGAAGAAGTTGACGAAGTGACGAAGTGGACGAAGTGGACGAAGTTGACGAAGTGGAGGAAGTGGACGAAGTGGAGGAAGTTGAGGAAGTGGACGAAGTGGACGAAGTTGACGAAGTGGACGAAGTTGACGAAGTGGAGGAAGTGGACGAAGTTGACGAAGTGGAGGAAGTGGAGGAAGTGGACGAAGTTGACGAAGTGGACGAAGTGGACGAAGTGGAGAAAGTGGAGGAAGTGGACGAAGTGGACGAAGTGGAGGAAGTGGACGAAGTGGACGAAGTTGACGAAGTGGAGGAAGTGGAGAAGTTGACGAAGTGGACGAAGTGGACGAAGTGGACGAAGTTGACGAAGTGGACGAAGTGGACGAAGTTGAGAACTTGAGAAGTGGAGAAGTGGACGAAGTGGACGAAGTGGACGAAGTTGACGAAGTGGACGAAGTGGACGAAGTGGACGAAGTGAGGAAGTGGAGGAAGTGGAGGAAGTGGAGGAAGTGGACGAAGTGACGAAGTTGACGAAGTTGGACGAAGTGGACGAAGTTGACGAAGTTGACGAAGTGGACGAAGTGGACGAAGTGAACGAAGTGGAGGAAGTGGACGAAGTGGACGAAGTGGAGAAGTGGAGGAAGTGGAGAAGTTGACGAAGTGACGAAGTGGACGAAGTGGAGAAGTGGACGAAGTGGAGGAAGTGGAGGAAGTGGACGAAGTGGACGAAGTTGACGAAGTGGACGAAGTTGACGAAGTGGAGGAAGTGGACGAAGTGGACGAAGTGGAGGAAGTGGACGAAGTTGACGAAGTGGACGAAGTGGACGAAGTGGAGAAGTGGAGGAAGTGGACGAAGTGGAGGAAGTGGAGGAAGTGGACGAAGTGGAGGAAGTGGACGAAGTTGACGAAGTGGAGGAAGTGGAGGAAGTGGACGAAGTGGACGAAGTGGAGGAAGTGGACGAAGTTGACGAAGTGGAGAAGTGGAGGAAGTGGACGAAGTGGACGAAGTTGACGAAGTGGACGAAGTGGAGGAAATGGATGAAGTTGACGAAGTGGAGGAAGTGGAGGAAGTGGACGAAGTGGACGAAGTGGAGGAAGTGGACGAAGTGGACGAAGTGAGGAAGTGGACGAAGTGGACGAAGTGGACGAAGTGGACGAAGTGGACGAAGTGGACGAAGTGGAGGAAGTGGACGAAGTGGACGAAGTTGACGAAGTGGATGAAGTGACGAAGTGGACGAAGTGGACGAAGTGGAGGAAGTGGAGGAAGTGGACGAAGTGAGGAAGTGGACGAAGTGGAGGAAGTGGACGAAGTGGAGGAAGTTGAGGAAGTGGACGAAGTGGAGGAAGTGGAGGAAGTGGACGAAGTTGACGAAGTGGACGAAGTGGATGAAGTTGACGAAGTGGAGGAAGTGGAGGAAGTGAGGAAGTGGACGAAGTGGACGAAGTTGACGAAGTGGACGAAGTGGACGAAGTGGACGAAGTGGACGAAGTGGACGAAGTGGAGGAAGTGCAGAAGTTGACGAAGTGGACGAAGTGGAGGAAGTGGAGGAAGTGGAGGAAGTTGACGAAGTGGACGAAGTTGACGAAGTGGAGGAAGTGGAGGAAGTGGAGGAAGTGGACGAATGGACGAAGTGGAGGAAGTGGAGGAAGTGGAGGAAGTTGACGAAGTGGACGAAGTTGACAAGGTAGAGGAAGTGGAGAAAGTGGAGGAAGTGGACGACGTGGATGAAATGGAGGAAGTAGACGAAGTGGACGAAGTTGACGAAGTGGAGGAAGTGGAAGAAGTTGACGAAGTGGACGAAGTGGACGAAGTTGACGAAGTGGACGAAGTGGACGAAGTGGACGAAGTGGAGGAAGTGGACGAAGTGGACGAAGGTAAGAAGTTGAGAAGTGGAAGAAGTTGACGAAGTAGACGAAGTGGACGAAGTGGAGAAGTGGACGAAGTGGAGGAAGTTGAGGAAGTGGACGAAGTGGACGAAGTTGACGAAGTGGACGAAGTTGACGAAGTGGAGGAAGTGGACGAAGTTGACGAAGTGGAGGAAGTGGACGAAGTTGACGAAGTGCACGAAGTGGACGAAGTTGACGAAGTGGACGAAGTGGACGAAGTGGAGAAAGTGGAGGAAGTGGACGAAGTGGACGAAGTGGACAAAGTGGAGGAAGTGGACGAAGTTGACGAAGTGGAGGAAGTGGAGGAAGTGGACGAAGTGGACGAAGTGAAGGAAGTTGACGAAGTGGACGAAGTGGATGAAGTGGAGGAAATGGACGAAGTGGAGGAAGTGGACGAAGTTGCGAAGTGGACGAAGTTGAGGAAATGGACGAAGTTGACGAAGTGGAGGAAGTGGAGGAAGTCGACGAAGTGGACGAAGTGGAGGAAGTGGACGAAGTGGACGAAGTCGAGGAAGTGGACGAAGTGGACGACGTGGACGAAGTGGGGGAAATGGACGAAGTTCACGAAGTTGACGAAGTGGATGAAGTAGACGAATTGGACGAAGTGGACGAAGTGGAGGAAGTGGAGGAAGTCGACGAAGTGAAGGAAGTGGACGAAGTGGAGGAAGTGGACAAAGTGGAGGAAGTTGAGGAAGTGGACGAAGTGGAGGAAGTGGAGGAAGTGGAGGAAGTGGACGAAGTTGACGAAGTGGACGAAGTGGATGAAGTTGACGAAGTGGAGGAAGTGGAGGAAGTGGAGGAAGTGGACGAAGTGGACGAAGTTGACGAAGTGGACGAAGTGGAAGAAGTGGACGAAGTGGACGAAGTGTACGAAGTGCACGAAGTGGAGGAAACGGGCAAAGTTGACGAAGTGGACAAAGTGGAGGAAGTGAAGGAAGTGGAGGACGTTGACGAAGTGGACGAAGTTGACGAAGTGGAGGAAGTGGACGACGTGGAGGAAGTGGACGACAGTGGACGAAGTGGAGGAAGTGGAGGAAGTGGAGCAAGTTGACGAAGTGGACGAAGTTGACAAAGTAGAGGAAGTGGAGAAAGTGGAGGAAGTGGACGGCGTGGATGAAATGGAGGAAGTGAACGAAGTGGACGAAGTTGACAGAGTGGAGGAAGTGGAAGAAGTTGACGAAGTTGGCGAAGTGGATCAAGTGGGCGAGGTGGACGAAGTGTATGAAGTTTACGAAGTGGAGAAGTGGAGGAAGTGGAGGAAGTTGACTAAGTGGACCAAGTTGAAGAAGTGGAAGACGTGGACGAAGTGGAAGAAGTGGAGGAAGCCCAGGAAGTGAAGGAAGTGGAGGAAGTGGAGGAAGTGGACGAATTGGACGAAGTGGAGGAAGTGGAGGAAGTGGAGGAAGTGGAGGACGTGGAGGAAGTGGAGGAAGTTGACGAAGTGGACGAAGTTGAGGAAGTTGACGAAGTAGAGGAAGTGGACGAAGTGGAAGAAGTTGACGAAGTGGAGGAAGTGGAGGAAGTGGACGAAATGGAGCAAGTGGAGGAAGTGGACAAAGTAGAGGAGGTGGAGGAAGAGGAGGAAGTTGACGACGTGGAGGAAATGGAGGAAGTAGACAAAGTGGACGAACTGGACGAAGTAGGCGAAGTTGACGAAGTGGCAAAGTTGACGAAGTTGACGAAGTGGACGAAGTTGACGAACTGGAGAAAGTGGAGGAAGTGGCGGAAGTGGAGGAAGTGGAGGAAGCGCGGAAGTGGACGAAGTTGACGATGTGGAGGGAGTGGACGAAGTGGATGAAGTCGACGAAGTAGACGAAGTTTACGAAGTGGAGAAGTGGAGGAAGTGGACGAAGTTGACTAAGTAGACGAAGTTGAAAAAGTGGACGAAGTGGAAGACGTGGACGAAGTGGAAGAAGTGGAGGAAGCCGAGGAAGTGAAGGAAGTGGAGGAAGTGGACGAATTGGACGAATTGGACGAAGTGGAGGAAGTGGAGGAAGTCTAGGAAGTGGACGAACTCGACGAAGTGGAGGAAGTTGACAAAGTGGAGGAAGTGGAGGAAGTGGAGGAAGTGAAGGAAATGGAGGAAGCGGACGAAGTTGACGAAGCGAAGGAAGTGGAGGAAGTGGACGAAGTGGAGGAAGTGGAGGAAGAGGAGGAAGTTGACGAAGTGGACGATGTCGACTGAGTTCAGGAAGTGGACGAAGTGGGCGAAGTGGACGAAGTTGAAGAAGTTGAAGAAGTGGAAGAAGTTGACGAAGTGGTCGAAGTGGACAAAGTTGACGTAGTGGACGAAGTGGACGAAGTGGACGAAGTAGAGGAATTTGACGAAGTGGAGGAAGTGGAGGAAATGGACAAAGTTGAGGAAGTTCAGGAAGTGGAGGAAGTGGAGGAACTGGACGAAGTGGACGAAATGGACGAAGTGGACGAATTAGACGAATTGGACGAAGTGGAGGAAGTGGAGGAAGTGGAGGAAGTGGAGGAAGTGGAGGAAGTTGACGAAGTGGACAAAGTTAACGAAGTAGACGAAGCTGACGAAGTTGAAGAAGTCGAAGAAGTGGACGAATTTGAAGAAGTGGAGGAAGTGGAGGAAGCGGAGGAAGTGTACGAAGTGGACGAAGTCGAGGAAGTTGACGATGTGGAAGAAGTTGACGAAGTGGACGAAGTGGAAGAAGTGGAGGAAGTGTAGGAAGTTGAGGAAGTTCACGAAGCGGACGAAGTGGACGAAGTGGAGGAAGCGGATGAAGTGGACGAAGTGGAGGAAGTGCAGGAAGTGAAGGAAGTGGGGGAAGTGCAGGAAGTGGACGAAGTTGACGAAGTTGACGAAGTGGACGAAGTTCACGAAGTTGACGAAGTTGACGAAGTGGAGGAAGTGGAGGAAGTGGCCGACGTTGACGAAGTGGACGAAGTTGACGAAGTGGAGGAAGTGGACGAAATGGAGGAAGTGGAGGAAGTGGACAAAGTAGAGGAGGTGGAGCAAGAGGAGGAAGTTGACGACGCGGAGGAAATGGAGGAAGTGGACGAAGTGGACGAAGTGGACGAACTGGACGAAGTGGGCGAAGTTGACGAAATGGACGAATTTGACGAAGTGGACGAAGTTGACGAACTGGAGAAAGTGGAGGAATTGGCGGAAGTGGAGGAAGTGGTGGAAGTAGAGGAAGTGGAGGAAGCGGAGGGAGTGGAGGAAGTGGACGACGTTGATGAAGTGGACGAAGTGGAGGAGGTGGAGGAAGTGGACGAAATGGAGGAAGTGGACAAAGTAGAGGAAGTGGAGGAAGTGGACGACGTGGAGGAAGTGGACGAAGTTGACTAATTGAGGAAGTGGAGGAAGTTGGCGAAGGGGACGAAGTTGACCAAGTTGACAAAGTGGACCAAGTAAACGAAGTGAACGAATTGGAGGAATTCAACATTCAAATCATCATTGTTAATGCCACTCTCTAAAGTACCTTTCAAGAAGGCTTCTCCCTAATCACGAGTTCATACAATTCCTAGCATTCCTAATAATTAGTTCATAAGTGTAGGAGCTTAACGACAACCAATATAATATTGGGAGAAATTCCCCAGATCTAGACTTCCCCGTACGTGCCCGCATCGACAAAACCAATAATCATGCATCGAATGAGTTAAACAATACAAGCATTAAGCAAAGAGGAAAAACCCTCACTAATGATGAAAGAAAGCATAGATCTTAAATAAAAGATGTAAAAAAAAATTCCATATATGAGAGCTTCAAAAGATTACATTGATTCCCCAACAAACATACAAAGTTTAGTTCACCATATTCATGGTGAACCTAGATGAATAACAATGAAAGAATGAAAGATAAAACCCTAAAAAAGTGAAGACGAAGCCTCAGCATCCAAGATCCTCCTTCAAAGGGGTGGAAGAGAGAGTGTTTGCTTCGTTTCTGCCAAAGATCCTAACCCTAGGAAACCCTAAAGCTTATATATTATTCGTAAATTACAGAAAATTAGGTCCAAGCCCATAAAAGTGCCGCTCAGCGGTAAACTGCCGCTCAGCGGTAAGTGCGTGAGTCGTTTCTTCCCCTCAGCGGCCATTTTGCCCCTCGGCGGATCTCCCGTAAGCTCCTGAGTGCCGCTCAGCGGTAAACTGCCGCTGAGCGGTGACTTCGGCTTCTCCTTTTGCACTTTTTGATGTCTTTTCTGATTTCATCTCTCTCCTTCTTCACTTCTTTCACCAAATTCACCTTAAAACCTGCACAAAAACACTGAAATCAAGCATAAACCTGTCCAGCTCTCTTATTTCTGAAAATATGAAGAAAAGCATGATTTCAAGCTAGTTTCTAAGTATAAAGGTTGCTTTTAGTATCAATTTTAAGCATGAAAATAACAGTTTTTCAACTGTTATCACAACCCCAAACTTAGAACTTTGCTTGTCCTCAAGCAAACAAGATATAACTCAATCTTCAACCAATTCATATGATGGTTCACTCATTCAAAAATCCTCTTTTTAGATAAGTAACAACTTCAATCAAACTTATGACCAAGAGTTCAATCAAGATGTGCACATGCTTTAGTGTTTCACAAAGTCAGTTAATACCCAACAAATGCTCTTTTTCATGAATGATCAATCAATTAAGCATGGATGTTCATGTGCTAATGGAATATTTCCTCACTAGGTAAAGTGTTTCACTCAACACACAAGTGTATAAAAGGTAATCACTCATTCACTCTACTATCACAATGTCACATGAATCAACTTTGCCTTTCATTTTACCATAATCAAAAACATTTACAAGCATGCATGATCACAAGGACTTTTCAATGGCTTATAATGTGGCTGGGCTAACAAGAAAATTGATTTTTCTGGATCACAAAATCCTTGAGTTAAGAGAATCATAACAACACAATTTTTCTTATTCTTCCCAACTTACCTTTTCATTTGCATTGAGCTTTACTTCTTTTTCTTTTCTTTTTCTTTGCATATTCTTACTTTTTAGCTCTTAGCTCAATGGTTTTCCTTTTTCATGTTTTCCCAACAACCCCAAACTTGAACATTTAACAATACCACACAAGATCTTCTACTTAACTCAAGGTAAAGATTTTCAATCAAGGGTTTCAGTGTATGTTCAAGGCTAAGGGTTCAAAGGATAGAACACAAAGTGTTCTCTTTTAGTGGGCTAACTTTATGAATTTGGCCAATAAAAAGGGTTCCAACAAACGGCCTTGATCACATGATGCAAAACAAGCAATTGATTCAATCATAGAAAACCTGGGCAAAGTCATTCATGCTTTCAAAGTAATTGCATTCAATCATACCAAAAACTCTGGAGCTCAAAACCTCACATATAAGCTCATTCACATTTGACATACACATCCTGCTTAATTTCACAATCACAATCATGATATCCTGCATTTGTTCACAAAGCTTGTGAATCACCTGTATAAGCATTTTAATGTGCATATCATCTCAATATCAATCAATCAATAAGCATCATTCAGCATTACTTATCACACGATCACAGTTAATAGCAAACCATCATAACAAACCAGGTTTCCAATAGAGTACATCAAACCCTAATCTAAAAACATAAAATACTTACAGAATACTGGGTTGCCTCCCAGTAAGCGCTTGTTTAACGTCACGAGCCTGACCCAAAGGATCCACCAACAACATCATTGTGGAAAATTGTTGCACCTCTCCCCCTAGATAGGGTTTGAGACGTTGACCATTCACCACCCAACTTCTCTGTGGATCATCAGCAGCTGGATTAA
Organism: Vigna reflexopilosa; assembly: GCA_027742785.1. NCBI lineage: Eukaryota > Viridiplantae > Streptophyta > Magnoliopsida > Fabales > Fabaceae > Vigna > Vigna reflexopilosa. The sequence continues at coordinate 18,277,271 of CM050924.1, forward strand.
ATATTTCAATTGCTCCATGCGGATGCACCTCTTTTATCACAAATGGTCCTGACCATTTTGACTTCAGCTTCCCAGGAAATATCTTCAATCTTGAATTGAACAATAGTACCTGTTGTCCTGGATTGAAAACTCTAGTCACCAATTTCCTGTCATGATAAAATTTAATCTTGTCTTTGTAAGCCTTGGATGAATCATATGCATGTAATCTCATTTCTTCAAGCTCCAAAATCTACCTTCTGCGTGTGCATTGAGTTTCATAAGGATCAAAATCCAAGAATTTCAAAGCCCATAATGCTTTATGCTCCAATTCTACTGGCAAATGGCATGCTTTCCCATAGACTAATTGAAACAGTGATAATCCCATAGACGTCTTCATTGCTGTCCTATAAGCCCAAAGAGCATCATCCAATTTGAGAGACCAATCCTTTCTTGATGAAGTCACTGTTTTTTCCAGGATCCTTTTTATCTCCCTGTTAGATACCTCAGCTTGTCCATTGGTTTGTGGATGATAAGATGCAGCTACCTTATGTTTTACTCCATAATGTTTGAGTACTTTCTCCAGCTGATAATTGTAAAAATGAGATCCTCCATCACTGATCAACACTCTTGGAGTGCCAAAACGTGAGAATATCTGCCTCTTCAGGAATTTAATTACCGTGCTAGCATCATTTTTAGGACAAGCTAATGCTTCCACCCATTTACTCACATAATCCACTGCTACCAGAATATATTCATTGTTGAAAGATGGAGGGAAAGGTCCAACAAAGTCAATACCCCAACAATCAAAAACCTCAACCTCTAAAATACCTTGTAAAGGCATCTCATGACGTTTAGTGATTGTCCTTGCTCTTTGACATTTATCACAATTTCTAGCATGATTATGGGCATCTTTAAATAAAGTTGGCCAATAAAAACCTGATTGAAGGACTTTTGCTGCTGTTCTTTCTCCATTAAAATGTCCTCCATAAGGTGAATCATGACAATGCCAGAGAATTCCTTCTGCTTCTTCATTCGTAACACATCTCCTCAGAAGATTATGTGCTCCAATCTTGAACAAATAAGGATCATCCCAAACAAACTGCTTGGCATCATGCAAAAATTTCTTTCTTTGTTGCCAAGTTAAGTCTTCCGGCATGACCCTTGCAGCTTTGAAATTAGCCATATCAGCAAACCAGGGCCTCTGCTGAATATACATGAGTGATTCATCTGAAAAAGATTCCCAGATTTCAGACTCCTTGTTAGTGACCTCATTGTTGACTAACCGTGACAAATGATCAGCAATCAAGTTCTCACTTCCTTTCTTATCACGGATTTCTATATCAAATTCTTGCAACAGTAATACCCATCTAATCAGACGTGGCTTAGAATCTGGTTTTGTCAACAAATATTTGATAGCTGCATGATCTGTATAGACAATCACCTTAGACCCAATAAGATAAGGTCTAAATTTCTCTAGAGCATATACAATGGCCAGAAATTCTTTCTCTGTGGTAGCATAATTCAATTGAGCATCATTCAGAACTTTGCTAGCATAATAAATTGGGTGAAACTTTTGTTCTTTTCTCTGGCCAAGGACAACTCCTATTGCATAATCACTTGCATCACACATTAATTCAAAATTTTGAGTCCAATCTGGCGCTACAATTATTGGCGCTGACACTAGCTTATTCTTCAATGTGTCAAAAGCTTTCAAACACTCTTCATTCATCACAAAAGGAGCATCCTTCATCAAAAGATTACTCAATGGTTTAGCAATTTTTGAGAAATCTTTGATGAATCTTCTATAGAACCCAGCATGACCAAGAAAACTCCTAATTCCCCTTACATTTGTTGGTGGAGGCAGTTTCTCAATGACTTCTACTTTAGCTTTGTCTACCTCAATTCCTTTAGCAGAGATTTTATGCCCCAATACAATTCCTTCAGTTACCATGAAATGACATTTCTCCCAATTAAGAACAAGATTTGTCTGAACACATCTTTTGAGGACAGTGTTTAAATTAGCCAAACATCTTTGGAAAGAATTTCCAAAAACTGAGAAATCATCCATGAATACTTCAATGCATTTTTCTAAGAGATCTGCAAAAATTGCCTGCATACACCTTTGAAACGTAGCTGGAGCATTACATAATCCAAAAGGCATCTTTCTATATGCAAATATACCAAAAGGACAAGTAAAAGCTGTCTTCTCCTGGTCTTTTGGATCTACCACAATTTGATTGTATCCAGAATATCCATCTAGAAAACAATAGAAAGCCTGCCCTGATAACCTTTCTAACATCTGATCCATGAAAGGAAGAGGAAAATGATCTTTCCTAGTAGCTTTATTCAGCTTCTTGTAATCAATGCACATACGCCAGCCAGTAACTGTCCGAGTAGGAATAAGTTCATTCTTGTCATTATAAATTACGGTCATCCCCCCTTTCTTTGGAACCACCTGTACTGGACTCACCCATTCACTGTCAGAGATTGGATAGATGATACCCGCTTCTAACAGTTTCAACACTTCTTTTCTGACCACCTCCTTCATAACAGGATTCAACCTTCTCTACGGTTGAGCACTTGGTTTATAATCTTCTTCCATAAAAATCTTGTGCATGCAATAAGTTGGACTAATACCTTTGAGATCTGATATTGACCACCCAATTGCCTCTTTGTTGGCCTTTAGAATTTCTATCAACTGCTCTTCTTCTTGTAGAGATAAAGAGTTATTGATGATGACTGGCTTTGCTCCATCTTCTTCTAGAAAAACATATTTCAGATGTGATGGCAATCTTTTTAATTCTGGTGTCTGTGCTTTGACTGCTTCTTCCTTATTAATTATTTTGAATATTGGATCTCCCTCCGGACTCTTTTTCAATGTTTCCAAGTCCATCAGACATTCATCAATCAATTTCTCTTCTTCTTCATCTAAATCTTCAACTACATCAATGAGAGTTTTTTCCAACGGAGAAATATTTCGCACCATCCTTTCTTGCACCATACAAACTTCATCAAGTTCATCAAATTGAAAACATGCTTTGTCATCATTTGGATATGTCATAGCCTTGGATACGTCAAAAATGACCTCTTCATCATCAACTCTCAATTTAAGCTTACCATTCTCTACATCAATCAAAATTCTAGCAGTCTTCATAAAAGGTCTCCCAAGAATAAGAGGAACATCATTATTCCCTTCCATCTCCATCACAATAAAATCCACTAGGAATACAAATTTGTCAACCTTCACTAGAACATCTTCAACCACTCCATATGGATATTTAAGAGACCTGTCCGTCAATTGAAGAGCCATTCTGGTTGGTTTAATTTCCAACCCCTGAATTGTTCTGCACATGGATAGCGGCATTAGATTAATGCTAGCTCCCAAATCAATCAATGCTCTTCCAACTTTCACATCTCCTATGGTGCACGGAATAGTGAAGCTTCCTGGATCTTTAAGTTTAGGAGGTAGTTTCTGTATGATTGCATTGTAGTTCCCCAGTACATTGATAGTTTCCTTTTCAATGTACTTGTGTTTCTTTGTGAGGAGTTCCTTCAAAAACTTTGCATATGTTGGCATCTGTTGCAATGCTTCAGAGAATGGTATAGTGATCTCCAGCTTCTTAAACAACTCCATGAATCTTTCCAACTGCTTTTCTTTCTCCTTCCTTGAATAACTCTTTGGATAAGGAAGCGGCTTTTCATACTCTTTTTCTTTTTGTCTCTCCTCTCTCTCTCTTCTCTCTCTTTTTTTTCTCTCCTCTCCTCTTCTTCTTTTTTCTTTTTCTCTCTATCAACTCTTTCTTTCCACTCACATGTTTCTTTTTCACTCTCACTCTCATTTTCTTTTTCCTCTCTTTCTTTTTTTCTCTCCTCTAACACTCTACCACTTCTGGTCACAACAGTTTTACACTCCTTTTTGAGATTATCATGTTTCATCTTGTCAACTATTCTCTTAACATAAACCTCCTTATTTTTAAATGCAGCCTTCACATTCTGACAATAAGATGCATTCGTCTTCACGAATTTTTGGAAAGTCTCTTCAAGGTTTGTTGTTTTCTCAACTGGAGTATATTGCATTTGCCATTTTTGTTGTTGCACTTGAACCATTGAGACCTGTTGTATTTCCTGTGATATTTGAGAAAGCTTCATAATTACCTCTTCAAGCTGTTGAGATATAATTCTATTTTGAATAAGCAAAGCATCATTTGATTGTAACAACTCCTTCTGACTAAGATATCCTCTTTCAATGTTGAGTTCATTGTCACTAGTAGCCATATTTTCAATAATTTCAGTTGCTTCCTCTGGAGTTTTCCATTTAATGTTTCCTCCTGCTGAGGCATGAAGCATCATCTTAGTTTGTGAACCAAGACGTCCAAGGAAAGTTAGAACTACTTCTTCTTAATACATCATAGGAGATGTGGAGAAGCAGATCCGTGAGATTGGAGGTGCAAGGAGACGTGAACAGCTTGCTGAAACCCATGGAACAGTAGCATTAGCAGCTGCAGACTTGGAATTTCCATGAGCAGATTGGTTAGGAGTTCTTGGATGTCAAGCAGCGGATGATTGGTGATTATGGTGGATGGATATGGAGGCTAGCTTGGAGAGGTGATTCACAACTCAGAAGGCTTCCTAGAGTGGAAGGAAGTTGCAATGGAAAATCAAGCTAAGAAGTGACTCTTGGAGAAGGAATTTACTATGCATTTCAGCAGAAATTCTTTATTATAATCCAAAAGTGATTTACAAGCTTTTCCTATGAGATTTTATAGATTAATCTCAAGGCTTTAAGCAAACAATTTTCACGTTGCAGATCTGAACCCATGTGCTACATGTGTGGCTTCTAAAACACGTGAAAATTAAGTTTTATGTGAAGAAAAACAACTACTAATGTAGCCCCATAGAAGGATAAGTACACCCCTTCTTGTATAGAATTGTCCTTTTTACCCTTCTCCATGTTTTGGCAGATTTGGAATGTCTTCTTGTTCTCCAATTTTCCATCCAAAGATAGCAAATAGTACTTGACCTTAGGAGAATATTCATCTTGGAGCTTTTTGGCCATTCCTCTTGTGATGGGTCCTATGGTGTTAGACCTTCTTGTATCACTTCTTCTTTGAAACCATGCATGGGAGTTTTTCGTAACAGGCTTTTATATCTGTCCCATGCATGCCCCAGTGATTCTTCCATGCCTTGCTTAAATGAAGAAATCTCTTGCTTACCTTTTATCCTCTTAGATTGTGGAAAGTACTTGTTTAAAAACTTTGTTACCACTGCTTCCCACTCTGTGAAGCTTCCCTCTGGAAAAGAATTTAACCAAAGCTTAGCATTGCCTCCTAATGAGAAAGGAAACAAGCTAAGTTTGATTGCTTCATCTGGCACCCCATTGATTTTCACCGTGTTGCAGATCTCATTAAATGTAGTAAGGTGCTCATATGGGCTTTCATGAGATAACCCATTAAATTGATTGCTCTTCACCAGTTGGATCAATGCTGGGTTGACCTCCATGTTAGCTGCATTGACTCTAGGTCTAGCTATACTGTTAAAGTGCTGAGGTCCAGCTGTATTGGTGTAATCAACAAGAGTTCTTCTGATATTATTGTTCTCCATATTTTCTGTGCTATGGTCAGAACCTTGTTGTGATGGTTGCAACAGAGTTTTCGGAGGAGGGAAAAGTTCTCTAGATGTTCGGATTCTTCTCCTCCGTCTACTCTCGTCTAAACCTTCAAGAAGAGGTTCTGCGGTTATCTTACTCCTAGTTCGAATTGCCTCCTGCATACACAAGAGAACAAAACCCTAGAATATTTGGTTAGCACAAAAAGATATAGGAGAAGATATAAGATTAAGAGAATAAAATAAAATAAAATAAAAACAGAAATTCAAAATTAAAGTCAAAGATAATCAATAATCACACAAATTTACCAGTTAAACCACGAGTCCCCTGCAACAGCGCCAAAAACTTGATGGACAAATTTATGAACACCAAAATATGATGTCACAAACTTGTTTTTCAATCAGCAAGTATGACCGAATCGTTCAAGTAATAAACTTGGTAAGACCAAGTATCGTTCTTCCCAAAGGACTCACGGCCTAGTTTAGTTGTGTGGTTTATTGATTAGCTAAGACTTAAAGACGAAATATTTGGATTTTTGTATGCAGAAGACGAAAATTAAATATGTATGCATGAAGTTTTGATCAATGGCAAAAAAAACAAAAGATAAACACTTTCAACGAAATATATGTATGAATATGTTGTTGGGGGTCAATTTCATCTTATCCACTCTCATATATTTTAGGAATTCAACATTCAAATCATCATTGTTAATGCCACTCTCTAAAGTACCTTTCAAGAAGGCTTCTCCCTAATCACGAGTTCATACAATTCCTAGCATTCCTAATAATTAGTTCATAAGTGCAGGAGCTTAACGACAACCAATATAATATTGGGAGAAATTCCCCAGATCTAGACTTCCCCGTACGTGCCGTATCGACAAAACCAATAATCGTGCATCGAATGAGTTAAACAATGCAAGCATTAAGCAAAGAGGAAAAACCCTAACTAATGATGAAAGAAAGCATAGATCTTAAATAAAAGATGTAAAAACAAATTCCATATATGAGAGCTTCAAAAGATTACATCGATTCCCCAACAAACATACAGAGTTTAGTTCACCATATTCATGGTGAACCTAGATGAATAACAATGAAAGAATGAAAGATAAAACCCTAAAAAAGTGAAGAGGAAGCCTCAGCATCCAAGATCCTCCTTCAAGGAGGTGGAAGAAAGAGTGTTTGCTTCGTTTCTACCAAAGATCCTAACCCTAGGAAACCCTAAAGCTTATATATTATTCGTAAATTACAGAAAATTAGGTCCAAGCCCATAAAAGTGCCACTCAGCGGTAAACTGCCACTCAGGGGTAAGTGCGTGAGTCGTTTCTTCCCCTCAGCGGATCTCCCGTAAGCTCCTGAGTGCCGCTCAGCGGTAAACTGCCGCTGAGCGGTGACTTCGGCTTCTCCATTTGCACTTTTTGATGTCTTTTCTGATTTCATCTCTCTCCTTCTTCACTTCTTTCACAAAATTCACCTTAAAACCTGCACAAAAACACTGAAATCAAGCACAAACCTGTCCAGCTCTCTTATTTCTGAAAATATGAATAAAAGCATGATTTCAAGCTAGTTTCTAAGTATAAAGGTTGCTTTTAGTATCAATTTTAAGCATGAAAATAACAGTTTTTCAACTGTTATCAAGGACGTGGACGAAGTGGAGGAATTGGAGGAAGTGGAGGAACTGGAGGAAGTGGACGAAATGGAGTAAGTGGAGGAAGTGGACAAAGTAGAGGACGTGGAGGAAGTGGACGAAGTGAGCGAAGTTGACGAAGTGGACGAATATGACGAAGTTGAGGAAGTGGACGAAGTTGACGAACTGGAGAAAGTGGAGGAAATGGCGAAAGTGGAGGAAGTGGAGGGAGTAGAGGATGTGGACGACGTTGATGAAGTTGAGGAAGTGGAGGAAGTGCACGAAGTGGACGAAATCGAGGAAGTGGACAAAATAGAGGAAGTGGAGGAAGGGGAGGAAGTGGACGACGTGGATGAAATGGAGGAAGTAAACGAAGTGGACGAAGTTGACAAAGTGGAGGAAGTGGACGAATTTGACGAAGTTGGCAAAGTGGACGAATTGGAGGAGGTGGACGAAGTGGACAAAATGGATGAAGTGGAGGAAGTGGAGGAAGTTGACGAAGTGGACAAAGGGCATGAAGTGGAGGAAGTGGATGAAGTGGATGAAGTGGATGAAGTGGAGGAAGTGGAGGAAGTGGAGGAAGTTGACGAATTGGACTGAGTTCAGGAAGTGGACGAAGTGAGAAGTGGACAAAGTGGATCAAGTGGGCGAAATGGAGGAAGTGGACGAAGTTCCCGAAGTGGAGAAGTGGAGGAAGTGGACGAAGTTGACTAAGTGCACGAAGTTGAAGAAGTGGAAAAAGTAGAGGAAGTGGAGGACGTAGACGAAGTGGAGGAACTGGAGGAACTGAAGGAAGTGGAGGAAGTGGAGGAACTGGACGAAGTGGACGAAATGGAGTAAGTGGAGGAAGTGGACAAAGTAGAGGAGGTGGAGGAAGTGGAGGAAGTCGACGACGTGGAGGAAATGGAGGAAGTGGACGACGTGAAGGAAGTGGACGACGTGGAGAAAATGGAGGAAGTGGAGGAAGTGGAGGAAGTTGACGAAGTGGACGAAGTGGACTGAGTTCAGGAAGTGGACGAAGTGAGAAGTGGACGAAGTGGACGAAGTTGACGAATGGACGAAGTGGATCATGTGGGCGAAGTGGTGGAAGTGGACAAAGTTTACGAAGTAGAGAAGTGGAGGAAGTAGACGATGTTGACTAAGTGCACGAAGTTGAAGAAGTGGAAGAAGTGGAGGAAAGTGAGGACGTGGACGAAGTGGAGGAAGTGGAGGAATTTGAGGAAGTGGACGAAGTGGAGGAAGTGGAGGATTTGGAGGAAGTGGACGATATGGAGTAAGTGGAGGAAGTGGACGAAGTCGACGATGTGGGGAAATGGAGGAAGTGGACGAAGTGGACGAAGTGGGCGAAGTTGATGAAGTTGACGAAGTGGACGAATTTGACGAAGTTGAGGAAGTGGACGAAGTTGATGAACTGGAGAAAGTGGAGGAAATGGCGGAAGTGGAGGAAGTGGAGGGAGTGGAGGAAGTGGACGACGTTGATGAAGTGGACGAAGTTGAGAAAGTGGAGAAAGTGGACGAAGTGGAGAAAGTGGAGAAAGTAGAGGAAGTGGAGGAAGTGGACGACGTAGAGGAAATGGAGCAAGTAAACTAAGTGGACGAAGTTGACAAAGTGGAGGAAGTGGACGAACTTGACGAAGTTGGCGAAGTGGACGAAGTTGACCAAGTTGACAAAGTGGACGAAATGGAGGAGGTGGACGAAGTGGACGAAATGGGTGAAGTTGAAGAAGTTGAAGAAGTGGAAGAAGTTGACGAAGAGGACGAAGAGGACGAAGTGGACGGAGTTGACTAATTGAGAAAGTGGAGGCACAGGAGGAAGTGGAGGAAGTGGAGGAAGTGAAGGAAGTGGAGGAAATGGACGAAGTTGACGAAGTGGACGAAGTTCGCGAAGGGGACGAAGTTGGCCAAGTTGACAAACTGGACGAAGTGGATGAAGTGAACGAATTGGAGGAGGTGGACGAAGTGGACGAAGGTTCAGAAATGGAAGAAGTGGAAGAACTTGACGAAGTAGACGAAGTGGACGAAGAGGACGAAGTGGACGAAGAGGACGAAGTGGACGAAGTTTACGAAGTGGAGAAGTGGACGAAGTGGAGGAAGTTGAGGAAGTGGACGAAGTTGACGCAGTGGACGAAGTTGATGAAGTGGAGGAAATGGACGAACTTGACCAAGTGGAGGAAGTGGAGGAAGTGGAGGAAGTTGACGAAGTGGAGGAAGTGGAGGAAGTGGACGAAGTAGAGGAAGTGGAGGAAGTTGACGAAGGGGACGAAGTAGACTGAGTTCAGGAAGTTGACGAAGTGGACGAAGTGGATGAAGTGGAGAAAGTGGATGAAGTGGAGGAAGTGGACGAAGTGGAGGAAGTGGAGGAATTTGACGAAGTGGACGAAGTGGATTGAGTTCAGGAAGTCGACGAAGTGAGAAGAGGACGAAGTGGATTAAGTGGGCGAAGTGGAGGAAGTGGACGAAGTTTACGAAGTGGAGAGGTGGAGGAAGTGGACGAAGTTGACTAAGTGCACGAAGTTTTAGAAGTGGAAGAAGTGGAGGAAGTGGAGGAAGTGGAGGACGTGGACGAAGTGGACGAAGTGGACGAAGTGGAGGAAGTGGAGGAAGTAGAGGAAGTGGAGGAAGTGGACGAAGTGGAGGAAGTGGAGGAAGTGGAGGAAATAGACAAAGTAGAGGAGGTGGAGGAAGTGGAGGAAGTGGAGGAAGTCGACGACGTGGAGCAAATAGAGGAAGTTAGACGACGTGGAGCAAATGGAGGAAGTGGAGGAAGTGGTGGAAGTTGACGAAGTGGACGAAGTGGACTGAGTTCAGGAAGTGGATGAAGTGACAAGTGGACGAAGTTGACGAAATGGACGAAGTGGATCACGTGGTCGAAGTGGAGGAAGTGGACGAAGTTTACGAAGTGGAGAAGTGGAGGAAGTGGACGAAGTTGACTAAGTGCACGAAGTTGAAGAAGTGGAAGAAGTGGACGAAGTGGAGGACGTGGACGAAGTGGAGGAAGTGGAGGAACTGGAGGAAGTGGACGAAGTGGAGGAAGTGGAGGAACTGGAGGAAGTAGACAAAATGGAGTAAGTGGAGGAAGTCGACAAAGTAGAGGAGGTGGAGGAAGTGGACGAAGTCGACGACGTGGAGGAAATGGAGGAAGTGGACGAAGTGGAGGAACTGGAGGAACTGGAGGAAGTGGACGAAATGGAGTAAGTGGAGGAAGTCGACAAAGTAGAGGAGGTGGAGGAAGTAGACGAAGTCGACGACGTGGAGGAAATGGAGGAAGTGGACGAAGTGGACGAAGTGGGCGAAGTTGACGAAGTGGACGAATTTGACGAAGTTGACGAACTGGAGAAAGTGGAGGAAATGGCAGAAGTGGAGGAAGTGGAGGAAGTGGAGGGAGTGCAGGAAGTGGACGACGTTGATGAAGTGGACGAAGTTGAGGAAGTGGAGGAAGTGGACAAGGAAGTGGAGGAAGTGGACGACGTGGAGGAAATGGAGGAAGTAAACGAAGTGGATGAAGTTGACAAAGTGGGGGAAGTGGAGGAAGTGGACGAATTTGACGAAGTTGGTGAAGTGGACGAAGTTGACCAAGTTGACAAATTGGACAAAGTGGACGAAGTTGACCAAGTTGACAAAGTGGACGAAGTGGTCGAAATGGACGAAGTTGAAGAAGTTAAAGAAGTGGAAGAAGTTGACGAAGTGGACGAAGTGGAGGAAGTTGACGAAGAGGACGATATGGACGAAGTTGACTAATTGAGGAAGTGGAGGAACTGAAGGAAGTGGAGGAAGTGAAGGAAGTGGAGGAAGTGGACGAAGTTGGCGAAGAGGACGAAGTTGACCAAGTTGATAAAGTGGACGAAGTGAACGAATTGGAGGAGGTGGACGAAGGTTAAGAAATTGAAGAAGTGGAAGAAGTTGACGAAGTAGACGAAGTTGACGAAGAGGACGAAGTGGACAAAGTTTACGAAGTGGAGAAGTGGACGAAGTGGAGGAAGTGGTCGAAGTGGAGGAAGTTGACGCAGTGGACGAAGTTGATGAAGTGGAGGAAGTGGACGAAGTTGACCAAGTGGAGGAAGTGGACGAAGTTGATGAAGTTGAGCAGGTGGAGGAAGTGGAGGAAGTGGATGAAGTGTACGAAGTGGACGAAGTGCAGGAAGTGGAGGAAGTGGTGGAAGTTGACGAAGTGGACGAAGTGGATGAAGTGGAGGAAGTGGACGAAGTGGAGGAAGTGGTGGAAGTTGACGAAGTGGACGAAGTGGATGAAGTGGACGAAGTGGAGGAAGTGGGGGAAGTTGACGAAGTGGACGAAGTGGAAGAAGTGGAGGAAGCCAAGGAAGTGAAGGAAGTGGAGGAAGTGGACGAATTGGAGGAAGTGCACGAAGTGGAGTAAGTGCACGAAGTGGAGGAAGTGGACGAAGTGGACGAAGTGGACGAAGTTGACATAGTGGAGGAAGTTGACGAAGTGAAGAAAGTGGAGGAAGTGGAGGAAGTGGAGGAAGTGGAGGAAGTTGAGGAAGTGGACGAAGTGGAGGAAGTGGAGGAAATGGACGAAGTTGAGGAAGTGGAGAAAGTCGAGGAAGTGGAGGAAGTAGACGAAGTTGACGAACTGGACGAAGGTGACGAAGCTGACGAAGTTGAAGAAGTCGACAAAGTTGAAAAAGTCGACGAAGTGGAGGAAGTGTACGAATTTGACGAAGTGGACGAAGTGGAGGTGGTTGACGAAGTGGAAGAAGTTGACCAAGTGTAGGAAATGGAGGAAGTGTAGGAAGTGTAGTAAGTGGAGGAAGTGGAGGAAGTGGAGGAAGTGGAGGAAGTGGAGGAAGTGGAAGAAGTGGACGAAGTTGACGAAGTGGACAAAATGGACGAAGTGGACGAAGTTGACGAAGTGGAGGAAGTGTAGGATTTGGACGAAGTGGAGGAAGTGGAGGAAGTGTAGGAAGTGGAGGATGTGGAGGAAGTTGACGAAGTGGACGAAGTTGATGAAGTGGGCTAAGTGGAGGAAGTGGACGAAGTTTAGGAAGTGGAGAAGTGGAGGAAGTGGACGAAGTAGACGAAATGGAGGAAGTGGACGAAGTATAGGAAGTGGAAGAAGTTGACGAAGTGGAGGAAGAGGAGGAAGTGACGAAGTGGAGGAAGTGGACGAAGTGGAGGAAGTGGACGACGTAGACGAGTGGACGAAGTGGTGGAAATGGGGGAAGTGGAGGAAGTGGAGGAAGAGGAGGAAGTGGACGAAGTGGACGAACTGGAGGAAATGAAGGAAGTGGACGAAGTTGACGAAGTTGACAAAGTGGACGAAGTGAACGAATTGGAGGAAGTGGACGAAGTGGAGGAAGGTTAAGAAGTTGAAGAATTGGAAGAAGATGACGAAGTGGACGAAGTGGACTAAATTTACAGAGTGGAGAAGTGGACGAAGTGGACGAAGTGGAAGAAGTTGAGGAAGTGGACGAAGTGGAGAAGTGGAAGAAGTGGAGGAAGTTGACGCAGTGGACGAAGTTGACGAAGTGGAGGAAGTGGACGAAGTTAACGAAGTGGAGGAAGTGGACGAAGTGGACGAAGTGTACGAAGTGGACGAATGTTGACGAAGTGGAGGAAGTGGAGGAAGTGCACAAAGTGGAGGAAGTGGACGAAGTGGATGAAGTGGACGAAGTTTACGAAGTGGAGAAGTGGAAGAAAGTGGACGAAGTTCAAGGACTCGAAGAAGTGGACGAAGTGGAAGAAGTGGACGAAGTGGAGGAAATGGACGGAGTTGACGAAGTGGAGGAAGTGGAGGAAGTGGACGAAGTGGACGAAGTGGAGGAAGCAGGACGAAGTGGACGAAGTGGACGAAGTTGAGGAAGTGGACGAATTGGACGAAGTGGACGAAGTGGAGGAAGTCGAGGAAGTGGAGGAAGTGGACGAAGTGGAGGAAGTGGACGAAGTGGAGGAAGTGGAGGAAGTGGACGAAGTGGATGAAGTGGAGGAAGTGTAGGAAGTGGACGAAGTGGACGAAGTTGACGAAGTGGACGAAGTGGACGAAGTGGACGAAGTGGACGAAGTGGACGAAGTGGAGGAAGTGGAGGAAGTGGAGGAAGTGACGAAGTGGACGAAGTTGACGAAGTGGACGAAGTGGAGAAGTGGACGAAGTGGACGAAGTGTACGAAGTGGACGAAGTGGAGGAAATGGGCGAAGTTGACGAAGTGGACGAAGTGGAGGAAGTGAAGGAAGTGGACGACGTTGACGAAGTGGAGGAAGTGGATGACGTGGAAGAAGTGGACGAAGTTTACGAAGTGGAGAAGTGGAGGAACTGGAGGAAGTGACGAAGTTGACTAAGTGGACCAAGTTGAAGAAGTGGACGAAGTGGAAGACGTGCACGAAGTGTACGAAGTGGACGAAGTGGAGGAAATGGATGAAGTTGACGAAGTGGACGAAGTGGAAGAAGTGGAGGAAGCCGAGGAAGTGAAGGAAGTGGAGGAAGTGGACAAATTGGACGAAGTGGAGGAAGTGGAGGAAGTGGACGAAGTGGACGAAGTGGACGAAGTGGACGAAGTGGAGGAAGTGCACGAAGTGGAGGAAGTGGAGGAAGTGGACGAAGTGGACAAGTGGAGGAAGTTGACGAAGTGGAGGAAGTGGACGAAGTGGACGAAGTGGACGAAGTTAGGAAGTGGAGGAAGTGGAGGAAGTGGACGAAGTGGACGAAGTGGACGCAAGTGGACGAAGTGGACGAAGTGGACGAAGTGGAGGAAGTGGACGAAGTGGACGAAGTTGACGAAGTGGAGAAGTGGACGAAGTGAGAAGTGGACGAAGTGGACGAAGTGGACGAAGTGGAGGAAGTTGACGAAGTGGAGAAGTGGAGGAAGTGGAGGAAGTGGACGAAGTGGACGAAGTGGAGGAAGTGGACGAAGTTGATGAAGTGGAGAAGTGGACGAAGTGGAGGAAGTGGAGGAAGTGGACGAAGTGGAGGAAGTGGACGAGTTGAGGAAGTGGAGGAAGTGGACGAAGTGACGAAGTGGAGGAAGTGGAGAAAGTGGAGGAAGTGGAGGAAGTGGACGAAGTTGAGGAAGTGGAGAAGTGGAGGAAGTGGACGAAGTGGAGGAAGTGGAGGAAGTGGAGGAAGTGGACGAAGTGGAGGAAGTGGAGGAAGTGGAGGAAGTGGACGAAGTTGACGAAGTGGACGAAGTTGACGAAGTGAACAAGTTGAGGAAGTGGAGGAAGTGGACGAAGTGAACGAAGTGGACGAAGTGGACGAAGTGGAGGAAGTGGAGGAAGTGGAGGAAGTTGACGAAGTGGAAGAAGTGACGAAGTGGACAAGTGGACGAAGTTGACGAAGTGGACGAAGTTGAGGAAGTGGAGGAAGTGGAGGAAGTGGAGCGAAGTGGAGGAAGTGGAGGAAGTGGAGGAAGTGAAGGAAGTGGAGGAAGTGGAGGAAGTGGACGAAGTGGAGGAAGTGGACGAAGTGGACGAAGTGGACGAAGTGGACGAAGTGACGAAGTGGAGGAAGTGGAGGAAGTTGACGAAGTGGACGAAGTTGACGAAGTGGACGAAGTTCAGGAAAGTGGAGGAAGTGGACGAAGTGGACGAAGTGGACGAAGTGGACAAGTGGAGGAAGTGGAGGAGGTGGAGGAAGTTGACGAAGTGGAAGAAGATGACGAAGTGCACCAAGTGGACGAAGTTGACGAAGTGGACAAAGTTGAGGAAGTGGAGGAAGTGGAGGAAGTAGAGCAAGTGGAGGAAGTGGAGGAAGTGAAGGAAGTGGAGGAAGTTGACGAAGTGGAAGAAGTTGACGAAGTGGACGAAGTGGACGAAGTGGACGAAGTGGACGATGTTGATGAAGAGGAGGAAGTGGACGACGTGGAGGAAGCGGACGAAGTGGAGGAAGTGGTGGAAGTGGAGAAAGTTGACAAAGTGGACGAAGTTGACGAAGTTGTCGAAGTGGACTAAGTTCAGGAAGTGGAGGAAGTGGAGGAAGTTGACGAAGTGGAAGAAGTTGACGAAGTGGAGGAAGTGGACGAAGTGGAGGAAGTTGACGAAGTGGAGGAAGTTGACGAAGTGGATGAAGTGCAGGAACTGGAGGAAGTGGAGGAATTGAAGGAAATGGAGGAAGTGGCGGAAGTTAAGGAAGTGGACGAAGTTGGCGAAGTGGACGAAGTGGACGAAGTTGGACGAAGTGGACGAAGTGGACGAAGTTGACGAAGTGGAAGTGACAAGTGACGAATGGAGAAGTGGAGGAAGTGACGAAGTGAGAAGTTGACGAAGTGGAGGAAGAGGAGGAAGTGGAGGAAGTGGAGGAAGTGGACGAAGTGGAGGAAGTGGACGAAGTGGACGAAGTGGTGGAAATGGGGGAAGTGGAGGAAGTGGAGGAAGAGGAGGAAGTGGACGAAGTGGAGGAAATGAAGGAAGTCGACGAAGTTGACGAAGTGGACAAAGTTGACGAAGTTGACAAAGTGGACGAAGTGAACGAAGTGAACGAATTGGAGGAAGTGGACGAAGTGGACGAAGGTTAAGAAGTTGAAGAACTGGAAGAAGTTGACGAAGTGGACGAAGTGGACGAAGTGGAGGAAGTTGACGCAGTGGACGAAGTTGACGAAGTGGAGGAAGTGGACGAAGTTAACGAAGTGGAGTAAGTGGAGGAAGAGGAGGAAGTGGACGAAGTTGACGAAGTGGAGGAAGTGGAGGGTTTGGACGAAGTGGAGGAAGTGTAGGAAGTGGAGGATGTGGAGGAATTTGACGAAGTGGACGAAGTCGATGAAGTGGG
>CM050924.1:18293293-18318489 GCA_027742785.1 Vigna reflexopilosa
CACACCTCCAAAGATCCCAGCCAATCTGATCCAGAAATTCCTCCAGAATCTGCAGTTGCTGCCGCCACTGTTGACTAAGTGGACCAAGTTGAAGAAGTGGAAGAAGTGGACGAAGTGGACAAAGTGTACGAATTGGACGAAGTAGAGGAAATGCATGAAGTTGATGTAGTGGACGAAGTGGACCAAGTGGACCAAGTGGAGGAAGCGGAGTAAGTGGAGAAAGTGGAGAAAGTGAAGGAAGTGAAGGAAGTGGACGAAGTGGAGGAAGTGGAGGAAGTGGAGGAAGCTGAGGAAGTGGAGGAAGTGGAGGAAGTGGAGGAAGTGGACGAAGTGGACGAAGTTGACGAAGTTGAGGAAGTGGACGAATTGGAGAAAGTCGAGGAAGTGGACGAAGTTGACGAAGTGGAAAACTTGACGAAGTGGAGGAAGTGGACGAAGTTGACCAAGTTGACGAATGGACGAAGTGGAGGAAGTGGACGAAGTTGAGGAAGTGGAGGAAGTGGAGGAAGTGGAGGAAGTTGACGAAGTCGAACAAGTTCTCGAAGTGGACCAAGTGGACGAAGTGGACGAGCTTGACGAAGTGAAGGATGGTTACGAAGTGGAGGAAGTGGACAAGGTAGAGGAAGTGGACGAAGTGGACGAAGTGAAGGAAGTGGACGAAGTGGAGGAAGTGGACGAAGTTGTTGAAGATGACGAAGTTGACGAAGTGGAAGAAGTTGAAGAACTGGACGAAGTTGAAGAAGTTGACGAAGTGGTTGAAGTGGACGAAGTGGAGGAAGTGGAGGAAGTTGAGGAAGTTGACGAAGTGGATGAAGTGGACGAAGTGGAGAAATGGGACGAAATTTACGAAGTGGAGAAGTGGACGAAGTTGACTAAGTGGACCAAGTTGAAGAAGTGGAAGAAGTGGACGAAGCGGAAGAAGTGGACGAAGTGGACAAAGTGGAGGAAATGGATGAAGTTGATGTAGTGGACGAAGTGGACGAAGTGGAGGAAGTGGAGGAAGCCGAGGAAGTGGACGATGTGGACGAAGTGGAGGAAATGGAGGAAATGAAAGAAGTGGAGGAAGTGGAGGAAGTGGACGAAGTTGACGAAGACGAAGTGGACGAAGTTGACGAAGTGGAGGAAGTGGAGGAATTGGAGGTAGTGGAGGAAGTGGACGAAGTGGAGGAAGTGGAGGAAGTGGAGAGGAAGTGGAGGAAGTGGACGACGTTGAAAAGTGGACGAAGTTGACGAAGTGGAGCAAGTGGACGAAGTGGAGGAATTGGACGAAGTTGACGAACTTGTCGAAGTGGATGAATTGGAGGAAGTGGAGGAAGTGGACGATATGGAGGAAGTGGAGGAAGTGGACGAAGTGGACGAAGTTGACGAAGTTGACGAAGACGAAGTGGACGAAGTTCACGAAGTGGAGGAAGTGGAGGAATTGGAGGTAGTGGAGGAAGTGGACGAAGTTGACGAAGTTGACGAAGTTGACGAAGACGAAGTGGACGAAGTTGACGAAGTGGAGCAAGTGGACGAAGTGGAGGAAGTGGACGAAGTTGACGAACTTGTCGAAGTGGATGAATTGGAGGAAGTGGAGGAAGTGGACGATATGGAGGAAGTGGACGAAGTTGACGAAGTTGAGGAAGTGGACGAATTGGAGAAAGTCGAGGAAGTGGAGGAAGTTGACGAAGTGGAAAAAGTTGACGAAGTGGAGGAAGTGGACGAAGTTGACTAAGTTGACGAAATGGACGAAGTGGAGGAAGTGGACGAAGTGGACGAAGTTGAGGAAGTGGAGGAAGTGGAGGAAGTGGAGGAAGTGACGAAATCCAACAAGTTGTCGAAGTGGACGAAGTGGACCAAGTGGACGAAGTGGACGAGCTTGACGAAGTGAAGGATGGTTACGAAGTGGAGGAAGTGGACGAAGTGGAGGAAGTGGACGAAGTGAAGGAAGTGGACGAAGTGGAGGAAGTGGACGAAGTTGTTGAAGATGACGAAGTGGACGAAGTGGAGGAAGTGGAGGAAGTCGAGGAATGAAGGAAGTGGAAGAAGTTGAAGAAGTTGACGAAGTGGTTGAAGTGGACGAAGTTGACCAAGTTGAGGAAGTGCACGAAGTGGAGGAAGTGGAGGAAGTTGAGGAAGTTGACGAAGTGGATGAAGTGGACGAAGTGGAGAAAGTGGACGAAATTTACGAAGTGGAGAAGTGGACAAAGTTGACTAAGTGGACCAAGTTGAAGAAGTGGAAGAAGTGGACGAAGTGGAAGAAGTGGACGAAGTGGAGGAAATGGATGAAGTTGATGTAGTGGACGAAGTGGAGGAAGTCGAGGAAGTCGAGGAAGTGAAGGAAGTGGAGGAAGTTGACGAAGTGGAGGAAGTGGAGGAAGTGGAGGAAGCCGAGGAAGTCGAGGAAGTGGACGATGTGGAGGAAGTGGAGGAAATGGAGGAAATGAAAGAAGTGGAGGAAGTGGAGGAAGTCGACGGAGTGGACGAAGTTGACGAAGACGAAGTGGACAAAGTTGACGAAGTGGAGGAAGTGGAGGAATTGGAGGTAGTTGAGGAAGTGGACGAAGTGGAGGAAGTGGACGAAGTGGAGGAAGTGGAGAGGAAGTGGATGAAGTGGAGGAAGTGGAGGAAGTGGACGACGTTGACAAAGTGGACGAAGTTGACGAAGTGGAGCAAGTGGACGAAGTGGACGAAGTTGACGAACTTGACGAACTTGACGAAGTGGATGAACTGGAGGAAGTGGAGGAAGTGGAGGATTTGGAGGAAGTGGAGGAAGTGGAGGAAGTTGACCAAGTAGATGAAGTAGAGGAAATGGACGAAGTGGACGAAGTGGACAAAGTTGACGAAATGGAGGAAGTGGACGACGTTGACGAAGTGGACGAAGTTGACGAAGTGGAGGAAGTGGACTAAGTTTACGAAGTTGACGAAGTGGACGAAGTGGAGGAAGTGGACGAAGTGGACGATGTTGACGAAGTTGAGGAAGTGGAGGAAGTGGAGGAAGTGGAGGAAGTTGACGAAGTTGACGAAGTAGACGGAGTGGATGAAGTGGACGAAGTGGACAAATGGACGAAGTTTACGAAATGGAGAAATGGACGAAGTGGACGAAGTTGACTAAGTGGACCAAGTTGAAGAAGTGGAAGAAGTGGACGAAGTGGAAGAAGTGGACGAAGTGGACAAAGTGTACGAAGTCGACGAAGTGGAGGAAATGGATGAAGTTGATGTAGTGGATCAAGTGGACCAAGTGGACAAAGTGGAGGAAGCGGAGGAAGTGGAGGAAGTGGAGGAAGCGAAGGAAGTGGAGGAGGTGGACGAAGTGGAGGAAGTGGAGGAAGTGGAGGAAGCTGAGGAAGTCGAGGAAGTGGAGGAAGTGGACGAAGTGGAGGAAGTGGACAAAGTGGACGAAGTTGACGAAGTTGAGGAAGTGGACGATTTGGAGAAAGCCGAGGAAGTGGGGGAAGTTGACGAAGTGGAAAAAGTTGACGAAGTGGAGGAAGTGGACGAAATGGACGAAGTTGACGAAGTGGAGGAAGTGGACGAAGTGGAGGAAGTGGAGGAAGTTGACGAAGTGGAACAAGTTGTCGAAGTGGACGAAGTGGAGCAAGTGGACGACGTTGAAAAAGTGGACGAAGTTGACGAAGTGGAGCAAGTGGACGAAGTGGAGGAATTGGACGAAGTTGACGAACTTGTCGAAGTGGATGAATTGGAGGAAGTGGAGGAAGTGGACGAAGTGGACGAAGTTGACGAAGTTGACGAAGTTGACGAAGACGAAGTGGACGAAGTTCACGAAGTGGAGGAAGTGGAGGAATTGGAGGTAGTGGAGGAAGTGGACGAAGTT
This sequence comes from Vigna reflexopilosa, assembly GCA_027742785.1. NCBI lineage: Eukaryota > Viridiplantae > Streptophyta > Magnoliopsida > Fabales > Fabaceae > Vigna > Vigna reflexopilosa. Next base: position 18,297,108 of record CM050924.1, read on the forward strand.
GACGAAGTTGACGAAGTTGACGAAGACGAAGTGGACGAAGTTGACGAAGTGGACGAAGTGGACGAAGTGGAGCAAGTGGACGAAGTGGAGGAAGTGGACGAAGTTGACGAACTTGTCGAAGTGGATGAATTGGAGGAAGTGGAGGAAGTGGACGATATGGAGGAAGTGGAGGAAGTGGACGAAGTTGACGAAGTTGAGGAAGTGGACGAATTGGAGAAAGTCGAGGAAGTGGAGGAAGTTGACGAAGTGGAAAAAGTTGACGAAGTGGAGGAAGTGGACGAAGTTGACCAAGTTGACGAAATGGACGAAGTGGAGGAAGTGGACGAAGTTGAGGAAGTGGAGGAAGTGGAGGAAGTGGAGGAAGTGGAGGAAGTGACGAAATCCAACAAGTTGTCGAAGTGGACGAAGTGGACCAAGTGGACGAAGTGGACGAGCTTGACGAAGTGAAGGATGGTTACGAAGTGGAGGAAGTGGACGAAGTAGAGGAAGTGGACGAAGTGGACGAAGTGAAGGAAGTGGACGAAGTGGAGGAAGTGGACGAAGTTGTTGAAGATGACGAACGGGATGAAGTGGAGGAAGTGGAGGAAGTCGAGGAATGAAGGAAGTGGAAGAAGTTGAAGAAGTTGACGAAGTGGTTGAAGTGGACGAAGTTGACCAAGTTGAGGAAGTGCACGAAGTGGAGGAAGTGGAGGAAGTTGAGGAAGTTGACGAAGTGGATGAAGTGGACGAAGTGGAGAAAGTGGACGAAATTTACGAAGTGGAGAAGTGGACAAAGTTGACTAAGTGGACCATGTTGAAGAAGTGGAAGAAGTGGACGAAGTGGAAGAAGTGGACGAAGTGGAGGAAATGGATGAAGTTGATGTAGTGGACGAAGTGGAGGAAGTCGAGGAAGTCGAGGAAGTGAAGGAAGTGGAGGAAGTTGACGAAGTGGAGGAAGTGGAGGAAGCCGAGGAAGTCGAGGAAGTGGACGATGTGGAGGAAGTGGAGGAAATGGAGGAAATGAAAGAAGTGGAGGAAGTGGAGGAAGTCGACGGAGTGGACGAAGTTGACGAAGACGAAGTGGACAAAGTTGACGAAGTGGAGGAAGTGGAGGTAGTTGAGGAAGTGGACGAAGTGGAGGAAGTGGACGAAGTAGAGGAAGTGGAGAGGAAGTGGATGAAGTGGAGGAAGTGGAGGAAGTGGACGACGTTGACAAAGTGGACGAAGTTGACGAAGTGGAGCAAGTGGACGAAGTGGACGAAGTTGACGAACTTGACGAACTTGACGAAGTGGATGAACTGGAGGAAGTGGAGGAAGTGGAGGATTTGGAGGAAGTGGAGGAAGTGGAGGAAGTTGACCAAGTAGATGAAGTAGAGGAAATGGAGGAAGTGGACGAAGTGGACGAAGTTGACGAAATGGAGGAAGTGGACGACGTTGACGAAGTGGACGAAGTTGACGAAGTGGAGGAAGTGGACTAAGTTTACGAAGTTGACGAAGTGGACGAAGTGGAGGAAGTGGACGAAGTGGACGAAGTGGACGATGTTGACGAAGTGGAGGAAGTGGAGGAAGTGGAGGAAGTTGACGAATTTGACGAAGTAGACGGAGTGGATGAAGTGGACGAAGTGGACAAAATGGACGAAGTTTACGAAATGGAGAAGTGGACGAAGTGGACGAAGTTGACTAAGTGGACCAAGTTGAAGAAGTGGAAGAAGTGGACGAAGTGGAAGAAGTGGACGAAGTGGACAAAGTGTACGAAGTCGACGAAGTGGAGGAAATGGATGAAGTTGATGTAGTGGATCAAGTGGACCAAGTGGACAAAGTGGAGGAAGCGGAGGAAGTGGAGGAAGTGGAGGAAGCGAAGGAAGTGGAGGAGGTGGACGAAGTGGAGGAAGTGGAGGAAGTGGAGGAAGCTGAGGAAGTCGAGGAAGTGGAGGAAGTGGACGAAGTGGAGGAAGTGGACAAAGTGGACGAAGTTGACGAAGTTGAGGAAGTGGACGATTTGGAGAAAGCCGAGGAAGTGGGGGAAGTTGACGAAGTGGAAAAAGTTGACGAAGTGGACGAAGTTGACGAAGTGGAGGAAGTGGACGAAGTGGAGGAAGTGGAGGAAGTTGACGAAGTGGAACAAGTTGTCGAAGTGGACGAAGTGGAGCAAGTGGACGAAGTGGACGACGTTGAAAAAGTGGACGAAGTTGACGAAGTGGAGCAAGTGGACGAAGTGGAGGAATTGGACGAAGTTGAGGAACTTGTCGAAGTGGATGAATTTGAGGAAGTGGAGGAAGTGGACGATATGGAGGAAGTGGACGAAGTTGAGGAAGTGGAAGATTTGGAGAAAGCCGAGGAAGTGGGGGAAGTTGACGAAGTGGAAAAAGTTGACGAAGTGGAAAAAGTTGACGAAGTGGAGGAAGTGGACGAAATGGACGAAGTTGACGAAGTGGAGGAAGTGGACGAAGTGGAGGAAGTGGAGGAAGTTGACGAAGTGGAACAAGTTGTCGAAGTGGACGAAGTGGACCAAGTGGACGAAGTGGACGAGCTTGACGAAGTGAAGGATGGTTACGAAGTGGAGGAAGTGGAGGAAGTGGACGAAGTTGACATAGTGGAGGAAGTTGACGAAGTGGAGGAAGTGAAGGAAGTGGAGGAAGTGGAGTAAGTGGAGGAAGTGGAGGAAGTCGGGTAAGTGGACGAAGTTGACGAAGTTAACGAAGTTGACGAAGTTGACGAAGTTGAGGAAGTGAAGGAAGTAGAGGAAGTGGAGGAAGTGGACAAAGTGAAGGAAGTGGAGGAAGTTGATGAAGTGGACGAAGTGCAGGAAGTGCAGGAAGTGGACGAAGTGGACGAAGTAGATGAAGTGGAGGAAATGGAGGAAGTGGAGGAAGTCGAGGAAGTGAAGGAAGTGGAGGAAGTGGTGGAAGTGGACGAAATGGAGGAAGTGGAGGAAGTGGTGGAAGTTGACGAAGTTGACGAAGTGGACGAAGTGGACGAAGTGGACGATGTTGACGAAGTTGACGAAGTTCACGAAGTTGACGAAGTTGACGAAGTGGACGAAGTTGACGAAGTGGACGAAGTAGACGAAGTGGAGGAAGTGAAGGAAGTGGAAGAAGTTGACAAAGTGGACGAAGTTGACGAAGTGCACGAAGTGGAGGAACTGGACGAAGTGGACAAAGTGGAAGAAGAGGAGGAAGTGGACGAAGTGGAGGAAGTGAAGGAAGTGGACGAAGTTAACGAAGTGGAGGAAGTGGAGGGGAAGTGGAGGAAGTAGACGAAGTGGAGGAAGTAGAGGAAGTGGAGGAAGTGGACGAAGTGGACGAAGTGGACAAAGTGGACGAAGTTGAGGAAGTGGAGGAAGTTGACGAAGTGGAGGAAGTGGAGGAAGTGAAGGAAGTGGACGAAGTTGACGAAGTGGACGAGGTGCACGAAGTGGAGGAAGTCAACGAAGTGGACGTAGTGGACGAAGTGGACGAAGTAGACGAAGTGGAGGAAGTGGAGGAAGTTGACGAAGTTGACGAAGTTCAGGAAGTGAAGGAAGTAGAGGAAGTGGACGAAGTGGAGGAAGTGGAGGAAGTGGACAAAGTGAAGGAAGTGGATGAAGTTGATGAAGTGGACGATGTGGAGGAAGTGGAGGAAGTGCAGGAAGTGGATGAAGTGGACGAAGTGGAAGAAGTGGAGGAAGTGGACGAAGTGGAGGAGGTGGTGGAAGTGGAGGAAGTTGACGAAGTGGACGAAGTTGAAAAAGGGGATGAAGTTTACGAAGTTGAGAAGTGGAGGAAGTGGACGAAATGGTTGAAGTGGAGGAAGTGGAGGAGGTTGACGAAGTAGAAGAAGTTGACGAAGTGGACGAAGTTGAGGAAGTGGAGGAAGTGAAGGAAGTGAAGGAAGTGGAGGGAGTGTAGGAAGTGGAGGTAGTGGAGGAAGTGGAGGAAGTGGAGGAAGTTGACAAATTTAAAGAAGTTGACGAAGTTGACGAAGTGGACGAAGTGGACGAAGTTGACGAATTGGAGGAACTGGAGGAAATTGACGAAGTGGAAGAGGTTGACAAAGTGGACAAACTGGACGAAGTTGACGAAGTAAAGGAAGTTGACGAAGTAAAGGAAGTTGACGAAGTGCAGGAAGTGGAGGAAGTGAAGGAAGTGGAGGAAGTGGAGGAAGTGGACGAAGTTGACGAAGTGGAGGAAGTGAACGACGTTACCGAAGTGGAGGAAGTTGACGAAGTGGAGGAAGTGGAGGAAGTGGACGAACTGGAGGAATTGGAGGAAGTGGAGGAATTGAAGGAAGTGGACGAAGTGGACGAAGTTGACGAAGTTGACCAAGTGGACGAAGTGGACGAAATTGACAAAGTGGAGGAAGTGGAGAAAGTGGAGGAAGTGGAGGAAGTAGACAAAGTGGGGGAAGTGGACAAGTGGAGGAAGTCGATGACGTTGACAAAGTGGACGAAGTTGACGAAGTGGACGAAATTGACGAAGTGGAGGAAGTGGAGGAAGTGGACGAAGTGGACAAAGTGGAGGAAGAGGAGGAAGTGGACGAAGTGGAGGAAGTGAGGGAAGTTGACGAAGTTAACGAAGTGGACGAAGTGGAGGAAGAGGAGGAAGTGGATGAAGTGCAAGAAGTGAAGGAAGTAAACGAAGTGCACGTCGTTGACTAAGTGGAGGAAGTTGACGAAGTGGAGGAAGTGGAAGAAGTGCAGGAAGTGGAAGAAATGGAGGAAGTCGAGTAAGTTGACGAAGTGGACCAAGTTCAGGAAGTGGAAGAAATGGACGAAGTGCACGAAGTGGACGATGTGAACGAAGTGGACAAAGTGCACGAAGTGGAGGAAGTGGAGAAAGTGGACGAAGTGGAGGAAGTGGAGGAAGTTGATGAAGTGGTCGAAGTGGACGAAGTGAACCAAGTGGACGAAGTGAACCAAGTGGACGAAGAGGAGGAAGTTGAATAAGTGGAGGAAGTGGAGGAAGTGAAGGAAGTGGACGAAATGGACGAAGTTGACCAATTTGACAAAGTTGACGAAGTTGACGAAGTGGACGAAGTGGACGGAGCGGACGAAGTTGACGAAGTGGAGGAAGTGGACGAAGTTCGGGAAGTGGAAGAAGTGGACGAAGTGTAGGAAGTGGAGGAAGTGGAGGAAGTTGACGAAGTGGACGAAGTGGATGAAGTGCACGAAGTGAACGAAGTGGACGAAGTGGAGGAAGTGGAGGAAGTGGAGGAAGTTGGCGAAGTGGAAGAAGTTCACGAAGTGGAGGAAGTGGAGGAAGTGGAGGAAGTGAAGGAAGTGGAGGAAGTGGAGGAAGTGGACGAAGTTGACGAAGTGGAAGAAGTGGAGGAAGTGGACGAAGTGGAGGAAGTGGAGGAAGTGGAGGAAGTGAAGGAAGTGGGCGAAGTTGACGAAGTGGACGAAGTTGACTAAGTGGACCAAGTTGAAGAAGTGGAAGAAGTGAACGAAGTGGAAGAAGTGGACGAAGTATACGAAGTGGAGGAAGGGGACGCAATGGATGAAGTTGATGTAGTGGACGAAGTGCACGAAATGGACAAAGTGGACGAAGTGGAGGATGTGGAGAAAGTGGAGGAAGTCGAGGAAGTAAAGGAAGTGAACGAAGTGGACGAAGTGGAGGACGTGGACGAAGTTGAGGAAGTGGAGTTAGTGGAGGAAGTGGACGAAGTGGAGGAAGTGGAGGAAGTAAACGGAGTGGAGGAAGTGGAGGAAGTCGAGTAAGTTGACGAAGTGGACGAAGTTCAGGAAGTGGAAGAAGTGGACGAATTGCACGAAGTGGACGAAGTTGATAACTTAAGGCAAGGACCCATTACTAGAAGTATGACTAGAAGAATCAAAGAAGAGCTTGAAGATATGGACACAACAGGGCACGTTCTTTTTTTTCTTCATTTTATGTGGAAATTGGAGACACCAAGAGAAGGGGCAAATTTGTCCATAAGAATGTCCAAGTTGCTAGCTGCACCACCACTCTTTGCTAAGCACACCATAGCAACATCAACACCAACAGAACACGTGCTGATTTGGTTTTTTTTAGCACATTTTACACATGGTTCACCACATGGCAGATCCATCTTTCTCTGTACATTACTTCCATGCTGCAGCTCGATGATTGGCCTATAAAATCATGGTAGCTACCTTTGTAAAGACACTTTTGAAGAATATTGAGTTTTACTCTGCTGATGCATTTTCCAGCAACCAGAACTCTGCCAAAAGTCACCTCTTATTGAGCTTTCCTTCTCCATCTAGCTTCCTTCCAGTGAAGGCCGTCTGAGCTAGAGAATCCACTCACCATAGAGCTCTTCCTCCATCTCTGCATCCACTGAATTCATTCTTCCTCTGCTGCCAAACCACAATTCATTCCGCTACCAGTTGCTTCTCGTGAGCCAACTTCGACACTGCTCACGATCCAATTCATCATTCCACTGCCTTCAACCCACACCTCTTCTGGAGCAACTTCATCAAGTGGTATTCAGAGCCTAGGTTCTGCATCACGCTCCAGCTAAGTGTTCTTTCCATTCCATATATACTGTCATCAACACTCCCTTCGTGTTTTTCTTGAATCTGTGCACTGTTACCTTAAGTTTTTCAATTCCAGTAGATTCCATTGTGTTGATTCGTTTGTCTAGCTTTTAATTGCTTTATTGTTCATCATTTTAATCGGATCAATTCATTGATTTGAGTCTTTTAATTTTTTTTTTAATCTGCATTGTTTTGTCCAGTCATGTGATTTTCTTGAATTTTTGTCAAAAATCTTGAGTAATTTTGGTGCCTGGATAATTCTGAGAAACTGGATGTGTTTTTTCAATAGAAGCACATCAGATGAGCAATGATTAAAGAGCTCAAGTGCATCTTGAATTCCATCACAGTGCAGTGCCAATTAATGTAGTTTTTGAATCTGCTTTAAATTTTCTGAACTACACCGTGTGGAAATTTGCTTTCTGGTTGTGTTTGAATTCTTGGACTGCGTTGTGTGCATACCATATGAACATTGTATTGTCTAAGACAATAAAAATGGTTGCATCACTCAGCAGAATCCAGAATTCATTGCTAGAGCAGTTGGACCGAGCTGCAGACACTTTGATTGAGTCTTTTTCCTGATTTTGAATCTGTCCAGATTAGAACTCACTTCTGGACATCTCTTAATGAATTTCTAGAGTCCTTTTCAAGTTTAATTTGCTGTCTTGGAGTCATAAAAGTTGTTTACAGTTTCGTTTGAATCTCTGCTGAAGTTTGGTTGGTGATTTGGTTTAATTTTGGTGCTAAATAGCAACTGAAGTAGTGAAAATCGGAATTCCAAGTTTTTAGCCTCCGCTGGCAGTTTGAACAAGTCACATTTGGTTAAACAAAGTTGCTCAAATCATAAAATTAAGTGTGCAAATGTGTTTGTGTAAAATTGCCATTCAAACCACCAAATTTTCAACACTTTTTCTGATATAAGTTGCAGATTTCGAAAATTCAGAGTTTGGTATGATTAATGCATCAGATTCAGTGTTAGATTGGTAGCAAAAGCTTGGTTCAATTGAATTAAAAGAAGTGCACAATTCAAATCTCACCATAAACTGCACTGTAAAAAGTTGTTTGAACCTGTACTCAACAAATTGTACAATTCTGATGCACAATTTTCAGCCATTCTCCTAGGCATTTTGTCAAACACTTTGCCTAGTTTAAATTTGGTTTCGAATTGATCATAGCTGCAACTTATCTTTGTTTCTTGCTTTTCAAATCCACTCTAGATCCTTTCCTAAGTTCATTTTGAGTGCCACCATTCATTGGAAACCGATTAATTGATTGATTTAAGTTGTTTGAAAATCCTGCACATAAGTTGTTTGATAAAACTACAGTTATGCATTCTGGTTTAACAGTTTTTTTGGCAGTAGCAGTGTTGATTTTCAGGCTTAATAATTGATTATTGGTGGTCTGTATGAGCTCTTTGTTGGGTGCAGAATTATCTCAAGTGGTCCTACAACATTGGTAGCATCTTAGGGAGTGGATTGGAGCAAGGAAAGATCAACATTGGGGCTGATTTTTGGTGCAGCAGAACCACATTCTTCACTGGTCTACATCAAACTGGTTGCTGCCACAACAGCATAATTCTCTCTACAGAAAGTTTAGTTCACTTGGCAGCTGTGAGATTAGTGTGAATCAAACAAATTCACTTCCTTTGAGAGAAGCCAGAGCTGCACATCACTTCTAATTTCTATTCTCTTGTTTCATTTCTTTTCTTGCAAAAATACTTGTAATTGGCCATTAAGTAAGTGACTTAGAAGAATTCACAAGTCTTCTTCCACCACTTGCAAACTTTGCTTTTAATTGTTCATATAAAATTGGTAGACAGTGAGTGTATCTTGGATACAAAGTTCCAAGCCTCACTTAGGAGATCTCACTTCTTTCAATTTTTGCAAGCACATAGGCCAAGTCTTAGAAGTCCGCATTTGGGGTCTAGTTTTCTTTGAGTTTGAGTGTATCTTTAAACATTTAATGAATCTAGAGGTAATTTTGATTTAAAGACTTTTAGTAAGTAACTAGGGATATATTTGGCAAGGCAAGACTTGGTATTTAAGCAACCTATACGGTTCACCTCTCTTACCTGGAATATTGTCCTCAAGTGAAAAACTTCTAGTCTTTACCTCAAGAAAACTTTTAAGTTCATCAAAATGTCTGGAAGACAATCACCTAGAATTAGTGATCCTCCCAAAGATCAATTTTCATTCCAAACTCTAGTCAATCAACTCCATGAGATTGAGAGAAAAATAAGTCAAGAAAAAGTCCAAAGAGAGCTACATAGTGCCATGGTTGAAAATGAGTTGAAACTTTTGAGAGAGGAACAAATCCAAAATAGGGAGAGAAGTTATAGTGGAGAGTCCCAATATGAACAAGAGGCCTTAAGAGTAGGAGAATATTATCATCAACCCTCTTCATCAAGAAGACACAGGAGGGAATTTGAAAATCCTCCTCCTCCTAAGGAAGTTAATGTGGTATTGCCTCATTTTCATGGAAAAGATAATTTTGAAGCTTACCTAGATTGGGAAATGAAGGTCGAGCAAATTTTTGCTTGCCATCAAGTAGGAGAAGAAAGAAAATTATCTCTTGCTACCCTAAGTTTTCAAGGGTATGCCATGTACTGGTGGACTGCTACAGTCCAAGAGAGACGAAGACAGCGACTTCCTCCAATAAAATATTGGAATGAGCTTACAAATGCCCTTCGGAAAAGGCACACACGCTCCTACTACAAAAGAGAACTCATGGATAAGCTCCATAGATTGCAACAACAGTCTATGTCTGTTGAAGAATACAAACAAAAGATGGAGTTATACATGATGAGGGCAGGAATAACAGAGGGTGAGGAAACTACCTTGGCCAGATTTTTGAGTGGGTTGAATCTTGGTATCAGGGATAGGGTTGAACTCCTACCTTATAGAGATTTGAATGATCTTGTTCAAATGTGTATAAAGGTAGAACAACAAAATTTGAGAAAAGCTTCTGTTAAAAGATTTCAATCCCCTTTTGAACAGAAGATTGTAAAAGAAAAAGAACCCCTCAAACCTCTAGCCAATATAGTTGAAAAACCCAAACAGGAATCCTCTTCACACATTCGCACTAGTGAGATCAAGTGTTTTAAATGTTTGGGTAGGGGTCACATAGCTGCTCAATGTCCTACCAAAAGAACAATCATTTTAAGAGGTAGTGACACATATAGCAGTGAAAGTGAAAACCCTAGTGCAAGTGAGAATGAGCAAGAAAGAGGTAATGAAGAGAAAGTATATCCTTGTGAGGGTTCACTTCTCATGGTGAGAAAGGTGCTTAATAGTCAACCAAGTCCATAACACTTACCACAAAGAGAGAACATCTTTCACACAAGGTGTCAAATTGCAGAAAAATATTGTTCTCTCATTATTGATAGTGGATCTTGTTGTAACTGTTGTAGCACAAGGCTAGTTGAAAAACTGAATCTTACTGTGATACCCCATCCAAAACCTTACAAACTTCATTGGCTAAATCAAGATGGGGATATAACAGTCAAGAATCAAGTTAAATTGGTAATTTCCATAGGAAACTTCAAAGATGATGTTATTTGTGATGTAGTTCCTATGGAAGCTTGCCATGTCCTATTAGGAAGACCATGGCAATTTGATCATGACACTACACACCATGGTCGCACCAATACCATAACTGTTCACAAAAATGATAAGAAATTTGTGCTTCATCCTCTGTCACCTACCCAGATGGCCAAAGATCAAACACAAATGAAGCTCAACAACGAGCAAGAAAAAGAAGAAATAGAGAGAAGAAAAAGAGAGCAAGAGCAAAGAGAATAGAAAAGAAGAAAAGAAGGGAAAATAGAACCTCTGTCCACACTCCTCATAGAACCAAGACTCTTAAGGGGAGGTTTTCTATCCTTTAATTTTCTTTCATCTATCCTTAAGTTTTCAAAATTCTACTTTTCTTTCCAAGAGTTTACCACTCCATCTTTAACAATGTTACAACTTGAACAATGTGGCAATTCACTTGAGTTACTGTTACCTTTGTGGTTACAACTAACTCAAGACAAAAATAAAATTTCAAAAGAAGTAAGGTTTCTTTATTGTATCGAAATTAAAATTTTCAAAACTAGGAAACCTTCTTCTAAACATATTTTTTTATTGGTTCAAATAAATCTAATTCGAGCTATGTTTGATGATTATGGCAGATTCATATTTGACCTAGGAGGAACTTTGATGGATCCTACAAAAATAAGTCCTCACAAAGAGAAACCAACAGATTTGAGGACAAATCTTCTTCAAGGGGAAGGAGATGATGACTTAAGGCAAGGACCCATTACTAGAAGTATGACTAGAAGAATCCAAGAAGAGCTTGAAGATATGGACACAACAGGGCACGTTCTTTTTTTCTTCATTTTAAGTGGAAATTGGAGACACCAAGAGAAGGGGCAAATTTCTCCATAGGAATGTCCAAGTTGCTAGCTGCACCACCACTCTTTGCTAAGCACACCATAGCAACATCAACACCAACAGAACACGTGCTGATTCGGTTTTTTTTAGCACATTTTACACATGGTTCACCACATGGCAGATCCATCTTTCTCTGTACATTACTTCCACGCTGCAGCTCCATGATTGGCCTATAAAATCATGGTAGCTACCTTTGTAAAGACACTTTTGAAGAATATTGAGTTTTACTCTGCTGATGCATTTTCCAGCAACTAGAACTCTGCCAAAAGTCACCTCTTATTGAGCTTTCCTTCTCCATCTAGCTTCCTTCCAGTGAAGGCCGTCTGAGCTAGAGAATTCACTCACCATAGAGCTCTTCCTCCATCTCTGCATCCACTGAATTCATTATTCCTCTACTGCCAAACCACCATTCATTCCGCTGTTAGTTGCTTCTCGTGAGCCAACTTCGACACTGCTCACGATCCAATTCACCATTCCACTGCCTTCAACCCACACCTCTTCTGGAGCAACTTCATCAGAAGTGGACGAAGTGCATGAAGTGGACGAAGTCGACGAAGTGGAGGAAGTGGAGGAAGTTGACGAAGTGGTCGAAGTGGACGAAGTGCACGAAGTGGACAAAGTGGAGGAAGTAGAGGAAGTTGACAAAGTGGACAAAGTGGATGAAGTGGACGAAATGGACGAAGTTGACGAAGAGGAGGAAGTTGAATAAGTGGAGGAAGTGGAGGAAGTTGAGGAAGTGAAGGACGTGGACGAAGTTGACCAAGTTGACGAAGTGGACGAAGTTGACGGAGCGGACGAAGTGGACGAAGTGGACGAAGTTCAGGAAGTGGAAGAAGTGCACGAAGTGGACGAAGTGGACGAAGTGGACAAAGTAGAGGAAGTTGACAAAGTGGACGAAGTGGACGAAGTGAACGAAGTGGACGAAGTGGAGGAAGTGAACGAAGTGAACGAAGTTGATGAATTGGAACAAGTCGAGGAAGTGAAGTAAGTGGAGGAAGTGGAGGAAGTGGAGGAAGTGGAGGAAGTGGAGGAAGTTGACGAAGTGGACGAAGTTGACGAAGAGGAGGAAGTGGAAGAAGTGGTCGAATTTGACGAAGTGGAGAAAGTGGAGGAAGTGGAGGAGGTTGACGAAGTGGACGAAGTTGACAAAGTGGAGGAAGTGGAGAGGAAGTTGACGAAGTGGACGAAGTTGACGAAGAGGAGGAAGTGGAAGAAGTGGTCGAATTTGACGAAGTGGAGAAAGTGGAGGAAGTGGAGGAGGTTGACGAAGTGGACGAAGTTGACAAAGTGGAGGAAGTGGAGTAAGTGGACGAAGTGGACGAAGTGGAGCAAGTGGAGGAAATGGAGTAAGTGGAGGAAGTGGAGGAAGTGGAGGAAGTGGACGAAGTCGAGGAAGTGGAGGAAGTGGGGGCATTGGACGAAGTTGACGAAGTGGAGGAAGTAGAGGAAGTAGAAGAAGGTTAAGAAGTAGAAGAAGTGGACGAAGTGGAGGAAGTGTACGAAATGGATGTAGTCGAGGAAATGGACGAAGTGGACGAAGTGGAGGAAGTGCGAAGTGGACGCGTTGACGATGTGGAGGAAGTGGAGTAAGTGGAGGAAATGGAGTAAGTTGAGGAAGTGGAGGAGGTGGACGAAGTGGACGAAGTCGACGAAGTGGATGAAGTGGACCAAGTTGAAGAAGTGGACGAAGTGGACGAAGTAGACGAAGTTGACGAAGTGGAGGAAGTGGAGTAAGTGGAGGAAGTGGAGTAAGTGGAGGAAGTGGAGGAGGTGGACGAAGTGGACGAAGTTGACGAAGTGGACGAAGTGGACGAAATGGTTGAAGTGCAGGAAGTGGAAGAAATGGAGGAAGTGGAGGACATGGAGGAAGTAGAAGAAGTGGAGGAAGTGGAGGAAGTTTACGAAGTGGACGAAGTGGACGAAGGTGACGAAGTGGAGAAAGTGCACGAAGTGGACAAAGTAGACGAAGTGGAGGAAGTGGACGAAGAGGCGGAAGTGAAGGAAGTGGAGGAAGTGACGAAGTGGAGGAAGTTGGAGGAAGTGGAGGAAGTGGAGGAAGTTGACGAAGCGGAGGAAGTTGACGAAGTGGAGGAAGTGGAGTAAGGGGAGGAAGTGGAGTAAGTGGAGGAGGTAGACGAAGTGGACGAAGTTGACGAAGTGAACGAACTGGACGAAGTGGACGAAGTGCGGGAAGTAGACGAAGTGGACAAAGTGGAGGACGTGGAGGAAGTAGAAGAAGTGGAGGAAGTGGAGGAAGTTGACGAAATGGACGAAGTGGAGTACGTGGAGAAAGTGCACGAAGTGGACAAAGTAGACGAAGTGGAGGAAATGGACGAAGTGGAGGAAGTGAACGAAGTTGACGAAGTTGAAGAAGTGGAGGAAGTGAAAGAAGTGGAGGAAGTGGAGGAAGTTGACGAAGTGGACGAAGTGGACGAAGATGAAGAAGTGGACGAAGTTGACGAAGTGGAGGAAGTGGAGGAAGTAGAGGAAGTTGACGAAGTAGACGAAGTTAAAGAAGCGGACGAAGTGGACGAAGTAGACAAAGTGGAGAATTGGAGTAAGTGGAGGAGGTGGAGTAAGTGGAGGAAGTGGACGAAGTGGAGAAGGAGGAGGAAGTGGAGGAAGTGGACGAAGTCGAAGAACTGGAGGGACTAGAGAAAGTGGACGAAGTTGACATAGTAGACGAAGTTGAGGAAGTGGAGGAACTAGAAGGTTAAGAAGTGGAAGAAGTGGATGAAGTGGAGGAAGTGCATGAAATGGACGACGTTGAGGAAATGGACGAAGTGGAGGAAGTGGACGAAGTTGACAAAGTGGAGGAAGTGGAGTAAGTGGAGGAAGTGGAGTAAGTGGAGGAAGTGGAGGAGGTGGATGAAGTGGATGAAGTGGACGAAGTTGACGAAGTGGACGGGGTGGAGGAAGTGGACGAAGTGGAGTAAGTTGAGGAAGTGGAGGAGGTGGACGAAGTGGACGAAGTGGTGGAAGTGGACGAAGTGGACGAAGTGGAGGACGTGGAGGAAGTGGAAGAAGTGGAGGAAGTGGAGGAAGTTGACGAAGTGGAGGAAGTTGACGAAGTGGACGAAGTGGATGAAGTAGAGGAAGTGCACGAAGTGGAGGAAGTAGACGAATTAGAGGAAGTGGAGGAAGTGGAGGAAGTGAAGAAGTGAACGAAGTGGAGGAAGTGAAGGAAGTGGAGGAAGTGGAGGAAGTGGAGGAAGTGGAGGAAGACGACGAAGTGGACGAAGTGCAGCAAGTGGACGAAGTGGAGGACGTGGAGGAAGTGGAGGAAGTTGACGAAGTGGACGAAGTGGAGAAAGTGCACGAAGTGGACGAAGTAGACGAAGTGGAGGAAGTGGACGAAGTGGAGGAAGTGAAGGAAGTGAACGAAGTTGACGAAGTGGAAGAAGTGGAGGAAGTTGACGAAGTGGAGGAAGTGGACGAAGTCGACGAAGTGGAGGAAGTGGACGAAGTGGACGAAGTTGACGAAGTGGAGGAAGTGGAGTAAGTGGAGGAAGTGGAATAGGTGGAGGAAGTGGACGAAGTTGACGAAGTGGACGAGGTGGACGAAGTGGACGAAGTTGACGAAGTGGACGAGGTGGACGAAGTGGACGAAGTAGAGGAAGTGGGGGAAGTTGACGAAGTGGACGTAGTTGACGAAGTGAACGAAGTTGAGGAAGTTGACGAAGTGGAGGAAGTGGACGAAGTTAACGAAGTTGAAGAAGTCTAAGAAGTGGACGAAGTGGAAGAAGTGGACGAACTGGAAGAAGTGGACGAATTGTATGAAGTGGAGGAAGTGGAGGAAATTGACGAAGTTGACGAAGTGGACAAAGTGGAGGAAGAGGACGAAGTTGACGAAGTGGAGGGAGTGGAGTAAGTGGTGGAAGTGGAGTAAGTGGAGTAAGTGATGGAAGTGGAGTAAGTGGACGAAGTGCACGAAGTGGAACAAGTGGAGGAAGTGGAGGAAGTGAAGGAAGTTGACGAAGTGGACGAAGTTGATGAAGTGGAGGAAATGGACGATGTGGAGGAAATGGAGTAAGTGGAGGAAGTGGAGTAAGTAGAGGAAGTGGAGGAGGTAGATGAAGTGGACGAAGTTGACGACGTGGACGAGGTGGACGAAGTGGACGAATTGGAGGAAGTGGACGAAGTTGACGAAGTGGAGTGAGTGGAGGAAGTGGAGGAAGAGGAGGAAGTGGAGGAGGTGGACGAAGTGGACGAAGTGGAGGACGTGGAGGAAGTGGAAGAAGTGGAGGAAGTGGAGGAAGTTGACGAAGTGGACGAAGTGGAGGAAGTTGACGAAGTGGACGAAGTAGAGGAAGTGCATGAACTGGCCGAAGTAGACGAAGTGCATGAACTGGACGAAGTAGACGAAGTGGAGGAAGTGGAGGAAGTGGAGGAAGTGAACGAAGTGGAAGAAGTGGAGGAAGTGAAGGAAGTGGAGGAAGTGAGGGAAGTGGAGGAAGTGGAGGAAGATGACGAAGTGGACGAAGTGGAGGAAGTGGAGTAAGTGGAGGAAGTGGAGGAAGTGGAGGAGGTGGAGGAGGTCGACGAAGTGGACGAAGCTGACGAAGTGGACGAGGTGGACGAAGTGGACGAAGTGGGCGAAGTGGACGAAGTGGACGAAGTGGACGAAGTAGACGAAGTTGACGAAGTAGACGAAGTGGAGGAAGTTGAAGAAGTTATGAAAGTGGACGAATTGGAGGAAGTAGAGGAAGTCGAGGAAATGTACGAAATGGACGAAGTGGAGGAAATGGACGAAGTGGACGAAGTTGACGAAGTGGAGGCAGTGGAGTAAGTGGAGGAAGTGGAGGAAGTGAAGGAGGTGGACGAAGTGGATGAAGTTGACGAAGTGGAGGAAGTGATGGAAGTGGAGGAAGTGGAGAAAGTGGAGGAAGTGGAGGAAGTTGACGAAGTGGACGAAGTTGGTGAAGTGAAGGAAGTGGACGAAGTGGAGGAAGTGGAGGAAGTGGACGAAGTTGACGAGTGGACGAAGTTGACGACGCGGACGAAGTGGACGAAGTTGACAAAGTGGAGAAAGTGGAGTAACGGGAGCAAGTGTAGGAAGTGGACGAATTGGACGAAGTGGAGCAAGTGGAGGAAGTGGAGGAAATGGAGTAAGTGGAGGAAGTGAAGGAAGTGGAGGAAGTGGAGGAAGTGGACGAAGAGGACGAAGTCGAGGAAGTGGAGGAAGTGGACGAAGTTGACGAAGTAGTCGAAGTTGAGGAAGTGGAGGAAGTAGAAGACCGTTAAGAAGTGGACGAAGTGGAGGAAGTGTATGAAATGGACGAAGTTGACGAAGTTGACGAAGTGGACGAAGTTGACGAAGTGGAGGAAGTGGAATAAGTGCAGGAAGTGGAGGAGGCAGACGAAGTGGACGAAGTTGACGAAGTGGAGGAGGTGGACGAAATGGATGAGGTGGACGAAGTGCAGGAAGTGGAGGAAGTGCAGGAAGTTGACGACGTGGAGGAAGTGGACGAAGTTGACGAAGTGGAACAAGTTGAGGAAGTGGAGGAAGTAGAGGAAGTTGACGAAGTGGAGGAAGTGGACAAAGTGAACGAAGTGGAGGAAGTGGACGAAGTTAACGAAGTGGAGGAAATGGACGAAGTTGACAAAGTGCACGAAGTGCAGGAAGTGGACCAAGTGGACGAAGATGAATAAGTTGACGAAGTGGACGAAGTCAAAGAAGTGGACGAAGTGGACGAAGTGGACGAAGTGGACGAAGTTGACGAAGTGGACGAATTGGAGGAAGTGGAGGAAGTTGAGGAAGTGGAAGAAGTAGAGGAAGTGGAGGAACTGGAGGAGGTGGACGAAGTGGATGAAGTTGACGAAGTGGAGGAAGTGATGGAAGTGGAGGAAGTGGAGCAAGTGGAGGAAGTGGAGGAAGTTGACGAAGTGGACGAAGTTGGTGAAGTGAAGGAAGTGGACGAAGTGGAGGAAGTGGAGGAAGTGGACGAAGTTGACGAGTGGACGAAGTTGACGACGCGGACGAAGTGGACGAAGTGGACGAAGTTGACAAAGTGGAGAAAGTGGAGTAACGGGAGCAAGTGTAGGAAGTGGACGAATTGGACGAAGTGGAGCAAGTGGAGGAAGTGGAGGAAGTGGAGGAAATGGAGTAAGTGGAGGAAGTGAAGGAAGTGGAGGAAGTGGAGGAAGTGGACGAAGAGGACGAAGTCGAGGAAGTGGAGGAAGTGGACGAAGTTGACGAAGTAGTCGAAGTTGAGGAAGTGGAGGAAGTAGAAGACCGTTAAGAAGTGGACGAAGTGGAGGAAGTGTATGAAATGGACGAAGTTGACGAAGTGGACGAAGTTGACGAAGTGGAGGAAGTGGAATAAGTGCAGGAAGTGGAGGAGGCAGACGAAGTGGACGAAGTTGACGAAGTGGAGGAGGTGGACGAAATGGATGAGGTGGACGAAGTGCAGGAAGTGGAGGAAGTGCAGGAAGTTGACGACGTGGAGGAAGTGGACGAAGTTGACGAAGTGGAACAAGTTGAGGAAGTGGAGGAAGTAGAGGAAGTTGACGAAGTGGAGGAAGTGGACAAAGTGAACGAAGTGGAGGAAGTAGACGAAGTTAACGAAGTGGAGGAAATGGACGAAGTTGACAAAGTGCACGAAGTGCAGGAAGTGGACCAAGTGGACGAAGATGAATAAGTTGACGAAGTGGACGAAGTGAAAGAAGTGGACGAAGTGGACGAAGTTGACGAAGTGGACGAATTGGAGGAAGTGGAGGAAGTTGAGGAAGTGGAAGAAGTAGAGGAAGTGGAGGAACTGGAGGAGGTGGACGAAGTGGATGAAGTTGACGAAGTGGAGGAAGTGATGGAAGTGGAGGAAGTGGAGAAAGTGGAGGAAGTGGAGGAAGTTGACGAAGTGGACGAAGTTGGTGAAGTGAAGGAAGTGGACGAAGTGGAGGAAGTGGACGAAGTTGACGAGTGGACGAAGTTGACGACGCGGACGAAGTGGACGAAGTGGACGAAGTGGACGAAGTTGACAAAGTGGAGAAAGTGGAGTAACGGGAGCAAGTGTAGGAAGTGGACGAATTGGACGAAGTGGAGCAAGTGGAGGAAGTGGAGGAAATGGAGTAAGTGGAGGAAGTGAAGGAAGTGGAGGAAGTGGAGGAAGTGGACGAAGAGGACGAAGTCGAGGAAGTGGAGGAAGTGGACGAAGTTGACGAAGTAGTCGAAGTTGAGGAAGTGGAGGAAGTAGAAGACCGTTAAGAAGTGGACGAAGTGGAGGAAGTGTATGAAATGGACGAAGTTGACGAAGTGGACGAAGTTGACGAAGTGGACGAAGTTGACGAAGTGGAGGAAGTGGAATAAGTGCAGGAAGTGGAGGAGGCAGACGAAGTGGACGAAGTTGACGAAGTGGAGGAGGTGGACGAAATGGATGAGGTGGACGAAGTGCAGGAAGTGGAGGAAGTGCAGGAAGTTGACGACGTGGAGGAAGTGGACGAAGTTGACGAAGTGGAACAAGTTGAGGAAGTGGAGGAAGTAGAGGAAGTTGACGAAGTGGAGGAAGTGGACAAAGTGAACGAAGTGGAGGAAGTGGACGAAGTTAACGAAGTGGAGGAAATGGACGAAGTTGACAAAGTGCACGAAGTGCAGGAAGTGGACCAGGTGGACGAAGATGAATAAGTTGACGAAGTGGACGAAGTGAAAGAAGTGGACGAAGTGGACGAAGTGGACGAAGTGGACGAAGTTGACGAAGTGGACGAATTGGAGGAAGTGGAGGAAGTTGAGGAAGTGGAAGAAGTAGAGGAAGTGGAGGAACTGGAGGAGGTGGACGAAGTTGAAGAAGTCGAAGAAGTGGACTAAGTGGAAGAAGTGGACGAAGTGTACGAAGTGTACGAAGTGGACGAAGTGGACGAAGTTGACGAAGTGAAGGAATTGGAGGCAGTGGAAGAAGTGGAGTAAGTGGAGGACGTGGAGGAGGTGGACAGAGTGGACGAAGTTGACGAAGTGGACGAAGCGGAAGAAGTGGAGGAAGTGGAGAAGTGGACGAAGTAGAGGAAGTGAAGGAAGTGGACGAAGCGGAGGAAGTTGAGGAAGGGGAGGAAGCGGAGGAAGTTGAGGAAGTGGAGGAAGTGTAGGAAGTGGAGGAAGTGGAGGAAGTTGAAGACGTGGAGGAAGTAGAGGAAGTGGACAAAGTGGACGAAGTGGAGGAAGTTGACGAAGTGGACAAAGTTGACGAAGTGGAGGAAGTGGAAGAAGTGGAGGAAGTGGAGTAACTGGAGGAAGAGGAGGAAGTGGACGAAGTTGACGAAGTGGACAAAGTGGACGAAGTGGATGAAGTGGACGAAGTGGCGGAAGTAGAGGAAGTAGAGGAAGTGGAGGAAGTGTAGGAAGTGGAGGAAGTGGAGGAAGTGGAGGAAGTGGAGGTAGTGGAGGAAGTGGAGGAAGTGGTGGAAGTGGACGAAGTTCACGAAGTGGATGAAGTGGAGGAAGTGGAGGAAGTTGAAGAAGTTGAAGAAGTGGCCGAACTGGACGAAGTGGAGGAAGTGTACGAAATGGACGAATTTGGACGAAGTGGAAGAAGTGAACGAAGTTGACGAAGTGGACAAAGTGAACGAAGTTGACGAAGTGGACAAAGTGAACGAAGTTGACGAAGTGGACGAAGTGGGGGAAGTGGAGGAAGTGGAGTAACTTGAGGTAGTAGAGGAGTTGGACGAAATGGAGGAAGTGGACGAAGTGGATGAGGTGGACGAGGTGGACGAGGTGGAGGAACTGGAGGAAGTGGAGGAAGTTGACGAAATGGAGGAAGTGAAGGAAGTGGAGGAAGTGGAGGAAGTGGAGGAAGTGGACGAAGTGGGCGAAGTGCAAGAAGTCGACGAAGTGGACGAACTGGACGAAGTGGAGGAAATGGACGAAGTTGACGAAGTGGACGGAGTTGACAAAGTGGAGGAAGTGGAAAAGTGGAGGAAGTGGAGGAGGTGGACGAAGTGGACGAAGTTGAAAAAGTGGACGAAGTTGACGAAGTGGAGGAAGTGGAATAAGTGCAGGAAGTGGAGGAGGCGGACGAAGTAGACGAAGTTGACGAAGTGGAGGAGGTGGACGAAGTGGATGAGGTGGACGAAGTGCAGGAAGTGGAGGAAGTGCAGGAAGTTGACGACGTGGAGGAAGTGGACGAAGTTGACGAAGTGGAACAAGTTGAGGAAGTGGAGGAAGTAGAGGAAGTTGACGAAGTGGACAAAGTTGACGAAGTGGAGGAAGTGGACAAAGTGAACGAAGTGGAGGAAGTGGACGAAGTTGACGAAGTGGAGGAAATGGACAAAGTTGACGAAGTGCACGAAGTGGAGGAAGTCGACCAAGTGGACGAAGTGGAGGAAGTGGACGAAGTTGTTGAAGTGGAGGAAGTGGAGGAAGTGGAGTAAGTGGCAGAAGTGGAGGAGGTGGAGGAGGTGGACGAAATGGACCAAGTTGACAAAGTGGACGAAGATGAATAAGTTGACGAAGTGGACGAAGTGGAAGAAGTGGACGAAGTTGACGAAGTGGACGAATTGGAGGAAGTGGAGGAAGTTGAGGAAGTGGAAGAACTGGAGGAAGTGGAGGAAGTGGAGAAAGTGGACGAAGTCGAAGAAGTGCACTAAGTGGAAGAAGTGGATGAAGTGTACGAAGTGGACGAAGTGGACGAAGTTGACGTAGTGAAGGAAGTGGAGGAAGTGGAAGAAGCGTAGGAAGTGGAGGAAGTGGACGAAGCGGAGGAAGTTGAGGAAGGGGAGGAAGCGGCGGAAGTTGAGGAAGTGGAGGAAGTGTAGGAAGTGGAGGAAGTGGAGGAAGTTGAAGACGTGGAGGAAGTAGAGGAAGTGGACAAAGTGGACAAACTGGACGAAGTGGAGGAAGTTGACGAAGTGGACAAAGTTGACGAAGTGGAGGAAGTTGACGAAGTGGAGGAAGTGGAAGAAGTGGAAGAAGTGGAAGAAGTGGAGGAAGTGGACGAAGTGGACGAAGTTGACGAAGTGGACAAAGTGGACAAAGTGGACGAAGTGGACGAAGTGGCGGAAGTGGAGGAAGTAGAGGAAGTGGAGGAAGTGGAGGAAGTGGAAGTAGTTGAGGAAGTGGAGGAAGTGGACGAAGTTGACGAAGTGGAGGAAGTTGAAGAAGTTGAAGAAGTGGACGAACTAGACGAAGTGGAGCAAGTGTACGAAATGGACGAATTTGGACGAAGTTGACGAAGTGGAAGAAGTGAACGAAGTTGACGAAGTGGACGAAGTGAACGAAGTTGACGAAGTGGACGAAGTGGAGGAAGTGGAGGAAGTGGAGTAACTCGAGGTAGTAGAGGAGTTGGACGAAATGGAGGAAGTGGACGAAGTGGATGAGGTGGACGAGGTTGAGGAACTGGAGGAAGTGGAGGAAGTTGACGAATTGGAGGAAGTGAAGGAAGTGGAGGAAGTGGAGGAAGTGGACGAAGTCGGCGAAGTGCAAGAAGTGGACGAAGTGGACGAAGTGGAGGAAGTGGAGGAAATGGACGAAGTTGAGGAAGTGGACGGAGTT
>CM050924.1:18318589-18634159 GCA_027742785.1 Vigna reflexopilosa
TAAACTGCATGATTTTGATCTGGAAAACTGAAAATTGCATTTGGGTGGAGTTAGGACAGCTTAAAAAGAGGTTTTTCAAAACTCTGCAGAGTTACCGCTCAGGGGTAAATTGCCGCTGAGCGACACTCTGCCAGACCTGAAATTTTTGAAAATTTGTGTTCTGGAATGTGGCACTGGTGGCGCTGAGGGGTAATTCTGACCCTCAGCGGTGGTTTAGCTTCGAAAGGAGTTGTATTCTGTGTTTTACTAATGATTAACATCATGTTCTATGGTTTTGTATCTGTGTTTGATTACAGGAATGGCATCCTCTTCAGGAAAAAGATTGAAAACCATGGCAACTAAGAGAAAGGAAAAGGAACCAGAACAGCCCCATTCTAGTAGGTTCCTCTCTCGGAAACATGAGAAGCACTTCAAGGTGGTGCAAGACAGGAGACTCTTTATGGAGAGAAAAGTTGGAATGATACCTAATTTTGCTCCTCAATTTGGAGAGCAATTGTTAGGGAATGACTGGGGAAAGCTAGCCACATATCCTGCACCTGCCAACATAGTTGTGGTAAAAGAATTCTACACCAATGAAAAGAAGATTGGTGATTATCCAGCTGAAAATTATCTGGGCTATGTCAAAGGCCATGCTATCAGGTATGATCCTGATTCTATTAATAACTTCCTGGATACTGTGTGGGCTGGTGAGCAGTGCCAGTTTGCTCTTTGCATGGAGGAAGGGGCTGATTTTGAGGATGTAGAGAGAGTACTATGTATACCTGGAGGACACTTCCAAAGGAATAGATCTGGTTCAGTGGTAAACATTAGGAGGACTGATCTGACTCCTCTTGCAAAGTATTGGATGGCATTTTCTCATGCCAACATTCAGCCATGTTCACATGTGTCAGATATTACTTTCAGCAGGGCACTCTTCATCTACTATGCTATTAGGAACTTAAATGTTAATAGAGGGCAGGTGGCTACTGCTGAGATGATTGTGGGGATGTATGATACACCTCCAACTCACAGGTGGACTATGGAGGAATTCCATAATGTGGTAGCTTGGCCAGGGGAGCCGGTGCAAGGAGGAGGAGCTGAAGCAGCTGAAGCTTCAGTTAGGGAGATGGAAGAAGATGAAGCTGATGATGATGATGCATTTGAAGATGATGAAGATGATGCATTTGAAGATGATGAAGATGAGGAAGAAAAGAAAGATACAAAGGACAGGTCAGATTGATGCGGAGCTGAGATAGCATTTATTGATGAATGCTATCATGAACTTATGCTTTTTTTGGTTTAAGTGTTCTGAACTTATTTACTTTTGTTTTAGATTAAGGTTGATGTACTCTATTGGAAACCTAGTTTGTTATGATGGTTTGCTATTGACTGTGATTGTGTGATAAGTAATGCTTGATGATGATTATTGATTGATTGATGTTGAGATAGATGTGCACATTAAATGCTTATACAGGTGATTCACAAGCTTTGTGAACAAATGCAGGATATTATGATTGTGATTGTGAGATTAAGCAGGATGTGTATGTCAAATGTGAATGAGCCTATTTGTGAGGTTTTGAGCTCCAGAGTTTTTATTGATTGAATGTTGTTACTTTGAAAGCATGAATGATTTTGCCCAGGTTTTCTATGATTGAATCAATTGCTTGTTTTGCATCATATGATCAAGGCCGTTTGTTGGAACCCTTTTTATTGGCCAAATTCATGAAGTTAGCCCACTAAAAGAGAACACTTTGTGTTCTATCCTTTGAACCCTTAGCCTTGAACATAAATTGAAAACCCTTGTTGAAAAGCTTTACCTTGAGTTAAGTAGAAAATCTTTTGTGGTATTGTTAAATGTTCAAGTTTGGGGTTGTTGGGAAAGCATGAAAAAGAAAAACGAAAAGCATTGAGCTAAAAGTTAAGAATAAGAATGTGAAAAGAAAAGAAAAAGAGAAAGAAAAGAAAAGAAAAAGCAAAGCTCAATGTAAAGACAAGTTGGGAAAAATAAGAATAATTGTGGTGTTATGATTCTCTTAACTCAAGGATTTTGTGATCCAGAAAAACCAATTTTCTTGATTAGCCCATCCATGTTATAAGTCATTGAAAAGCCCTTGTGATGATGCATGCTTGTAAATGTTTTGATTGTGGTTAAATGAAAGGCAAAGTTGATTCATGTGACATTTTGGTAGTGGAGTGAATGAGTGATTACCTGTTATACACTTGTGTGTGAGTGAAACACTTTACCTAGTGAGAAAGTATTTCATAAGCACATGAACATCCATGCTTAATTGATTGATCATTCATGAAAAATAGCATTTGTTTGATATTAACTAACTTTGTGAACACTAAAGCATGTGCACATCTTGATTGAAATCTTGGTCCAAAGTTTGATTGAAGTCTTTGCTTATCTTGAAAAGAAATTTTTGAATGAGTGAACCATCATATGAATTGGTAGAAGATTGAGTTACATCTTGTTTGCTTGAGGACAAGCAAAGTTCTAAGTTTGGGGTTGTGATAACAGTTGAAAAACTATTATTTTCATGCTTGAAATTGATACTAAAAGCAACCTTTAACACTTAGAAACTAGTTTGAAATCATGGTTTTATTCATATTTTCATAAATAAGAGAGCTGGACAGGTTTATGCTTGATTTCAGTGTTTTTGTGCATGTTTTAAGGTGAATTTGGTGAAAGAAGTGAAGAAGGAGAGAGGTGAAATCAGAAAAGACATCAAAAAGTGCAAAAGGAGAAGCCGCAACTGACGCTCTGCGACAGTTTACCGCTGAGCAGCACTCAGAAGCTCACGGGGGATCCATTGAGGGGCAAAATGGCCGCTGAGGGGAAGAAATCAACTCACGCACTTACCGTTGAGCGGTACTTTACCGCTAAGCGGCACACTTATGGGCTTGGGCCTAAATTTTCTGTAATTTTATAATAGTATATAAGCTTTAGGACGTCCTAGGGTTTGTATCTTTGGCAGAAACGAAGCAAACACTCTCTCTTCCACCCCTTTGAAGGAGGATCTTGGATGCTCAGGCTACCTCTTCACCTTTCTAGGGTTTTATCTTTCATTCTTTCATTATTATTCATCTAGTTTCACCATGAATATGGTGAACTAAACCTTGTATTGTTGTTGGGGAATCAATGCAGTCTTGTGAAACTCGCATATATGGAATTTGTGTTTAAACATCTTATTTGAGATACATGCTTTCTTTCATCCTTAGTTAGGGTTTTTCCTCTTTGCTCAATGCTTGCTTTGTTTAACTCATTCAATGCATGATTATTGATTTTGTCGATACGGGAACGTACGGGGAAGTCTAGATCCGGGGAATTTCTCCCAATAGTATATTGGTTGCCGTTAAGCTCCTGCACTAAAAGAACTAATTATTAGGAATGCTAGGAATCGTATGAACTCGTAATTAGGGATAGGCCTTCGTGCAAGGTAATTTAGAGAGTGGCATTAACAATGATGAAAAGAATGTTGAATTCCTAAAGTATATGAGAGTGGATAAGATGAAATTGATAACCCCAACAACATACTCATCCATATATTCCATTGAAGTGTTTGTATTTTGTTTTAGCCATTGATCACATTCATGCATACATGTTTATTTTCTGTTTTGCATATTAAACTTCACTTATTTCGTTCTTAAGTCTTAAATAATCAACAAATCACATAACTAAACTAGGCCGTGAGTCCTTTGGGAGAACGATACTTGGTCTTACCGAGTTTATTACTTGATACGATTCGGTCACACTTGCCGATTGTTCAACAAGTTTGTGGCGCCGTTTTTCGGTGTTCATAAATTTGTCATCAGACGTATTGGGCGAAGTGGAGGAAGTGGAGGAATTTGCAGAAGTTGAAGAAGTTTACGAACTAGACGAAGTGGACGAAGTGGAGGAAGTGGACGAAGTGGAGGAAGTGAAGGAAGTGGAGGAAGTGTACGAAATGGACGAAGTTGGTGAAGTGGACGAAGTTGACGAAGTGAACGAAGTTGACGAAGTTGGTGAAGTGGACGAAGTGGACGAAGTTGACGAAGTTGAGGAAGTGGAGTAAGTGGAGTAAGTGGGGGAGGTGGACGAAGTTGACGATGTGGACGAAGTAGAGGAAGTGGAGGAAGTGGAGGAAGTGGAGGAAGTAGAGGTAGTGGAGGAAGTGGAGGAAGTGGAGGAAGTTGAGGAAATTGACGAAGTGGACGAAGTTGACGAAGCGGACGAATTGGACGAAGTGGAGGAAGTGGAGGAAGTTGAAGAAGTTGATGAAGTGGACGAACTAGAGGAAGTGGACGAAGTGGAGGAAGTGGACGAAGTGGAGGAAGTGGACGAAGTGGAGGAAGTGGACGAATTTGACGAAATTGACGAAGTCGCGAAAGTGGAGTAAGTGGAGGAAGTGGAGGAAGTGGACGAAATGGAAGAAGTGGCGGAAGTGGAGGATGTAGAGGAAGATGAGGAAGTGGACAAAGTGATCGAAGTTGACGAAGTGGAGGAAGTTGACGAAGTGGACGAATTTGACGAAATTGACGAAGTGGAGGAAGTGGAGGAAGTGGACGAATTGAAGAAGTTGAAGAAGTGGACGAATTGGACGAAGTGGAGGAAGTGTACGAAATTGACGAAGTGAAGGAAATGGATGAAGTTGACGAGGTGGACAAAGTGGACGAAGTTGACGAATGGACGAAGTTGACGAAGTGGAGGAAGTGGAGTAAGTGGAGGAAGTGGAGGAGTGGACGAAGTGGAGGAAGTGGACGAAGTGGAGGAAGTGGAGGAAGTGGAGGAAGTGGACGAAGTGGAGGAAATTGACGCAGTGGACGAAGTTGACGAAGTTGGTTAAGTGGACGAAGTGGACGAAGTTGACGAAGTGGAGGAAGTGGAGTAAGTGGAAGAAGTGGGGGAGGTGGACGAAGAGGACGAAGTTGACGAAGTGGACGAAGTTGACGAAGTGGACGAAGTGGAGGAAGTGGAACAAGTGGAGGAAGTGGAGGTAGTGGAGGAAGTGGAGGAAGTGGAGGAAGTTGAGCAAGTGGAGGAAGTGGAGGAAATTGACGAAGTGGACGAAGTTGACGAAGCGGACGAATTAGGCAAAGTGGACGATGTGAAGGAAGTGGAGGAAGTCGAAGAAGTTGAAGAAGTGGACGAACTAGACGAAGTGGACGAAGTGGAGGAAGTGGACGAAGTGGACGAACTGGACGAACTGGACGAAGTTGACGAAGTTGGTGAAGTGGACGAAGTTGACGAAGTTGACGAGGAGGAGGAAGTGGAGTAAGTGGAGTAAGTGGGGAGGTGGACAAAGTTGACGATGTGGACGAAGTGGAGGAAGTGGAGCAAGTTGAGGAAGTGGAGGAAGTGGAAGAAGTGGAGGTAGAGGAGGATGTGGAGGAACTGGAGGAAGTTGAGGAAATTGACGAAGTGGACGAATTTGACGAAGCGGACGAATTGGGCGAAGTGGAGGAAGTGGAGGAAGTTGAAGAAGTTGAAGAAGTGGACGAACTAGAGGAAGTGGACGAAGTGGAGGAAGTGGACGAAGTGGAGGAAGGGAACGAATTGGACGAAATGGCGGAAGTGGAGGAAGTAGAAGAAAATGAGGAAGTGGACGAAGTGGACATAGTGGACAAAGTGCTCGAAGTTGACAAAGTGGAGGAAGTTGACGAAGTGGACGAATTTGACGAAATGGACGAAGTGGAGGAAGTGGAGGAAGTGGGGGAGGTGGACGAAGTGGACGAAGTTGACGAAGTGGACGAAATGGACTAGGTGAAGGAAATGGACGAAGTTGACGAGGTGGACAAAGTGGACGAAGTTGACGAAGTGGACGAAGTTGACGAAGTGGACGAAGTTGACGAAGTGGACGAAGTTGACGAAGTGGAGGAAGTTGACGAACTTGACGAAGTGGAGGAAGTGGAGCAAGTGGAGCAAGTGGAGCAAGTGAAGGAAGTGGAGGAAATTGACGAAGTGGACGAAGTTGACGAAGCGGACGTATTGGGCAACGTTGACGAAGAAGACATATTGGGCGAAGTGGACGAAGTTGAGGAAGTGGAGGAAGTTGAAGAAGTTAAAGAAGTTTACGAACTAGACGAAGTGGACGATGTGGAGGAAGTGGACGAAGCGGACGAAGTGGACGAAGTTGGTGAAGTGGACGAAGTTGACGAAGTGGACGAAGTTGACGAAGTGGAGGAAGTGGGGGAGGTGGACAAAGTGCACGAAGTTGACGAAGTTGACGAAGTGGACGAAGTTGACGAAGTGGACGAAGTGGAGCAAGTGGAGGAAGTGGAGGAAGTGGAGGAAGTGGAGGTAGTGGAGGAAGTGGAGGAAGTGGAGGAAGTTGACGAAGTGGACGAAGTTGACGAAGCGGACGAATTAGGCAAAGTGGACGATGTGAAGGAAGTGGAGGAAGTCGAAGAAGTTGAAGAAGTGGACGAACTAGACGAAGTGGACGAAGTGGAGGAAGTGGACGAAGTGGACGAACTGGACGAACTGGACGAAGTTGACGAAGTTGGTGAAGTGGACGAAGTTGACGAAGTTGACGAGGAGGAGGAAGTGGAGTAAGTGGAGTAAGTGGGGGAGGTGGACAAAGTTGACGATGTGGACGAAGTGGAGGAAGTGGAGCAAGTTGAGGAAGTGGAGGAAGTGGAAGAAGTGGAGGTAGAGGAGGATGTGGAGGAACTGGAGGAAGTTGAGGAAATTGACGAAGTGGACGAATTTGACGAAGCGGACGAATTGGGCGAAGTGGAGGAAGTGGAGGAAGTTGAAGAAGTTGAAGAAGTGGACGAACTAGAGGAAGTGGACGAAGTGGAGGAAGTGGACGAAGTGGAGGAAGGGAACGAATTGGACGAAATGGCGGAAGTGGAGGAAGTAGAAGAAAATGAGGAAGTGGACGAAGTGGACATAGTGGACAAAGTGCTCGAAGTTGACAAAGTGGAGGAAGTTGACGAAGTGGACGAATTTGACGAAATGGACGAAGTGGAGGAAGTGGAGGAAGTGGGGGAGGTGGACGAAGTGGACGAAGTTGACGAAGTGGACGAAATGGACTAGGTGAAGGAAATGGACGAAGTTGACGAGGTGGACAAAGTGGACGAAGTTGACGAAGTGGACGAAGTTGACGAAGTGGACGAAGTTGACGAAGTGGACGAAGTTGACGAACTTGACGAAGTGGAGGAAGTGGAGCAAGTGGAGCAAGTGAAGGAAGTGGAGGAAATTGACGAAGTGGACGAAGTTGACGAAGCGGACGTATTGGGCAACGTTGACGAAGAAGACATATTGGGCGAAGTGGACGAAGTTGAGGAAGTGGAGGAAGTTGAAGAAGTTAAAGAAGTTTACGAACTAGACGAAGTGGACGATGTGGAGGAAGTGGACGAAGCGGACGAAGTGGACGAAGTTGGTGAAGTGGACGAAGTTGACGAAGTGGACGAAGTTGACGAAGTGGAGGAAGTGGGGGAGGTGGACAAAGTGCACGAAGTTGACGAAGTTGACGAAGTGGACGAAGTTGACGAAGTGGACGAAGTTGACGAAGTGGACGAAGTGGAGCAAGTGGAGGAAGTGGAGGAAGTGGAGGAAGTGGAGGTAGTGGAGGAAGTGGAGGAAGTGGAGGAAGTTGACGAAGTGGACGAAGTTGACGAAGCGGACGAATTAGGCAAAGTGGACGATGTGAAGGAAGTGGAGGAAGTCGAAGAAGTTGAAGAAGTGGACGAACTAGACGAAGTGGACGAAGTGGAGGAAGTGGACGAAGTGGACGAACTGGACGAACTGGACGAAGTTGACGAAGTTGGTGAAGTGGACGAAGTTGACGAAGTTGACGAGGAGGAGGAAGTGGAGTAAGTGGAGTAAGTGGGGGAGGTGGACAAAGTTGACGATGTGGACGAAGTGGAGGAAGTGGAGCAAGTTGAGGAAGTGGAGGAAGTGGAAGAAGTGGAGGTAGAGGAGGATGTGGAGGAACTGGAGGAAGTTGAGGAAATTGACGAAGTGGACGAATTTGACGAAGCGGACGAATTGGGCGAAGTGGAGGAAGTGGAGGAAGTTGAAGAAGTTGAAGAAGTGGACGAACTAGAGGAAGTGGACGAAGTGGAGGAAGTGGACGAAGTGGAGGAAGGGAACGAATTGGACGAAATGGCGGAAGTGGAGGAAGTAGAAGAAAATGAGGAAGTGGACGAAGTGGACATAGTGGACAAAGTGCTCGAAGTTGACAAAGTGGAGGAAGTTGACGAAGTGGACGAATTTGACGAAATGGACGAAGTGGAGGAAGTGGAGGAAGTGGGGGAGGTGGACGAAGTGGACGAAGTTGACGAAGTGGACGAAATGGACTAGGTGAAGGAAATGGACGAAGTTGACGAGGTGGACAAAGTGGACGAAGTTGACGAAGTGGACGAAGTTGACGAAGTGGACGAAGTTGACGAAGTGGACGAAGTTGACGAAGTGGACGAAGTTGACGAAGTGGAGGAAGTTGACGAACTTGACGAAGTGGAGGAAGTGGAGGAAGTGGAGCAAGTGGAGCAAGTGAAGGAAGTGGAGGAAATTGACGAAGTGGACGAAGTTGACGAAGCGGACGTATTGGGCAACGTTGACGAAGAAGACATATTGGGCGAAGTGGACGAAGTTGAGGAAGTGGAGGAAGTTGAAGAAGTTAAAGAAGTTTACGAACTAGACGAAGTGGACGATGTGGAGGAAGTGGACGAAGCGGACGAAGTGGACGAAGTTGGTGAAGTGGACGAAGTTGACGAAGTGGACGAAGTTGACGAAGTGGAGGAAGTGGGGGAGGTGGACAAAGTGCACGAAGTTGACGAAGTTGACGAAGTGGACGAAGTTGACGAAGTGGACGAAGTGGAGCAAGTGGAGGAAGTGGAGGAAGTGGAGGTAGTGGAGGAAGTGGAGGAAGTGGAGGAAGTTGAGCAAGTGGAGGAAGTGGAGGAAATTGAAGAAGTGGACGAAGTTGACGAAGCGGACGAAGTGGAGGAAGTGGAGCAAGTTGAGGAAGTGGAGGAAGTGGAAGAAGTGGAGGTAGAGGAGGATGTGGAGGAACTGGAGGAAGTTGAGGAAATTGACGAAGTGGACGAATTTGACGAAGCGGACGAATTGGACGAAGTGGAGGAAGTGGAGGAAGTTGAAGAAGTTGAAGAAGTGGACGAACTAGAGGAAGTGGACGAAGTGGAGGAAGTGGACGA
The DNA here is from genome assembly GCA_027742785.1 of Vigna reflexopilosa. Taxonomy (NCBI): domain Eukaryota; kingdom Viridiplantae; phylum Streptophyta; class Magnoliopsida; order Fabales; family Fabaceae; genus Vigna; species Vigna reflexopilosa. The sequence goes on from CM050924.1 coordinate 18,327,713, forward strand.
AGTGGAGGAAGCGAACGAATTGGACGAAATGGCGGAAGTGGAGGAAGTAGAGGAAGATGAGGAAGTGGACGAAGTGGACATAGTGGACAAAGTGGTCGAAGTTGACAAAGTGGAGGAAGTTGACGAAGTGGACGAATTTGACGAAATGGACGAAGTGGAGGAAGTGGAGGAAGTGGAGGAAGTGGGGGAAGTGGGGGAGGTGGACGACGTGGACGAAGTTGACGAAGTGGACGAAATGGACTAGGTGAAGGAAATGGACGAAGTTGACGAGGTGGACAAAGTGGACGAAGTTGACGAAGTGGACGAAGTTGACGAAGTGGACGAAGTTGACGAAGTGGACGAAGTTGACGAAGTGGAGGAAGTTGACGAAGTTGACGAAGTGGAGGAAGTGGAGGAAGTGGAGCAAGTGGAGCAAGTGAAGGAAGTGGAGGAAATTGACGAAGTGGACGAAGTTGACGAAGCGGACGTATTGGGCAACGTTGACGAAGAAGACATATTGGGCGAAGTGGACGAAGTTGAGGAAGTGGAGGAAGTTGAAGAAGTTAAAGAAGTTTACGAACTAGACGAAGTGGACGATGTGGAGGAAGTGGACGAAGCGGACGAAGTGGACGAAGTTGGTGAAGTGGACGAAGTGGACGAAGTTGACGAAGTGGACGAAGTTGACGAAGTGGAGGAAGTGGGGAGGTGGACGAAGTGGACGAAGTTGACGAAGTTGACGAAGTGGACGAAGTTGACGAAGTGGACGAAGTGGAGCAAGTGGAGGAGTGGAGGAAGTGGAGGAAGTGGAGGTAGTGGAGGAAGTGGAGGAAGTGGAGGAAGTTGAGCAAGTGGAGGAAGTGGAGGAAATTGAAGAAGTGTACGAAGTTGACGAAGCGGACGAAGTTGACGAAGCGGACGAATTAGGCAAAGTGGACGATGTGAAGGAAGTAGAGGAAGTCGAAGAAGTGGACGAACTAGACGAAGTGGACAAAGTGGAGGAAGTGGACGAAGTGGACGAAGTGGAGGAAGCGAACGAAATGGACGAAATGGCGGAAGTGGAGGAAGTAGAGGAAGATGAGGATGTGGATGAAATGGACATAGTGGAGAAAGTGGTCGAAGTTGACAAAGTGGAGGAAGTTGACGAAGTGGACGAATTTGACGAAATGGACGAAGTGGAGGAAGTGGAGGAAGTTGAAGAAGTTGAAGAAGTGGACGAACTAGACGAAGTGGAGGAAGTGTACGAAATGGACAAAGCGAAGGAAATGGACGAAGTTGACGAGGTGGACAAAGTGGACGAAGTGGACGAAGTTGACGAAGTGGACGAAGTTGACGACGTGGAGGAAGTGGAGGAAGTTGACGAAGTTGACGAAGTGGAGGAAGTGGAGGAAGTGGAGCAAGTGGAGCAAGTGAAGGAAGTGGAGGAAATTGACGAAGTGGACGAACTTGACGAAGCGGACGTATTGGGCGACGTTGATGAGGAAGACATATTGGGCGAAGTGGACGAAGTTGAGGAAGTGCAGGAAGTTGAAGAAGCTGAAGAAGTTTACGAACTAGACGAAGTGGACGATGTGGAGGAAGTGGACGAAGCGAACGAAGTGGACGAAGTGGACAAAGTGGACGAAGTGGCGGAAGTGTACGAAATAGATGAAGTTGACGAAGTGGACGAAGTTGACGAAGTGGTGAAGTAGACGAAGTTGACGAAGTGGAGGAAGTGGCGTAAGTGGAGGAAGTGGGGGAGGTGGACGAAGTGGACGAAGTTGACGAAGTGGACGAAGTTGACGAAGTGGACGAAGTGGAGCAAGTGGAGCAAGTGGAGGAAGTGGAGGAAGTGGAGGTAGTGGAGGAAGTGGAGGAAGTTGAGCAAGTGGAGGAAGTGGAGGAAATTGACGAAGTGGACGAAGTTGACGAAGCGGACGAATTAGGCAAAGTGCACGATGTGAAGGAAGTAGAGGAAGTCGAAGAAGTTGAAGAAGTGGACGAACTAGACGAAGTGGACGAAGTGGAGGAAGTGGACGAAGTGTAGGAAGTGGAGGAAGTGGACGAAGTGGAGGAAGCGAACGAATTGGACGAATGGCGGAAGTGGAGGAAGTAGAGGAAGATGAGGACGTGGATGAGGTGGACATAGTGGAGAAAGTGGTCGAAGTTCACAAGTGGAGGAAGTTGACGAAGTGGACGAATTGACGAAATGGAGAAGTGGAGGAAGTGGAGGAAGTGGAGGAAGTGGAGGAAGTTGAAGAAGTTGAAGAAGTGGACGAACTAGACGAAGTGGAGGAAGTGTACGAAATGGACGAAGTGAAGGAAATGGACGAAGTTGACGAGGTGGACAAAGTGGACGAAGTTGACGAAGTGGACGAAGTTGACGAAGTGGACGAAGTTGACGAAGAGGAGGAAGTAGAGGAAGTTGACGAAGTGGAGGAAGTGGAGTAAGTGGAGGAAGTGGAGGTGGTTGACGAAGTTGACGAAGTGGGGAAGTTGACGAAGTGGACGAATTTGACGAAATGGACGAAGTGGAGGAAGTTGAAGAAGTGGACAAACTGGACGAAGTGGAGGAAGTTGAGTAAGTAGAGGAAGTGGAGGAGGTGGACGAAGTTGACGAAGTGGACGAAGAGGACGAAGTGGAGGAAGTGGAGGAAGTGGAGGAAATTGACGAAGTGGACGAAGTTCAAGAAGCGGACGTATTGGGCGAAGTGGACGAAGTGGAGGAAGTGGAGGAAGTTGAAGAAGTTGAAGAAGTTTTCGAACTAGACGAAGTGGAGGAAGTGGACGAAGTTGACGAAGTGGACGAATTTGACGAAATGGACGAAGTGGAGGAAGTTGAAGAGGTTGAAGAAGTGGACGAACTGGACGAAGTGTACGAAATGGACGAAGTGAAGGAAATGGACGAAGTTGACGAGGTGGAAAAAGTGGACGAAGTGGAGGAAGTGGAGTAAGTGGAGTAGCTGGAGGTAGTGGAGGAGGTGGACGAAGTAGACGAAGTGAACGAAGTGGACGAGTTGGACGGGGTGGACGAAGTGGAGGAAGTGGACGAAGTGCAGGAAGTGGAGGAAGTGAAGGAAGTGGAGGAAGTGCACGAAGTGGAGGAAGTCAACGAACTGGACGAAGTTGATGAAGTGGACGAAGTGGAGGAAGCGGACGAAGTGGACGAAATAGACGAAGTGGAGGAAGTGGAGGAAGTTGAAGAAGTTGAAAAAGTGGACGAAGTAGAACAAGTGGAGGAAGTGGAGGAAGTCTATGAAATGGACGAAGTGGAGGAAATGGACGAAGTTGACGAAGTGGACGAAGTGGATGAAGCTGACGAAGTGGAGGAAGTGGAGAAAGTGAAGGAAGTGGAGGAGGTGGATGAAGTGGACGAAGTTGACGAAGTGGACGAAGTTGACGAAGTGGAGGAAGTGGAGTAAGTGGAGGAAGTGGAGTAGGTGGATGAAGTGGACGAAGTTGACGAAGTGGACGAAGTTGACGAAGTGGAGCAAGTGGAGGAAGTGGAGCAAGTGGAGGAAGTTGACGAAGTGGAGGTAGTGGAGGCAGTGCAGGAAGTGGAGGAAGTGGACGAAGTTGACGAAATGGACGAAGTGGAGGAAGGTGAGGAAGTTTAAGAAGTTAAAGAAGTGGACGAAGTGGACGATGTATACGAAGTGGAGAAAGTGTACGAAATGGACGAAGTGAAGGAAATGGACGAAGTTGACGAAGTGGACGATGTGGACGAAATTGACGAAGTGGACGAAGTTGACGAAGTGGAGGAAGTTGACAAAGTGGACGAATTTGACGAAATGGACGAAGTGGAGGAAGTGGAGGAAGTTGAAGAAGTTGAAGAAGTGGACGAACTGGACGAAGTGGAGGAAGTGTACGAAATGGACGAAGTGAAGGAAATGGACGAAGTTGACGAGGTGGACGAAGTTGACGAGGTGGACAAAGTGGACGAAGTTGACGAAGTGGACGAAGTTGACGAAGTGGAGGAAGTGGACGAAGTTGACGAAGTTGACGAAGTGGAGGTAGTGGAGGAAGTGGAGGAAGTTGACAAAGTGGACAAAGTTGACGAAGTTGGTGAAGTGGACGAAGTGGAGGAAGTTGACGAAGTAGACGAAGTAGACAAAGTGGAGGAAGTGGAGGAAGTTGAAGAAGTTGGAAAAGAGGACGAAATGGAGGAAGTGGAGGAAGTGTACGAAGTGGAGGATGAAGTTGACGAAGTGGACGAAGTTGACGATGTTGGTGAAGTGGACAAAGTTGACGAAGTGGAGGAAGTGGAGTACGTGGTGGAAGTGGAGGAGGTGGACGAAGTGGACGAAGTTGACGAAGTGGACAAAGAGGAGGAAGTGGAGGAAGTGGAGGAAGTGGAGGAAATTGACGAAGTGGACGAAGTTGACGAAGCGGACGTATTGGGCGAAGTTGACGAAGCGGACGTATTGGGCGAAGTGGGCGAAGTGGATGAAGTGGAGGAAGTTGAAGAAGTTGAAGAAGTTGAAGAAGTTTACGAACTAGACGAAGTGGAGGAAGTGGAGGAAGTGGACGAAGTGGATGAAGTCGACAAAGTGGCGGAAGTGGAGGAAGTAGAGGAAGATGAGAAGTGGACGAAGTTGACAAAGTGGTCGAAGTTGACGAAGTGGAGGAAGTTGAAGAGGTTGAAGAAGTGGACGAACTGGACGAAGTGTACGAAATGGACGAATTGAAGGAAATGGACGAAGTTGACGAGGTGGACAAAGTGGACGAAGTTGACGAAGTAGATGAAGTTGACGAAGTGGAGGAAGTGGAGTAAGTGGAGTGATGACAAATTTAGGAACACCGAAATACGGCGCCACAAACTTGTTGAACAATCGGCAAGTATGACCGAATCGTTTCAAGTAATAAACTCGGTAAGACCAAGTATCGTTCTCCCAAAGGACTCACGGCCTAGTTTAGTTATGTGATTCGTTGATTAGGTAAGACTTAAGAACAAAATAATTGGATTTTACTATGTAAAAGACGAAAATAAACATGTATGCATGAGGTTGATCAATGGCTAAAACAAAATACAAACACTTTCAATGGAATATATGGATGAGTATGTTGTTGGGGTTTATCAATTTCATCTTATCCACTCTCATATATTTTAGGAATTCAACATTCAATTCATCATTGTTAATGCCACTCTCTAAATTACCTTGTCAAGAAGGCCTATCCCTAATTACGAGTTCATACAATTCCTAGCATTCCTAATAATTAGTTCTTTTAGCACAGGAGCTTAACGACAACCAATATACTATTGGGAGAAATTCCCCCGATCTAGACTTCCCCGTACGTTCCCGTATCGACAAAACCAATAATCATGCATTGAATGAGTTAAACAAAGCAAGCGTTGAGCAAAGAGGAAAAACCCTAACTAATGATGAAAGAAAGCATAGGTCTTAAACATAAGATATAAGCACAAATTCCATATATGAGAGTTTCACAAGACTACATTGATTCCCCAACAACAATACAAGGTTTAGTTCACCATATTCATGGTGAAACTAGATGAACAATAATGAAAGAATGAAAGATAAAACCCTAAAAAGGTGAAGAGGTAGCCTGAGCATCCAAGATCCTCCTTCAAAGGGGTGGAAGAGAGAGTGTTTGCTTCGTTTCTGCCAAAGATGCAAACCCTAGGACGTCCTAAAGCTTATATACTATTCTAAAATTACAGAAAATTTAGGCCCAAGCCCATAAGTGTGCCGCTCAGCGGTAAAGTACCGCTCAATGGTAAGTGCGTGAGTTGGTTTCTTCCCCTCAGCGGCCATTTTGCCCCTCAGCGGATCCAACACGAGCTTCTGAGTGCCGCTCAACGGTAAACTGCCGCTGAGCGGCAGTTGCGGCTTCTCCTTTTGCACTTTTTGATGTCTTTTCTGATTCCATCTCTCTCCTTCTTCACTTCTTTCACCAAATTCACCTTAAAACCTGCACAAAAAACACTGAAATCAAGCATAAACCTGTCCAGCTCTCTTATTTCTGAAAATATGAATAAAAGCATGATTTCAAGCTAGTTTCTAAGTATAAAGGTTGCTTTTAGTATCAATTTTAAGCATGAAAATAACAGTTTTTCAACTGTTATCACAACCCCAAACTTAGAACTTTGCTTTTCCTCAAGCAAACAAGATGTAACTCAATCTTCAACCAATTCATATGATGGTTCACTCATTCAAAAATCTTCTTTTCAAGATAAGTAAAGACTTCAATCAAACTTATGACCAAGATTTCAATCAAGATGTGCACATGCTTTAGTGTTTACAAAGTCATTTAAATTCCAACAAATGCTATTTTTCATGAATGATCAATCAATTAAGCATGGATGTTCATGTGCTCATGGAATACTTCCTCACTAGGTAAAGTGTTTCACTCACACACAAGTGTATAAGAGGTAATCACTCATTCACTCCACTATCACAATGTCACATGAATCAAACTTTGTCTTTCATTTAACCACAATCAAAAACATTCACAAGCATGCATCATCACAAGGACTTTTCAATGGCTTATAACGTGGCTGGGCTAACAAGAAAATTGGTTTTTCTGGATCACAAAATCCTTGAGTTAAGAGAATCATAACAACACAATTATTCTTATTTTTCCCAACTTGCCTTTGCATTGAGCTTTGCCTTTTCTTTTCTTTTCTTTCTCTTTTTCTTTTCTTTTCACATTCTTCGTTCTTAGCTCTTAGCTCAATGCTTTTCCTTTTTTTTTTCATGCTTTCCCAACAACCCCAAACTTGAACATTTAACAATACCACACAAGATTTTCTACTTAACTCAAGGTAAAGCTTTTCAACAAGGGTTTTCAATTTATGTTCAAGGCTAAGGGTTCAAAGGATAGAACAGATAGTGTTCTCTTTTAGTGGGCTAACTTCATGAATTTGGCCAATAAAAATGGTTCCAACAAACGGCCTTGATCATATGATGCAAAACAAGCAATTGATTCAATCATAGAAAACCTGGGCAAAATCATTCATGTTTCCAAAGTAATAGCATTCAATCAATAAAAACTCTGGAGCTCAAAACCTCACATATAAGCTCATTCACATTTGACATACACATCCTGCTTAATCTCACAATCACAATCATAATATCCTGCATTTGTTCACAAAGCTTGTGAATCACATGTATAAGCATTTAATGTGCACATCTATCTCAACATCAATCAATCAATAATCATCATCAAGCATTACTTATCACACAATCACAGTCAATAGCAAACCATCAGAACAAACCAGGTTTCCAATAGAGTACATCAACCTTAATCTAAAACAAAAGTAAATAAGTTCAGAACACTTAAACCAACAAAAGCATAAGTTCATGATAGCATTCATCAGTAAATGCTATCTCAGCTCCTCATCAATCTGAGCTGTCCTCTGTATCTTCCTCTTCTTCCTCATCTTCATCATCTTCAAATGCATCATCATCATCAGCTTCATCTTCTTCTATCTCCCTATCTGAAGCTTCAGCTCCTCCTCCTTGCACCGGCTCCTCTGGCCAAGCTACCACATTATGGAATTCTCCATAGTCCACCTGTGAGCTGGAGGTGTATCATACATCCCCACAATCATCTCAGCAGTAGCCACCTGCCCTCTATGAATGGACTGTAACTGAGCACCTATAAGAGACATGTACATGTCCCTCATCTGGAACAGTTCTGCTTCATGTGTCTCAGCAGATGTATGGTTCTGTGCTTGCCCTCTCTCTCTGCGAGCATGGCGTGGTGGAACTGGCTGAGCTGCCTCCTCACCTCCACAGTACTGTCTGTAATAGGCTTCATCAATGGCTTTTCTTGGCCTTTCAAATGGTGGAGCAGAAGTGTCCACCCCAGCTATCTTGCAAAGGTGAGTGATTAAGGAAGGATGTCCTAGGGGTGCTTTGTTATTTGAGGTATTGGCACACACACTAATCTCATAAGCTATCACCTTTACATTTGTTGGTGGAGGTAGTTGATAGAATCAGGATCACACCTTTTGTGCAGGTTTTAAGGTGAATTTGGTGAAAGAAGTGAAGAAGGAGAGATATGAAATCAGAAAAGACATCAAAAAGTGCAAAAGGAAAAGCCGAAGTCACCGCTCAGCGGCAGTTTACCGCTGAGCGGCACTCAGGCACTCACGGGAGATCCGCTGAGGGGCAAAATGGCCGCTGAGGGGAGAAAGCAAGACACGCACTTACCGCTGAGCGGTATTTTACCGCTGAGCGGCACTTTAATGGGCTTGGACCTAAATTTTTGTAATTTACGAATGGTATTTAAGCTTTAGGGTTTCCTAAGGTTAGGTATCTTTGGCAGAAACGAAGCAAACACTCTCTCTTCCACCCCTTTGAAGGAGGATCTTGGATGCTCAGGCTACCTTTTCACCTTTATTGGGTTTAATCTTTCATACTTTCATTGTAATTCATCTAGGTTCACCATGAATATGGTGAACTAAACCTTGTATGTTTGTTGGGGAATCAATGTAATCTCTTGAAGCTCTCATATATGGAATCTGTTGCTTACATCTTTTAATTAAGACTTATGCTTTCTTTCATCATTAGTTAGGGATTTTCCTCTTTGCTCAATGCTTGCATAGTTTAACTCATTCCATGCATGATTATTGGTTTTGTCGATACGGGCACGTACGGGGAAGTCTAGATCCGGGGAATTTCTCCCAATATTATACTGACAATATTATATTGGTTGTCATTAAGCTCCTGCACTCATGAACTAATCATTAGGAATGCTAGGAATTGTATGAACTCGTGATTAGGGAGAAGCCATCTAGAATGGTACATTAGAGAGTGGCATTAACAATGATGACTTGAATGTTGAATTCCTAAAATATATGAGAGTGGATGAGATGAAATTGACCCCCAACAACATATTCATTCATATAATTCATTGAAAGTGTTTATCTTTTGTTTTTGCCATTGATCAAACTTCATGCATACATGTTTATTTTCTGTCTTCCATTTTAAAATCTAAATATTTCGTTTGTAAGTCCTAGCTAATCAACAAATCACATAACTAAACTAGGTCGTGAGTCCTTTGGGAAGAACGATACTTGGTCTTACCAAGTTTATTACTTGAACGATTCGGTCATACTTGCCGATTGTGAAACAAGTTTGTGACATCATATTTTGGTGCTTACAAATTTGTCCATCAAGTTTTTGGCGCCGTTGCCGGGGACTCGTGGTTTAACTGGTTAATTTGTGTGATTATTGATTATCTTTGACTTATTTTTTTTTTATTTTTATTTTAAATTTCGACTTTTTTTTATTTTATTTTTTTTTTCTGTTTATATTTTTCAGTTTGTATTTTATTTGATTTTATTTGATTTTATTTTTTTGTTTTTTGTTTTTCTGTTTTCTGTTTTTATTTTCTGTTTTTTATTTTTCGGTTTTTATTTGATTTTATTTTATTTGATTAGATTAGATTTTATTTTATTTTATTTTATTTTCTGTTTGTATTTTATTTTATTTTATTTTATTTTTCTGTTTTTATTTTTCTGTTTTTATTTCCTATCTTCTTATCTTTTCAATTATATCCTTTGATTTTTTTTTTCTCTATCTTTTTGTGCTAACAATTGTTTTTAGGGTTTTGTGCCTAATGTCTGCAGAATGCAATTTGGTCAAGAATTTAACTATATGGGCACTCAATTCCACCAAAGTAATCTCAACCATTGGTGGGAACCTCACTCAAGCATGGATCAAAGCCAATTTTGGCAAGCTGCTGGACAATTTGAGAACCAACCACAACAACAATGGCAGCAACAACCCTTTCTATCAGGAAGTTTGGATAGGTTGGAGGACACCCTTCAACGATTTTTGAAAAATTCCGACTCTACTCAGAAAAGCATTGAAGAATCATGTAAAAGAATGGAGATGCAACTTCGTTACATCAATCAGAGATTGAATGATGATGTTAATACTGAAGTTAACCTTAAGGAGGAAGGGCAAGTCATTATCACTGAAAGTGACAAGATTCTTGATGAGGAAAAATTAAAGGGAGATGAGGAAAGGGTAGAGAGAAAAGAGAAAGAAGAGTTGAGTGAGAAAGATAAAGATGAAGGAAAAGAAAAAGAAGTGGTTGAGAGAGAAGAGAGAAAGAAAATTTGTGTGAAAATAAAGAAGTTGAGGAGAAAAAGAAAAGGGAAGAAAAAAATAAAAGAAAAGAAAAAGAGAAAATTTAGGGAGAGAAAAAGGAAGAAAAAGAAGATGAGAGGAAAGAAGAAGGAATCATATGAAAAATCACATCCTCATCTAAAGAAGAATCGTAGGAAGGAAAAGAAATTTAAGTGCTTTATGGAAATCTTCAAGAAATTGGAGATTAAAGTTCCTATGATTGAGACACTGCAACAGGTTCCTGGTTTGATCAAATTTCTGAAGAAGTTCAGTAGAAAGAAGAAAAAGAAGAAGGAACTTGAGCTTTATAGGGTCAAGCTAATGACGTTAAAGGAGCGCTTGCTGGGAGGCAACCCAGTGGATTTACAAACTTTTGATTTGTTTTGGTTTTATAACTTTTAATTTGTGAACATTATTCTGGACATTATTTTGTTGAATCTAGCATCTACTGAAGGATGCTAGGTTTGAAACACCTACTGATGGGTGTTGGTGGATTTTGGGTCAGGCTCGTGACGTTAAACAAGCGCTACCTGGGAGGCAACCCAGTTGATTGATTGTTTCTGTTTGTTTTATTTTAGTTAGGATTTGCATAAGCATTTTTAACATTGAATTGCAGGGAACCCATGAGGGGCATGTAGGGAAGGCACGTAGGTTAAGAAAAGAAGGAGAGGAGCACTTCACGAAAGTGCCGCTGAGCGGCAATTACCGCTGAGCGGTACTATCGCAGTTGGGCTTAAGTTCCCCTTAGCGGAACCCGAGCCCATTAGGGTATTTTTAAACCCTAAGCTGCACAATTTTTCATTCTTTCAAGCTCTTCTCTGCACAAACACTTCCACACATCTTCTCTTAGGTTTTCCACATCTTTTCACTCTTCTCTCTTTAGAAAATCTCTCTTTCACTCACTTTTTCACTAGTGTGCCATCAAAGTTTGGGGTTGGAAGAGAGCAATCTAGTTTGGAAGCATTCTCATAGCATCTAGCATCTCCACCCAAGTAAGTAAAATGCATTTTGTTCATTCTAGGGTTCTTGAATTTGAATGTGATTGTCAAAGCATGAATATTTAGGGGTTTTGATTTCTATGCATGATTTGATTATATATTTGATGTTTGAACCGATTGAACTGCATGATTATGAACTGGAAAACTGAAAATTGCATTTGGGTGGAGTTAGGACAGTTTTAAAACGAGATTTGCAAAAATCTGCAGATCACCGCTGAGCGGCATTTACCGCTGAGCGGCACTCTGCCAGATTTGCTTTTTCTGGTTTGTTGCGTGTTTGAATGTGGCACTGGTGGCGCTGAGGGGAAATTCTGGCCCTCAGCGGTGGTTTAGCTTCGAAAGGAGTTTTGTTCTGTGTTTATTAATGATTAACATCATGTTCTGTGGTTTTGGATTTGTGTTTGAATGCAGGAATGGCATCCTCTTCAGGAAAGAGATTGAAAACCATGGCAACCAAGAGGAAGGAAAAGGAACCAGAGCAACCCCATAATGGCAGGTTCCTCTCTAGGAAACATGAGAAGCACTTTAGGGTGGTTCAGGACAGGAGACTTCTAATGGAGAGAAAGGTTGGAATGATACCTAACTTTGCTCCTCAATTTGGAGAGCAAGTGTTAGGGAATGATTGGGGGAAGCTAGCCACTTATCCAGCGCCTGCCAACATAGCTGTGGTGAAGGAATTCTACACCAATGCAAAGAAGATTGGTGATTATCCAGCTGAGATTTATTTGGGCTATGTCAGAGGCCATGCTATCAGGTATGATCCTGATTCCATCAACAACTTCCTGGATACTGTGTGGGCTGGTGAGCAATGCCAGTTTGCTCTTAGCATGGAGGAAGGTGCTGACTTTGAGGATGTTGAGAGAGTATTGTGCATACCTGGAGGACAATTTCAAAGGAATAGATCTGGCGCAGTGGTTAACATTAGGAGGACAGATTTGACTCCTCTTGCAAAGTATTGGATGGCATTTTCTCATGCCAACATTCAGCCATGCTCACATGTGTCAGATATCACTCTCAGCAGGGCACTATTCATCTACTGTGCTATCAGAAATTTGAATGTTAATATTGGGCAGGTGATAGCTGATGAGATTAGTGTGTGTGCTAACACCTCAAACAACAAAGCACCACTGGGACATCCTTCTTTGATCACTCACCTTTGCAAGCAAGCTGGGGTGGACACTTCTGTTCCACCATTTGAGAGGCCAAGAAAAGCTATAGATGAGGCCTATTACAGACAGTACTGTGGAGGTGAGGAGGCAGCTCAGCCAGTTCCACCACGCCAGGCTCGTAGAGAGAGAGGGCCAGCACAGAGCCGGACATCTGCTGATACACATGAAGCAGAACCATTCTAGATGAGGGACATGTATATGTCTCTTATAGGTGCTCAGTTGCAGTCCATCCACAGAGGGCAGGTGGCCACGGCTGAGATGATAGTGGGGATGTATGATACCCCTCCAGCACACAGGTGGACTATGGATGAATTCCATAATGTGGTAGCTTGGCCAGAAGAACCATTGCATGGAGGAGCTGAAGCAGCTGAAGCTTCAGCAAGAGATATGGAAGAAGATGAAGCTGAGGAGGAGGATGCATTTGATGATGATGATGATGAAGAGGAAGAGGAAGATACAGAGGACAGCTCAGACTGATGAGGAGCTGAGATAGCATTTACTGATGAATGCTATCATATGATTATGCTTTTGTGGTTTAAGTTTTCTGAACTTATTTGTTTTTGTTTTTAGATTAGGGTTTGATGTACTCTATTGAAAATCTGGTTTATTATGATGGTTTGCTATTAACTGTGATTGTTTGATGAGTAATGCTTGATGATGCTTATTGACTGATTGATGTTGAGATGATGTGCACATTAAATGCTTATACAGGTGATTCATAAGCTTTGTGAACAAATGCATGATAGCATGATTGTGATTGTGAAATTAAGCAGGATGTGTATGTCAAATGTGAATGAGCTTATATGTGAGGTTTTGAGCTCCAGAGTTGTTATTGTTGAATGCTATTACTTTGAAAGCATGAATGATTTTGCCCAGGTTTTCTATGATTGAATTAATTGCTTGTTTTACATCATGTGATCAAGGCCGTGTTTTTAAAACCCTTTTTATTGGCCAAATACATAAAGTTAGCCCATTAAAAGAGAACACTTTGTGTTCTATCCTTTGAACCCTTAGCCTTGAATATACACTGAAAACCCTTGATTGAAAATCTTTACCTTGAGTTAAGTAGAAGATCTTGTGTGGTATTGTTAAATGTTCAAGTTTGGGGTTGTTGGGAAAGCATGAAAAAGGAAAAGCATTGAGCTAAGAGCTAAAAAAAAAGTAAGAATATGCAAAGAAAAAGAAAAGAAAAGAAAAAGAAGTAAAGCTCAATGCAAATGCAAAGACAAAAGAAAGTTGGGAATGAATAAGAATAATTGTGTTGTTATGATTCTCTTAACTCAAGGACTTTGTGATCCAGAAAAACCAATTTTCTTGTTAGCCCAGCCACGTTATAAGCCATTGAAAAGTCCTTGTGATGATGCATGCTTGTGAATGTTTTTGATTGTGGTAAAATGAAAGGCAAAGTTGATTCATGTGACATTGTGATAGTAGAGTGAATGAGTGAAACACTTTACCTCTTATACACTTGTGTGTTGAGTGAAACACTTTACCTAGTGAGGAAATAGTCCATAAGTACATGAACATCCATGCTTAATTGATTGATCATTCATGAAAAATAGCATTTGTTGGAATCTAGATGACTTTGTGAAACACTAAAGCATGTGCACATCTTAATTGAACTCTTGGTCATAAGTTTGAGTGAAGTTGTTACTTATCTTGAAAAGAGAATTTTGAATGAGTGAACCATCATATGAATTGGTTGGAGATGGAGTTACATTTTGTTTGCTTGAGGACAAGCAAAGTTCTAAGTTTGGGGTTGTGATAACAGTTGAAAAACTGTTATTTTCATGCTTAAAATTGATACTAAAAGCAACCTTTAGACTTAGAAACTAGCTTGAAATCATGCCTTTTATCCATATTTTCAGAAATAAGAGAGCTGGACAGGTTTATGCTTGATTTAAGTGTTTTTGTGCAGGTTTTGAGGTGAATTTGGTGAAAGAAGTGAAGAAGGAGAGAGATGACATTAGAAAAGACAAGAAAGAGTGCAAAAGTAGAAGCCGAAGGCACCGCTCAGCGGCAATTTACCGCTGAGCGGCACTCAGGAGGTTGCGGGAGTCACGCTGAGGGGCAAAATGGCCGCTGAGGGGAAGAAACGAGTCACGCAACCACCGCTGAGCGGTATTTACCGCTGAGCGGCACTTTTATGGACTTGGGCTTTTGTAATCTTTTGTAATTCTAGAATAGTATATAAGGACTTGCACGTCCTAGAGTTAGTATCTTTGGCAGAAACGAGGCAAACACTCTCTCTTCCACCCCTTTGAAGGAGGATCTTGGATGCTCAGGCTACCTTTTCACCTTTATTGGGTTTATTCTTTCATACTTTCATTGTAATTCATCTAGGTTCACCATGAATATGGTGAACTAAACCTTGTATGTTTGTTGGGGAATCAATGTAATCTCTTGAAGCTCTCATATATGGAATCTGTTGCTTACATCTTTTAATTAAGACTTATGCTTTCTTTCATCATTAGTTAGGGATTTTCCTCTTTGCTCAATGCTTGCATAGTTTAACTCATTCCATGCATGATTATTGGTTTTGTCGATACGGGCACGTACGGGGAAGTCTAGATCCGGGGAATTTCTCCCAATATTATACTGACAATATTATATTGGTTGTCATTAAGCTCCTGCACTCATGAACTAATCATTAGGAATGCTAGGAATTGTATGACCTCGTGATTAGGGAGAAGCCATCTAGAATGGTACATTAGAGAGTGGCATTAACAATGATGACTTGAATGTTGAATTCCTAAAATATATCAGAGTGGATGAGATGAAATTGACCCCCAACAACATATTCATTCATATAATTCATTGAAAGTGTTTATCTTTTGTTTTTGCCATTGATCAAACTTCATGCATACATGTTTATTTTCTGTCTTGCATTTTAAAATCTAAATATTTAGTTTGTAAGTCCTAGCTAATCAACAAATCACATAACTAAACTAGGTCGTGAGTCCTTTGGGAAGAACGATACTTGGTCTTACCAAGTTTATTACTTGAACGATTCGGTCATACTTGCCGATTGTGAAACAAGTTTGTGACATCATATTTTGGTGCTTACAAATTTGTCCATCAGATGCATGATTATTGGTTTTGTCGATACGGGCACGTACGGGGAAGTCTAGATCCGGGGAATTTCTCCCAATATGATATTGGTTGTCGTTAAGCTTCTGCACTTATGAACTGATCATTAGGAATGCTAGGAATTGTATGAACTCGTGATTAGGGAGAAGCCTTCTAGAAAGGTACTTTAGAGAGTGGCATTAACAATGATGATTTGAATGTTGAATTCCTAAAATATATGAGAGTGGATAAGATGGAATTGACCCCCAACAACATATTCATACATAAATTTCATTGAAAGTGTTTATCTTTTGCTTTTTGCCATTGATCAAAACTCATGCATACATGTTTATTTTTTGTCTTGCATATTAAACTCCAAATATTTCTTCTTTAAGTCTTAGCTAATCAAGAAACCACACAACTAAACTAGGCCGTGAGTCCTTTGGGAAGAACGATACTTGGTCTTACCAAGTTTATTACTTGAACGATTCGGTCACACTTGCCGATTGAAAAACAAGTTTGTGACATCATAATTTGGTGTTCATAAATTTGTCCATCAAGGTCAAACCAGCATTGATCCAACTGGTGAAGAGCAATCAATTCAATGGGTTATCTCATGAAAGCCCATATGAGCACCTCACTACATTTAATGAGATATGCAACACAGTGAAAATCAATGGGGTGCCAGATGAAGCGATCAAACTTAGGTTGTTTCCTTTCTCATTAGGAGGCAATGCTAAGCTTTGGTTAAATTCTTTTCCAGAGGGAAGTTTCATAGAGTGGGAAGAAGTGGTGACCAAGTTTCTAAATAAATACTTCCCACAATCAAAGGTGAACAAAGGCAAGCAAGAGATTTCTTCATTCAGGCAGGGCATGGAAGAATCACTGGGTCATGCATGGGATAGATACAAAAGCTTGCTACGAAAAACACCCACGCATGGATTCGATGAAGTGGAAGTAGTCCTTACCTTCCTTGGAGGTCTTGGTTCACAAACCAAGATGATGCTTGATGCCTCAGCAGGAGGAAACATTAAATGGAAAACTCCAGAGGAAGCAACAGAAATTATTGAAAATATGGGTACTAGTGATAATGAGCTCCACAGTGAAAGAGGAGCTCCTATGCAATAGAAAGGAGTTCTACAATTACAGACACATGATGCCTTGCTTGCACAAAATAAAATTCTAACTCAACAGCTGGAGACTCTTACTAAAACACTTGCACAATTGCCTAAAGAGTTGAAAACTGCTGCACAGGTACAATCTCAATTGTGTGAATTATGTGGAGGCGACCATATCAATGGTCAATGTGCCTTTCCAGCAGAAGCCGTGGAGGATGTGAATTACATGACCAATCAATACCGTCAAGGGAACTACAATCAAGGGTGGAAACCACACCCAAGCATTGGTCAAGGGCAAACTGGGCAAGCTGGTCAATTTAATAAGCAGCAGCAGCAACCCACCTTATGGCAGCAGATTTCTATGCTTAATGAAAGGTCCATGAGGATGGAAGACACTCTTAACAATTTTATACAGAAAACTGAGTCTACCCAAAAGAGCACTGAAGTTGCTATCAAGAATTTAGAGATTCAGATGGGGCAGATCACCAAGCAGGTGGAAGAAAGGCCAAATAGAAATTTTGGGGCTAATACTGAGGTTAACCCCAGAGAAGAATGCAAGGTGGTAGAGAGTGCTAAAAATGAGATAGTTGAGTTAGACAAAGGAGAAACAGAAGAGAAAAGAGAAATAGAGAACAAAAATACTTCTCCTTTTCCAATACATCAAGGGAAACAACTGGATTTCATAGAATTATTCAAGATTGTGGATAATGATGCACCTTGGGAGCAGATTCTACAACAAATTACGGTTTACACTAAATTTGATGAAGACGTCTCTACAAAGAAAAGACGTAGAGATGAAGAGGCAAAGAAGTGTAAAACTGTTAAAAAAGAGCCATTCCCTTCAAAAGCAACAGATCCAGGAGGCTTTTCTATCCCTTGTACCATAGGGAAGAAAAGGATTAAAAAAGCTCTTCTTGATTTAGGTTCAAGTGTTAACTTGATACCTTACTCTGTACTGGAGCAAATCGGCGATGTTAATGTGAAACCTGTAAAGGTTAATTTAGTAATGGCCGATGGATCTTCAAAGGAACCATGTGGGATTGCAGAGGACATCATAGTTTGTGTTGGAAAACTCCAATTCTTGGCAGACTTTGTGGTGATGAAGATGGAGATAGAAAAGATACCTATCATTCTTGGAAGACCGTTTATGAAAACGGCCAAAGCTATCATTGATGTAAACGAAGGTATAGTGGTGCTCCAGGACCGAGAGGAGAGAGTTGTTGTAGATGTCTTTAAAGATGAGACGCAAACACAGGAGGAAGAAGCTAGCTATAAAGCTGCATTTCAAGATGCACACATGACTAGCCATAAAGATGAAAAGCCCAAGGTTATAGGTAACCATTGTTTGTTGTTTCAGGTGCATAAAGGAGAACAGATTGGAAGAGGAAGAAAAGTTCCTGATGACTGGAATAAATGAAGACCCCAACTTGGTACACCTATGAGAATCAAAAATAAGTTGTGGGTTGTGAAAGGCTATAAAGAGAAGGAGATGATAGAGATAGAGTCTCCACATTCTAGAAAAATCAAAGCAGTACACAGGAAACAACTGATGAGTTGGTGGGACAAGAACATCAACTATGAAGAAGGAATTTGAACTTTACTGGGTCAAGCTAATGACATTAAAAGAGCGCTTGCTGGGAGGCAACCCAATGATTTAAAAACTTTTGATTTTGTCTTGTAATTTGTAATTTGTAATTTGTGGACATTATTTTTGTAAATACTTTGTTGGATAGAGCATCTACTGAAGGATGCTAGGTGGTTAAGTATCTACTGAAGGATACTAAGTTTGTAACACCTACTGATGAGTGTTGGTGAGAAAATTTTGCACCTACTGATGGGTGTTGGTAAGATTGTAACACCTACTGATGGGTGTTGTTGGATTTTGGGTCAGGCTCGTGACGTTAAACAAGCGCTACCTGGGAGGCAACCCAGTTGATTGAATGTTTCTGTTGGTTCATTTTAGTTGCATAATAGGTTTTGCATAAGTATTCTGAAGATTGAATTACAGGGAACCAGTGAGGGGCATGTTTAGGAGGCACGTAGGTTAAGAAAAGAAGGAGAAGAGCACTTCATGAAAGTGCCGCTGAGCGGCAAGTTACCGCTGAGCGGTACTATCGCAAAGTGGGCTTTAGTTTCCCCTTAGCGGGACCCGAGCCCATTAGGGTATTTTTATACCCTAAGCTGCGCAAATGCTCTCACTTTCATGCTCTTCTCTGCACAAACACTCCCACATACCTTTTCCAAGGTTCTCCACATCTTTTACCTCTTCTCTTTTGAAAAATTTTTCTTCCACTCACTTTCTCACTAGTGTTTCATCTAAGTTTGGGGTTGGAACAGAGCATCTTAGCTTGGAAGCATTCTCATTGCATCTAGTATCTCCACCCAAGTAAGTAAAAGCATTTTGTTCATTCTAGGGGTCTTGATTTTGAATGTGATTGTCAAAGCATGAATATTTAGGGGTTTTGATTTCTATGCATGATTTGATGATATAATTGATGTTTGCACTGATTAAACTGCATGATTTTGATCTGGAAAACTGAAAATTGCATTTGGGTGGATTTAGGACAGCTTAAAAAGAGGTTTTTCAAAACTCTGCAGAGTTACCGCTCAGGGGTAAATTGCCGCTGAGCGGCAGTCTGCCAGACCTGAAATTTTTGAAAATTTGTGTTCTGGAATGTGGCACTGGTGGCGCTGAGGGGTAATTCTGACCCTCAGCGGTGGTTTAGCTTCGAAAAGAGTTGTATTATGTGTTTTACTAATGATTAACATCATGTTCTGTGGTTTTGTATCTATGTTTGATTACAGGAATGACATCCTCTTCAGGAAAAAGATTGAAAACCATGGCAACCAAGAGAAAGGAAAAGGAACCAGAACAACCCCATTCTAGTAGGTTCCTCTCTCGGAAACATGAGAAGCACTTCAAGGTGGTGCAAGACAGGAGACTCTTTATGGAGAGAAAAGTTGGAATGATACCTAATTTTGCTCCTCAATTTGGAGAGCAATTGTTAGGGAATGACTAGGGAAAGCTAGCCACATATCCTGCACCTGCCAACATAGCTGTGGTAAAAGAATTCTACACCAATGCAAAGAAGATTGGTGATTATCCAACTGAAAATTATCTGGGCTATGTTAGAGGCCATGCTATCAGGTATGATCCTGATTCTATTAATAACTTTTTGGATACTGTGTGGGCTGGTGAGCAGTGCCAGTTTGCTCTTTGCATGGAGGAATGGGCTGATTTTGAGGATGTAGAGAGAGTACTATGTATACCTGGAGGACACTTCCAAAGGAATAGATCTGGTTCAGTGGTAAACATTAGGAGGATTGATCTGACTCCTCTTGCAAAGTATTGGATGGCATTTTCTCATGCCAACATTCAGCCATGTTCACATGTGTCAGATATTACTTTCAGCAGGGCACTCTTCATCTACTATGCTATCAGGAACTTAAATGTTAATATTGGGCAGGTGATAGCTGATGAGATTAGTGCGTGTGCCAATACCTCAAATAACAAAGCATCCCTAGGACATCCCTCCTTAATTACTCACCTTTGCAAGATAGCTGGGGTGGACACTTCTGCTCCACCATTTGAAAGGCCAAGAAAAGCCATTAATGAGGCCTATTACAGACAGTACTGTGGAGGTGAGGAGGCAGCTCAACTAGTTCCACCACGCCGTGCTCGCAGAGAGAGAGGCCAAGCATAGAGCCAGACATCTGCTGAGACACATGAAGCAGAACCGTTCCAGATGAGGGACATGTACATGTCTCTTATAGGTGCTCAGTTACAGTCCATTCATAGAGAGCAGGTGGCTACTGTTGAGATGATTGTCGGGATGTATGATACACCTCCAGCTCACAGGTGGACTATGGAGGAATTCCATAATGTGGTAGCTTGGCCAGAGGAGCCGGTGTAAGGAGGAGGAGTTGAAGCAGCTGAAGCTTCAGTTAGGGAGATGGAAGAAGATGAAGCTGATGATGATGATGCATTTGAAGATGATGAAGATAAGGAAGAAGAGGAAGATACAAAGGACAGCTCAGATTGATGAGGAGCTGAGATAGCATTTACTGATGAATGCTATCATGAACTTATGCTTTTGTTGGTTTAAGTGTTCTGAACTTATTTACTTTTGTTTTGGATTAAGGTTGATGTACTCTATTGGAAACCTGGTTTGTTATGATGGTTTGCTATTGACTGTGATTGTGTGATAAGTAATGCTTGATGATGATTATTGATTGATTGATGTTGAGATAGATGTTCACATTAAATGCTTATACAGGTGATTCACAAGCTTTGTGAACAAATGCAGGATATTATGATTGTGATTGTGAGATTAAGCAGGATGTGTATGTCAAATGTGAATAAGCCTATTTGTGAGGTTTTGAGCTCTAGAGTTTTTATTGATTGAATGCTATTACTTTGAAAGCATGAATGATTTTGCCCAGGTTTTCTATTATTGAATCAATTGCTTGTTTTGCATCATATGATCAAGGCCGTTTGTTGGAACCCTTTTTATTGGCCAAATTCATGAAGTTAGCCTACTAAAAGAGAACACTTTGTGTTCTATCCTTTGAACCCTTAGCCTTGAACATAAATTGAAAACCCTTGTTGAAAAGCTTTACCTTGAGTTAAGTAGAAAATCTTTTGTGGTATTGTTAAATGTTCAAGTTTGGGGTTGTTGGGAAAGCATGAAAAAGAAAAAGGAAAAGCATTGAGCTAAAAGTTAAGAATAAGAATGTGAAAAGAAAAGAAAAAGAGAAAGAAAAGAAAAGAAAAAGCAAAGCTCAATGTAAAGACAAGTTGGGAAAAATAAGAATAATTGTGTTGTTATGATTCTCTTAACTCAAGGATTTTGTGATCCAGAAAAACCAATTTTCTTTATTAGCCCAGCCACGTTATAAGCCATTGAAAAGTCCTTGTGATGATGCATGCTTGTAAATGTTTTGATTGTGGTTAAATGAAAGGCAAAGTTGATTTATGTGACATTGTGGTAGTGGAGTGAATGAGTGATTACCTCTTATACACTTCTGTGTGAGTGAAACACTTTACCTGGTGAGGAAGTATTCCATGAGCACATGAACATCCATGCTTAATTGATTGATCATTCATGAAAAATAGCATTTGTTTGATATTAACTAACTTTGTGAACACTAAAGCATGTGCACATCTTGATTGAAATCTTGGTCAAAAGTTTGATTGAAGTCTTTGCTTATCTTGAAAAGAAATTTTTGAATGAGTGAACCATCATATGAATTGGTAGAAGATTGAGTTACATCTTGTTTGCTTGAGGACAAGCAAAGTTCTAAGTTTGGGGTTGTGATAACAGTTGAAAAACTGTTATTTTCATGCTTGAAATTGATACTAAAAGCAACCTTTAACACTTAGAAACTAGCTTGAAATCATGCTTTTATTCATATTTTCATAAATAAGAGAGCTGGACAGGTTTATGCTTGATTTCAGTGTTTTTGTGTAGGTTTTAAGGTGAATTTGGTGAAAGAAGTGAAGAAGGAGAGAGATGAAATCAGAAAATACATCAAAAAGTGCAAAAGGAGAAGCCGCAACTGCCGCTCAGCGGCAGTTTATCGCTGAGCGGCACTCAGAAGCTCACGGGGGATCCGCTGAGGGGCAAAATGGCCGCTGAGGGGAAGAAATCAACTCACGCACTTACCGCTGAGCGGTACTTTACCTCTGAGCGGCACACTTATGGGCTTGGGCCTAAATTTTCTGTAATTTTAGAATAGTATATAAGCTTTAGGAAGTCCTAGGGTTTGTATCTTTGGCAGAAACAAAGCAAACACTCTCTCTTCCACCCCTTTTGAAGGAGGATCTTGGATGCTCAGGCTACCTCTTCACCTTTCTAGGGTTTTATCTTTCATTCTTTCATTATTATTCATCTAGTTTCACCATGAATATGGTGAACTAAACCTTGTATTGTTGTTGGGGAATCAATGTAGTCTTGTGAAACTCTCATATATGGAATTTGTGTTTAAACATCTTATTTGAGATACATGCTTTCTTTCATCATTAGTTAGGGTTTTTCCTCTTTGCTCAATGCTTGCTTTGTTTAACTCATTCAATGCATGATTATTGATTTTGTCGATACGGGAACGTACGGGGAAGTCTAGATCCGGGGAATTTCTCCCAATAGTATATTGGTTGCCGTTAAGCTCCTGCACTAAAAGAACTAATTATTAGGAATGCTAGGAATCGTATGAACTCGTAATTAGGGATAGGCCTTCTTGCAAGATAATTTAGAGAGTGGCATTAACAATGATGAAAAGAATGTTGAATTCCTAAAGTATATGAGAGTGGATAAGATGAAATTGATAACCCCAACAACATACTCATCTATATATTCCATTGAAGTGTTTGTATTTTGTTTTAGCCATTGATCACATTCATGCATACATGTTTATTTTTTGTTTTGCATATTAAACTTCACTTATTTCGTTCTTAAGTCTTAAATAATCAACAAATCACATAACTAAACTAGGCCGTGAGTCCTTTGGGACAACGATACTTGGTCTTACCGAGTTTATTACTTGATACGATTCGGTCACACTTGCCGATTGTTCAACAAGTTTGTGGTGCCGTTTTTCGGTGTTCATAAATTTGTCATCATTGACGAAGTTGACGAAGTGGACGAAGTGGAGGAAGTGGACGAAGTTGAGGAAATAGACGAAGTGGAGGAAGTGGAGGAAGTTGAAGAAGTTGAAAAAGTAGACGAAGTAGAAAAAGTGGAGGAAGTGGAAGAAGTCTATGAAATGGACGAAGTGGAGGAAATGGACGAAGTTGACGAAGTGGACGAAGTGGATGAAGCTGACGAAGTGGAGGAAGTGGAGAAAGTGGAGGAAGTGGAGGAGGTGGACGAAGTTGACGAAGTGGACGAAGTTGACGAAGTGGAGGAAGTGGAGAAAGTGGAGGAAGTGGAGGAAGTGGAGGAAGTTGACGAAGTGCACGAAGTTGACGAAGTGAAGGAAGTGAAGGAAGTGGAGGAAGTGAACGCAGTGGAGGAAGG
The DNA here is from genome assembly GCA_027742785.1 of Vigna reflexopilosa. Lineage (NCBI taxonomy): Eukaryota > Viridiplantae > Streptophyta > Magnoliopsida > Fabales > Fabaceae > Vigna > Vigna reflexopilosa. The sequence continues at coordinate 18,351,141 of CM050924.1, forward strand.
GGAGGAAGTGCAGGAAGTGCAGGAAGTGGAGGAAGTTGACGAAGTGGACGAAGTGGAGGAAATGGACGAAGTTGACGAAGTGGACGAAGTGGACGAAGTTGACGAAGTGGACGAAGTGGAGTAAGTGGAGGAAGTGGAGTAACTGGAGGTAGTGGAGGAGGTGGACAAAATGCACGAGGTGGACGAAGTTGACGAAGTGGACGAAGTTGACGAAGTGGAGGAAGTGGAGAAAGTGGAGGAAATGGACGAAGTGGAGGAAGTTGACGAAGTGGACGAAGTTGACGAAGTGAAGGAAGTGAAGGAAGTGAAGGAAGTGAAGGAAGTGGAGGAAGTGAACGTAGTGGAGGAAGGGGAGGAAGTGGAGGAAGTGCAGGAAGTGGAGGAAGTGGAGGAAGTTGAGGAAGTGGACGAAGTGGAGGAAATGGACGAAGTTGACGAAGTGGACGAAGTGGACGAAGTTGACGAAGTGGACGAAGTGGAGTAAGTGGAGGAAGCGGAGTAACTGGAGGTAGTGGAGGAGGTGGACGAAATGGACGAGGTGGATGAAGTGGAGGAGGTGGAGGAAGAGGACGAAGTGAAGGAAGTGGAGGAAGTGCAGAAGTGGAGGAAGCGGAGGAAGTGGAGGAAGTGCACGAATTACAGGAAGTGGAGGAAGTGGACGAATTACAGGAAGTGGAGGAAGTGGAAGAAGTGGAGGAAGTGGAGGAAGTGGAGGAAGTGGAGAAGTGGCGGAAGTGGACGAACTGTAGGAAATGGAGGAAGCGGAGGAAGTGAGGAAGTGGACGAAGGTTACGAAGTGGACGAAGTGGACGAAGTGGAGGAAGTCGACGAAGTTGACATGGTGGACGAAGTGGAGGAAGTGGAGGAAGTGGCGGAAGTGGAGGGAGTGGAGGAAGTTGACGAAGTGGACGAAGTTGACGAAGTGGAGGAAGTGGAGGAAGCGGCGGAAGTGGAGGAAGTGCACGAATTACAGGAAGTGGAGGAAGTGGACGAATTACAGGAAGTGGAGGAAGTGGAAGAAGTGGAGGAAGTGGAGGAAGTGGCGGAAGTGGACGAACTGTAGGAAATGGAGGAAGCGGAGGAAGTGAGGAAGTGGACGAAGGTTACGAAGTGGAGGAAGTGGACGAAGTTGACATGGTGGACGAAGTGGAGGAAGTGGAGGAAGTGGCGGAAGTGGAGGGAGTGGAGGAAGTTGACGAAGTGGACGAAGTTGACGAAGTGGAGGAAGTGGAGGAAGTAGATGAATAGGAAGAAGTTGACGAAGTGGAGGAAGTGGAGGAATTGGAGGAAGTTGACGAAGTGGACGAAGTAGCGGAAGTAGAGGAAGTGGAGAAAGTGGAGGAAGTGGAGGAAGTTGACGAAGTGGATGAAGTGGACGAAGTGCAGGAAGGGGAGGAAGTGGAGGTAGTGGAGGAAGTTGACGAAGTGGACGAAGTTGACGAAGTGAAGGTAGTGGAGGAAGTGGATGAAAATGACGAAGTTGACGAAGTGGAGGAAGTGGAGGAATTGGAGGAAGTTGACGACGTTGACGAAGTGGACGAAGTAGCGGAAGTGGAGGAAGTGGAGGAAGTGGAGGAAGTTGACGAAGTGGATGAAGTAGACGAAGTGGAGGAAGTCGAGGAGGTGGAGAAAGTGGAGGAAGTGGAGGAATTGTACGAAGTGGACGAAGTGGACGAAGTGCAGGAAGGGGAGGAAGTGGAGGTAGTGAAGGAAGTAGACGAAGAGGACGAAGTTGACGAAGTGGAGGAAATGGAGGGAGTGCAAGAAGTAGAGGAAGTGGAGGAAGTTGACGAAGTTGACGAAGTGGATGAAGTAGACGAAGTGGACGAAGTGGAAAATGTGGAAGAAGTGGACGAAGTGGCGGAAGTGGAGAAAGTGGACGAAGTGAAGGAAGTGGAGGAAGTGGACCAAGTTCACGAAGTGGAGGAAGTGGACGAAGCTGACGAAGTGGACAAAGTGGAAGAAGTGGAAGAAGTGGCGGAAGTGGCGGAAGTGGACGAAGTGGAGGAAGTGGACGAAGTGGAGGAAATGGAAGAGGTGGAGGAAGTGAGGAAGTGGACGATGTTGATGAAGTGGACGAAGTGATGGAAGTGGATGAAATGGACGAAGTGGAGGAAGTGGAGGAAGTGGAGCAAGTGTAGGTAGTGGAGGAAGTGGAGGAAGTAGAGGAAGTGGAGGAAGTGGAGGAAGTGGAGGAAGTTGACGAAGTGGAGGAACTTGACGAAGTGGAGGAAGTGGAGGAAATGGAAGAAGTGGACTAAGTGAACGAAGTGGAGAGGAAGTGGAGGAGGTGGACCAAGTGGACGAAGTTGACGAAGTGGACGAAGTGGAGGAAGTGGAGGAAGTTGACGAAGCGGACGAAGTTGACGAAGTTGAAGAAGTGAAAGAAGTGGACGAAGTGGAGGAGGTGGACGTAGTGGAGGAAGTGGAGGAAGTGGAGGAAGTGGAGGAAGTGGACCAAGTGGACGAAGTGGACAAAGTACAGGAAGTGGAGGAAGTGGAGGAAGTGGACGAAGTGGAGGAAGTGGACGAAGTTGACGATGTGGACGAAGTTGACGAAGTTGAAGAAGTGGAAGAAGTGGACGAAGTGGAAGAAGTGGACGAAGTGAACGAAGTGGAAGAAGTAGACGAAGTGGACGAAGTTGACGAAGTTGACGAAGTTGACGAAGTGGACGAAGTGGACGAAGTGGACGAAGTGGAGGAAGTGGACGAAGTGGACGAAGTGGACAAAGTGGACGAATTTAACGAAGTGGAGGAAGTGAAGGTAGTGGAGGAAGTGTTAGAAGTCGAGGAAGTGGACGAAGTTGACGAAGTGGAGGAAGTGGAGGAAGTGGAGGAAGTGGACAAAGTGGAGGAATTGGAGGAAGTGGAGAAAGTGGACGAAGTGAAGGAAGTGGACGAAATGGACGAAGTTGACGAAGTTGAAGAAGTGGAAGAAATGGACGAAGTGGGAGAAGTGGAGGAGGTGGACGTAGTGGACGAAGATGACGAAGTGGACAAAGTGGACGAAGTGGACGAAGTTGACGAAGTGGACAAAGTGGACGAAGTGGAGGAACTGGACCAAGTTCACGAAGTGGACGAAGTGGACGAAGCTGACGAAGTGGACATAGTGGAAGAAGTGAAAGAAGTGGCGGAAGTGGACGAAGTGGAGCAAGTGGACGAAGTTCAGGATGTGGAGGAAGTGGACGAAGTTGACGAAGTGGACGAAGTGGACGAAGTTGACGAAGTGGACGAAGTGGACGAAGTTGACGAAGTGGACGAAGTGGACGAAGTTGACGAAGTGGACGAAGTGGACGAAGTTGACGAAGTGGACGAAGTGGACGAAGTTGACGAAGTGGACGAAGTGGACGAAGTTCAGGATGTGGAGGAAGTGGACTAAGTTGACGAAGCGGATGAAGTTGACGAAGCGGACGCAATGGACGAAGTGGAGGAAGTGGAGGAAGTGGAGGATGTGGAGGAAGTTGACGAAGTGGACGAAGTAGACGAAGTTAAGGATGTGGAGGAAGTGGACGAAGTTAACGAAGCGGACAAAATGGACGAAGTGGAGGAAGTGGAGGAAATGGAGGAAGTTGACGAAGTGGAAGAAGTTGACGAAGTGGACAAGGTGGAGGAAGTGGAGGAAGTGGACGAAGTGGATGAAGTGGAGGAAGTATATGAAGTGGACGAAGTTGACGAAGTAGACGAAGGGGAGGAAGTGGACGAAGTTCAGGAAATGTAGGAAGTGGACAAAGTGGACGAAGTTGCCGAAGTGGACGAAATGGACGAAGTGGAGGAAGTGGAGGAAGTGGAGGAAGTGGAGGAAGTTGAAGAAGTTGACGAAGTGGATAAAGTGGACGAAGTGGAGGAAGTGTACGAAGTGGAGGAAGAGGACGAAGTGGACGAAGTTGACGAATCGGAGAAAGTTGACGAAGTGGAGGAAGTTGAAGAAGTGGAAGAAGTTGACGAAGTTGACGAAGTTGACGAAGATGAGGAAATGGAGGAAGTGGAGGAAGTGGAGGAGTTGGATGAAGTGGAGGAAGTGGAGGAAGTGGAGGAGAAGTGGAGGAAGTGGAGGAAGTGGAAGAAGTGGAGTAGGTGGAGGAAGTGGAGGAGGTCGACGAAGTTGACGAAGTGGACGAACTGGACGAAGTGGAGGAAGTGGAGGAATTCGAAAAAGTGGAGTAAGTGGAAGAAGTGGATGAAGTTGACGAAGTGGACGAAGTTTACGAACTGGACAAAGTGGACAAAGTTGACGAAGTGGACGAAATTGACGAAGTGGAGCAAGTGGAGGAAGTTGACGAGGTGGAAGAAGTGGACGAAGTGGACGAAGTTGACGAAGTGGACGAAGTTGACGAAGTGGAAGAAGTGGAAGTGGAAGAAGTTGACGAAGTGGAGGAAATGGAGGAAGTGGAGGAAGTGGAGGAATTCGACGAAGTGGAGAAAGTGGAGGAATTGGACGATGTGGAGGAAATGAACGAAGTTCACGAAGTGGAGGAAGTTGACGAAGTGGAGGAAGTTGAAGAAGTGGACGAAGTTGACGAAGTTGAGGAAATGGAGGAAGTGGAGGAAATGGAGGAAATAGAGGAAGTAGAGGAAGTGGAGGAATTGGACGAAGCAGAGGAAGTGGAGGAAGTGTAGGAGAAGTGCCGGAAGTGGACGAACTGGACGAACTAGAGGAAGTGGAGGAAGTTTACCAACTGGACAAAGTGGAGGAAATGGACGAAGTTGACGAAGTTTACGAAATGGACGAAGTGGAGGAAGTGGAGGAAGTGGAGGAAGTGGAGGAAGTAGAGGAAGTGGAAGAAGTGGACGAAGTGGACGAAGTGGACGAAGTGGACGAAGTGGACGAAGTGGACGTAGTGGACGAAGTTGACGAAGTGGAGGAAGTTGACGAAGTGGAAGAAGTGGACGAAGTGGAAGAAGTTGACGAAGTGGAGGAAATGGAGGAATGAGAGGAAGTGGAGGAAGTGGACGAACTGGACGAAGTGGAGGAAGTGGAGGAAGTGGAGGAAGTTGAGGAATGCACGAAGTGGAGGAAGTGGACGAAGTGGAGGAAGTGGAAGATGTGGAGTAAGTGGAGGAAGTGGAGGAGGTCGACGAAGTTGACGAATTGGACGAACTGGCCGAAGTGGAGGAAGTGGAGGAAATGGACGAAGTGGAAGAAGTGGAAGGAGTGGAGGAAGTGGAGGAAATGGACGAAGTAGACGAAGTGGACAAAGTGGACGAAATGGACGAAGTTGAGGAAGTGGACGAAGTGAAGGAAGTGGAGGAAGTTGACGAAGTGGACGAAGTGAAGGAAGTGGAGGAAGTGGAGGAAGTGGAGGAAGTTGACGAAGTGGAGGAAGTTGAAGAAGTGGAAGAAGTGGACAAAGTGGAAGAAGTTGACGAAGTAGAGGAAGTGGAGGAAATGGAGGAAGTGGAGGAAGTGAAGGAATTGGACGAAGTGGAGGAAGTGGAGGAAGTGGAGAAGTGGAGGAAGTGGACGAACTGGACGAAGTGGAGGAAGTGGAGGAAGGGGAAGAAGTGGAGGAAGTGGAGGAGGTAGACAAAGTGGACGAAGTTGGCGAAGTTGACGAAGTGGAGGAAGTGGAGGAATTGGAGGAAGTGAAGGAAGTTGAGGAAGAGGAAGAAGTGGAGGAAGTGGCCGAAGTTGACGAAGTGGACGAAGTGGACGAAGTGGACTAAGTGGACAAAGTCGAGGAAGTGGAGGAAGTGGAGGAATTGGACGAAGTGGAGGAAGTGGAGGAAGTGAAGGAAGTGGAGGAAGTGGCCGAAGTTCGCGAAGTGGACGAAGTGGACGAAATGGAGGAAGTTGAGGAAGTGGAGGAAGTGAAGGAAGTTGAGGAAGTGGACGAAGTGGAGGAAGTGGACGAAGTTCACGAAGTGGATGAAGTGGACTAAGTGGAGGAAGTGGAGGAAGTGGGGCAGTGGAGGAATTGGACGAAGTGGAGAAGCAGTGGAGGGAGTGGACGAACTGGACGAAGTGGAGGAAGTGGAGGAAGTGGAAGAAGTGGAGGAGGTGGAGGAAGTGGAGGAGGTGGACGAAGTGCAGGAAGTGGAGGAAGTAGAGGAAGTGGAGGAAGTTGAGGAAGTGTAGGAAGTGGAAGAAGTGGAGGAAGTTGACGAAGTTGATGAAGTGTACGAAGTGGACGAAGTTGACGATGTGGAGGAAGTGGACGAAGTGGAGGAAGTGGAGGAAGTGGACGAAGTGGAGGAAGTGGAGGAAGTGGACGAAGTGGAGGAAGTGGAGGAAGTGAAGGAAGTGGAGGAAGTCGAGGAAGTGGAGGAAGTGTAGCAAGTGGAGGAAGTGGACGAAGTTGACAAAGTGGACGAAGTGGTCAAAGTGGTCAAAGTGGACGAGGTGGAGGAAGTGGAGGAAGTGGAGGAAGTGAAGCAAGTTGAGGAAGTGGAGCAAGTGGAGGAATTCGACGAAGTTGACGAAGTTGACGAAGTGGACTAAGTGGACTAGGTTCACGACGTTGACTGTTGAGAGGGTGGCACCTCACACAAAATTTGATTGCAGAATTAATGCAGTATATACTAGGAAGTGACTCCTAGGTCGTCCCTCAAGGACCAATTTGTGGTTCGAGTCTCAGATTAAACACGAAGTGGGGGGGTTGTGAAGATTTTTTGAATGCGAGTGAACTAAATTAAAACACGAACATAAACACCGATGTAAACACAAATATAAACACAGAATTAAAATGATTGGTCACTTAAGCTAACATCGTAACTAAAATATCACAACCACGACAAATAGAGAACATCAAAATGAAAAGTGAAAAATGCAACTTTAAGCTAAACAATTGAATACAAAACCGAGAACGGAAGCCAATTGAAATGAATGCGTAAAGAACACTTAAAAGTAAATGCGTGAAGAAGTAAAAAAAAAATAAAAATACGAATGCACTTCTCAAATTAAAATACCACGCTTCTAAAATAAACAAACCGAGAAGAATGGATGTAGTTGCTACAGCATTTCTCAAATTGAAAAGCAAAGAAATAATAAAAAAAACTTGCCCAAGTGGGTAGCGGCTACCCTCCCAAAATCAAGCACCGCATGTGCTCTACTCCCAATGAATCAACATTCCACTCTCCTCCTCGGTGGCAGCTCTCTCTTAAAGCCAAAAATTGATTTCACCATCCTTCCGTTCAGCTCCACACTTCCGCACAGTACATTCTTCCTCCCTTCTCTGTGACACCACTCTTCAAGCCGTGACACCTAACACTTTTACTCTGCTCTTCTCCCAAGCCGAGACATCTACCTTTCTCCAATTGAAATTAACAAAAACCCTTCAAATGAAATAAGCGCTACTTCCTAAAGAAAAATGAATCCCCCTCGGCTCATTCCAGCTCCGTGTGATTCTCCCATCCGTGACGCAACCCATCTAATCACCTTGTCACCACTTTGCTGGACATCAAAATGAATCAACACCTCTCCCTAATTTAAAAGAAAGAATAAATCCCTGGATGTGACCGTGTGCTTCCTTTCTTCAACATTAAACGACAACCAAACCAATTAAATGTGCAGCTGTGTGCTATCTCTCCAAAAAGGAAATCAGCGTGCGTGGTGTTCCCTAGACGTGAGCTCACTTTAAATCAGCGCTTCCAAGAAAAACCCCGCATATGTCTTCTGTTGGACGCCGTGCACACCGCTTCTTCTACTCCAAATGAAATCAGCCCTTCTATTACTAAAATCCAAATGAATTACCGCTTCTCACTTGCTCCACGTTCCTCGCTGCATCCATTTCTCCAAAGCAAAGAAAATGAAGATGACTCACGTGTGTGCTGGACTTCCCACTTCTCTCCATTATTAAAAATGCATCCTAATCTCTAAAAACAACGAAAATCCTAAAAGCTGATTCCCGTGTGCAAGGTGACAACTCTCTTTTGCCCAGGCCGAGACACACACTCCTCCCTGTGCTCAGCATTCTCAAAGAAACCAAACATCAAAGATAATGAAATCCAAGCATCGTCTTGAATTGAAAAATTAAAATCAATGTAACAGTAGCAGAATAAAACATGTGCACACCAACACTGGAATAAAAAAATGAAAATAAAGAACCAATGCCAAGAAAATATGTTGGCCGAGAACAACGTGCTTGTCTCTAATCCCATGTCATAAAACAACGTTCCAGCAAAAACTCAGCAAAAGAGTGTGGCGGCTGGACAAGGGCCGTGTGTCCTCTCTTTAATAGGGGTGGGGTCCACACAATAAAACCCTAGGGCCCAAGTCACTAACTTCTAATTTTGGGTCTAATCTAGTTTACCAAAAATTGACCCAAAATGTAAGAGTTGATTCAAAAATTCTAAACTACTGAATTACAATTTAATTAATTTTAAAATGTCTGTGTGGAGAGTCTTGAATTTAATTGCATTCTTCCTGATGTCCCAAAATGTATCTCCAAAATTCTTCCTGTAATAAAAAAAATGCACTTAATCAGCTCAAAAAACCCAAATTAGCACAATTACAAATTTTCGACTAAATTAAGCAGAATTCGGAAAACGGGGAAATAACAGACAATTAAACACAATTCCCTGGTTTATTTAAGTGCACTAAACTAAATATAATTCAAGAAATAACGACTCATCAAAATAGACCACACTTAGTCTTTTGCACTCTTGGGCAAAACCAAGACAAAAACCAGGGAACTAATTAAACATCAGGGAGGTGACACAGACTCGACAGACAGACAACAAGGACTCCAAAACAGGAACACAGTTGCACAATTCTCACAAAATCTGGACAGTAAAAGGTATAGGCAGAATCCCACACAGAGTCAATGAAAGCAGATACTTAAAGAATCATCCAAACAGTTCAGTGCAAGGAAACAGTCAATCAGTTCAAGAGATGAATCAAAAGCAACAGAGCCTCACAGATTCACACAATCAGTGTTTCTCTCAAGTGTTTAAGGTAAATCAATGTCACTCAATGCACTCAAGAAAGCAAACACAAATAGACTTGGCAAGCCTCTAATATCAACACTCAAGCACATATGCATGTTCAAATCAAAAGGTCTTTTAAAGGTTGTAATGGGGCCAAGGACAAGGGAGGATATACCTGGATAAGAAGCTACAAACCATAAGGAACAGAGGAGCAATGGGGAACAAGTGTAAACACAATCAAATCACATCCAAAACCTCTGATTCAATCCTCTTCTTGACTCCATTATTCACAATTTTTTTTTCATTTTTCTGTAAATTTTTTTTCTTTTCTCATCTTGTCTATTTTTCTTTTCTCTCTTTTCAGAACAAAATTGTAAAAGACAAGATACACATATATTTACAACAACAAAACAAGAAGAGGAACTAACTAGCCAATTCATCAGAATCCCCAAGGAGACCACACTTGTTCCCAAAACACTTCAAAAGCTCCAAAATTCCCTAAGGTTAAGGTAATCATGGTTTTTCACTTAGGGCTAGTGTATGAGCTTCAAAACAAAGGAGTGAGGAAAGTATAGGCTCAAAAGGGGTTATCAAAGGATCAGAACAAGGTAAGCTTATTTGGCTAGAGAGGCTAAAAAACAAAACTGCCTTTATCACTTCCAAACATGCATATCAATCAAGAATTATCAACAAGAGTCAAGCCAAGGCATATGCGCAAGCAATCAAGAGACATATCACACACAAGAAAGAACATAAAGTGGCTCAAATCTCACACAGGGTAATTCTGTCACAATCAATTCAACTCTCAAACATCTTGATCATCTTCCAAGCAGAGAAAAGCAAGAATTTCAAACTAATTAGAGTATCAATGAAGTGAAAGAAAAAAAATTACAACCCAAACAAAGTCTAGAAATTAAGAAAAGCATGCAAAACTGTACACAAGACACAACAACTACATAAAAACCGAAACATGAACAAAGAAACAACCTCCCCTAATAGACCACACTTAAACGACACAATGTCCTCAGTGTGTCACAATCAACAGATCAAACAATCAGAACAGTCATCAGATATCGACAAAGTGCAATAAAAGTGAGGAGGGAAGGAGAAAAAGATGTCTCCTCCACCACTGCATCCAACAAAGAAGGATTGCTGAGGAAAGGCTTCAGTCTGTGCCCGTTCACCTTGAAGCTTTTAGCTGCAGATGGACCTTGGATCTCTATTGCACCATAAGGATAAACATTAGTCACAACAAAAGGTCCAGTCCACTTTGATCTCAACTTACCACCCATGAGGCTGAGTCTAGAGTTATACAACAAAACCTGTTGACCAACCTCGAAGTCCTTTCTAACAATGGAGCTATCATGGAACCTCTTGGTCCTTTCCTTGTAGAACTTCGAGTTCTCATAGGCATCCAATCGGATCTCATCCAATTCCCTCAATTGCAACTTTCTTTCCTCTCCAGCTTGGTCCATGGAGAAGTTGCAAGTCTTCACAGCCCAGTATGCCCGATGCTCAATCTCAACCGGTAAGTGACATGCCTTTCCGAAGACAACCCGGTAGGGAGACATCCCAATGGGTGCTTTGTAGGCAGTCCTGTGGGACCAAAGAGCATCGTCCAACCTATTACTCCAATCTTTCCTGTTGGGCTGGACAATCTTCTCCAAAATCCTCTTAATCTCTCTGTTGGAGATCTCAGCCTACCCATTTGTTTGGGGGTGGTAAGGTGTAGAAACTCTGTGCGTCACCCCATATTTCTTGAGCAAAGCTTGCATGGATCTGTTGCAAAAATGGGTTCCCTGATCACTAACAATTACTCTAGGCACTCCAAACCTGCAAAAGAGGTGAGATCTAACAAAATCTACAACAACCCGAGCATCATTAGTCCTGGTGGCTCTAGCTTCCACCCATTTTGAAACATAATCCACAGCAAGGAGGATATAAGAGAAAACAAAAGAAACAGGAAAAGGACCCATGAAATCTATACCCCAAACATCAAACACCTCACAGAACAGCATAGGCTGTTGAGGCATCTCTTGTCTCTATGAAATTGATCCTCCTGCTCTCTGACAAGGCTCACAAGTGCTGCAAATCCTCTCCGCATCTTTGAAGATGGAAGGCCAATAGAAACCACAGTCAAGCACCCTGCGAGCTGTTCTCTGTATCCCCAGATGACCACCAGGTGAGGAGGCATGACAAAACTGCAGGACCGAGTCAATCTCATGGTCCAGAATGCATCTCCTAGTAACTTGGTCACTGCACAACTTCCACAAATATGGATCATCCCAAACATAATACTTAGCATCACTCTTAATTTTAGCAATCTGAGCACGTGATGCTAAGGGAGGAAAAACATAAGCAACCAAATAATTTACAATGTGTGCAAACCAAGGAGTGGGGTGAGAATAAGAAATCATCAACAAACTCTCATCAGGAAAAGCATCCTGGATGGGCAACACATCAGCTTCATTCCCAGCTCTCTCAATCTGGCTGAGGTGGTCTGCAACCAAATTATGTGCTCCACTCCGGTCTTTAATCTGCAAGTCAAACTCCTGGAGCATTAGCATCCACCTGATCAATCTAGGCTTTGACTCAGCCTTTTTCAATAGAAACTTTAGAGCTGCATGGTCAGTATACACAATAACAGGTGATCCAAGCAAATATGACCTAAACTTATCAAGGGCAAAAACAATTGCCAACAACTCTTTTTCAGTGTTGGTATAATTTGCTTGGGCAGCATCCAAAGTGCGTGAAGCATAGTAGATCACTCTCGACAGCTTGTCAATTTTCTGTGTCAAGACAGCCCCCAATGCATAATTAGACGCATCACACATGAGCTCAAATGGGGTTGTCCAATCCGGTGCCTGAATGATAGGGGTAGTGGTCAAAGCTTCCTTCAGGCAATCAAACCCCTACTTGCATCTGTCATCAAAAGCAAAGTCAATATCCTTCTGCAGCAGTCTGGACAAGGGGAGCGCCTTCTTGTTGAAATCTTTGATGAAGCGGCTGTAGAAACCTGCATGTCCAAGGAAAGATCGCACCTCTCACACGCAAGAGGGGTAAGGCAACTGTGAAATCACAGATATCTTAGCAGGGTCTACCTCTATTCCCTTTTCAGAAATGATATGCCCTAGAACCAAACCTTGTTCAACCATGAAGTGACATTTCTCAAAATTGAGAACAAGGTTTGTTTCTATGCATCTTTTTAAAACTTTTTCCAGACTGTCTAAACATGCATCAAAAGAGGATCCATACACAGTAAAATCATCCATAAACACCTCTATGCAACTCTCAAGAATGTCACTAAAAATGCTAAGCATGCACCGTTGGAAAGTACCAGGGGCGTTGCATAGACCAAAGGGCATCCTCCTATAGGCAAAAGTGCCAAAGGGGCAGGTGAATGTGGTTTTCTCTTGATCCTCAGGCGCAATATTTATTTGAAAGTAACCAGAAAAACCATCAAGAAAACAATAATGAGATTTACCTGTCAGGCGCTCCAGCATCTGATCAATGAATGGCAGGGGGAAATGATCTTTCCTGGTTGCTTGGTTGAGCCTCCTATAGTCAATGCAGACTCTCCAGTTGTTCTGCACTCTAGCTGGGATAAGTTCATCCTTCTCATTCTTCACCACAGTGAGGCCAGTTTTCTTTGGCACAACATGGATGGGACTCACCCACTAACTGTTTGAAATAGGGTAGATGATCCCAGCTTGCAAAAGCTTGGTCACCTCCTTCTTGATGATGTCCATGATCACAGGGTTTTGCCTTCTTTGTGGCTGTCTCACTGGCTTTGCCCCCTCTTCTAGAAGAATTTTGTGCATACAAGTAGATGGGCTAATGCTAGGTATGTCAGCCAATGTCCAACCAATGGCCCTCTTGTGCTTCCTCAACACACTCAACAACTTCTCCTCTTGAACAACATCAAGGGAAGTGGAAATGATCACAGGTTTTTTCTCATCATCCTCCAAGTAAGCATACTTGAGGTTATCTGGAAGCTGTTTCAACTCAAGAGTAGGTGCCTGCAAGTCAGATTCATTTGTACTTCCTACAAAATGGTTAGTGCATTCTGACTCCAAGGAATTCACAGGTAAAGGCAGAACACCTATCTCATCAGGCTCCAAATCCATATCCATGACAATTACATTATCAACATCATCAATATCAAGAACATCATCAACATCATTCTCAAATTCGGATTCAATGCATGTATGTAGAGAAGATAGAAAAGAATGCTCTTTCTCATGCAAAGAATCAAACTCATCAACAACATATCTATCAATAATGTCATCCAACATGTCAATCTTAAAAACAGAATGGTCCTCAGCTGGGAACTTCATTGCATCAAGAATATTAAAGTAAACCATAATATCAGCAAATTCCATGGATAAAGTTCCAGCATACACATCAATCTTGGTTCGGGCAGTTTTCAAAAAGGTCGGCCTAAGATTATGGGAGCGGATCCATGAGAGAATCCCTCCTCCATTTCCAAAACATAAAAGTCGGCAGGAAAAATCAGCTCACCAACCCTAACCAAGACATCCTCTATGTAACCTGTTGGGTGGGTGACACTCCTGTCTGCCAACTGAATGACCACACCCGTTGGTTGTAAAGGGCAAAGAGACAAGGATTTAAAAATTGAAAGAGGCATGACATTTATGGAAGCACCCAAATCAAGCATGGCATTCTCAAATTTACTATTTCCAATCATACAAGGAATGCAAAACGTACCTGGGTCCTTGCACTTTTCAGGAACGTGCGGGACCGACTTACCAATAAGCGCGGATACATTCCTGCCCATGTTGATTCTTTCATCTCCTTTCATTTTCCTCTTATGCGTGCACAGGTCCTTCAGGAATTTTGCATATCTAGGAATCTGCTTTATGGCATCAAGTAGAGGTATGTTCACCTCTACCTTCCTGAAGGTCTCCAATATTTCTTTGTCCACCTCTTCCATCTTTTTGCTAGGCATCGCCTTTGGAGGGAATGGAAGAGGAATCTGGTGGGGCAAGGTAGGAGATGCACTGGTGGTGGTAGAAGAAGAAGAACCACCGGAAGAAGAAGAAGGTCCACCTGCCTCGAATGTCTTGCTTGGACCAGCCTGGTCCTCTTTTATGTGGGAAGTAGCAGGTTTAAGTTTAGGAGGTTCAGGTGTCGAAGATGGCGTGGTGGGCATAACAATTTGCTTCCCAGATCTGAGGGTGATGGCACTAACATTCTTAGGATTCTGCATAGTCTGGGATGGCAATTTATCAGAATTCTGAGACTGTGCCTGATTCAGCTGTGTAGCCATCTGCCCCATCTGATTCGTCAAGCTCTGGATGGAAGCTTTTGTCTCTTGCTGAAATTGCATGTTTTGAATAGTCATCTGCTTCACCAACTCCTCCAAGGTATGCTCAGAAGAAGAAGTGGAAGGTTGGGCAAGAATCTCTTGCTGCTGCTGTTGTTGTTGCCTCTGGTGTTGTTGCATAGGTGGAGGCACATATCTGTTAGGTGCTCCAGCATTCTGGAAAGGTGGCGCCTGCTGCTGATGTTGTGGCGCATTGTTCCATCTAAGATTGGGGTGATTCCTCCACCCTGGGTTGTACCTGTTGCTGGACAAGTCATGATTTTGCTGTTGTGGCTGCCTGTTGGTGTAGATGTTCGTAGCATAAGCCTGAGGCGCATCAGAGGAAGCAGAGTGCTGCAAAGAAGGACATGCATCTGTATAGTGGTCACTGGAAGGACAAATAGCACATAGTCGTGCAACAGATGCAGATGGAGCTGCAGATCTCTGGTGGGTAGTCAACTGTGTCACCAACTTCATAAGAGAGTCAATCTTGCCTTCCAACTTGCTTTCAACAGCTGATAAAGACTGGGCAACAACATCATGTACGCCCCTCACCACAATGGCATCATTCCTGGTGCTAAACTACTGGGAGTTGGAGGCCATCTTCTCAATCAATTACCTAGCCTCAGCAGGTGTGGTGTCTCCAAGAGCTCCACCACTGGCAGCATCAATCATACCCCGATCCATGTTGTTCAAACCCTCATAGAAATACTGGATAAGGAGTTGTTCAGGTATCTGATGGTGGGGGCAGCTAGCACAAAGTGTCTTGAATCTCTCCCAATACTCATACAAGTTCTCTCCACCAAGCTGCCTAATCCCAATTATGTCTTTTCTGATAGCTGTGGTCCGGGATGCTGGGAAAAATTTATCCAAGAACAACCTCTTCAGATCATCCCAGCTAGTGACGGATCTAGGCGCCAAACCATACAACCAATCCTTAGCAACATTTTCCAATGAATGAGGGAATGCTTTCAAGAAGATGTGCTCTTCAGGAACATCATGTGGTTTCATACTGGAATAGACAATGTGGAATTCCTTCAAATGCTTATGAGGACTCTCACCTGCAAGACCATGAAACTTAGGCAAAAATGGATCAGTCCAGTCTTGAGAACAAATGGAACGTCCTCATCAGGATATTGGATGCACAAGCTTTCAATATCGAAATCAGTGCAGCCATCTCCCTAAAAGTCCTCTCACGAGGTGGAGGTTGTGCCATATTGTTCTCAGTGTGAAAAACAACATAATTAGAATCAGAATCAAGTGCAGATGCAACAGATGCAGTAGATGCAGTATGCACAAAGTACTCAGCAGTGGGATGCACAGTATCCAATGGAACAGACTCAAAAACAGACTCTAAAGATAAATTTCTACAATGCCAAGCTAACCTGTGAAAAGTTCTATCAACCTCAGGATCAAAGGGTGGTATAGGCCCAGGATTTTCCCTAGTCATGCATTAAGTCACAACACCCTAAAATCATGGAACGATAGCACAAAAATTTTGAACACACAAAACAACCTAAGCAAACAAATCACACATACTCAAACAGACAAGACAAAATAGATACAAACACTCAAACAACATATTAACAACACAAAAGACCTAAAACCGAACCGTTGGTCCCCGACAACGACGCCATTTTGTTGAGAGGGTCGCACCTCACACAAAATTTGATTGCAGTATATACTAGGAAGTGACTCCTACGTCGTCTCTCAAGGACCAATTTGTGGTTCGAGTCTTAGATTAAACACGAAGTGGGGGGGTTGTGAAGATTTTGTGAATGCGAGTGAACTAAATTAAAACACGAATATAAACACGGATGTAAACACAGATATAAACACAGAATTAAAATGATTGGTCACTTAAGCTAACATCGTAACTAAAATATCACAACCACGAAAAATAGAGAACATCAAAATGAAAAGTGAAAAATGCAACTTTAAGCTAAACAATTGAATACAAAACCGAGAACGGAAGCCAATTGAAATGAATGCATAAAGAACACTTAAAAGTAAATGCGTGAAGAAGTAAAAAAAAAATAAAAATACGAAAGCACTTCTCAAATTAAAATACCACGCTTCTAAAATAAACAAACCGAGAAGAATGGATGTAGTTGCTACAGCATTTCTCAAATTGAAAAGCAAAGAAATAATAAAAAAAACTTGCCCAAGTGGGTAGCGGCTACCCTCCCAAAATCAAGCACCGCATGTGCTCTACTCCCAATGAATCAACATTCCACTCTCCTCCTCGGTGGCAGCTCTCTCTTAAATCCAAAAATTGATTTCACCATCCTTCCGTTCAGCTCCACACTTCCGCACAGTACATTCTTCCTCCCTTCTCTGTGACACCACTCTTCAAGCCGTGACACTTAACACTTTTACTCTGCTCTTCTCCCAAGCTGAGACATCTACCTTTCTCCAATTGAAATTAACAAAAACCCTTCATATGAAATAAGCGCTACTTCCTAAAGAAAAATGAATCCCCCTCAGCTCATTCCAGCTCCGTGTGATTCTCCCATCCGTGACGCAACCCATCTAATCACCTTGTCACCACTTTGTTGGACATCAAAATGAATCAACACCTCTCCCTAATTTAAAAGAAAGAATAAATCCCTGGATGTGACCGTGTGCTTCCTTTCTTCAACATTAAACGACAACCAAACCAATTAAATGTGCAGCTGTGTGCTATCTCTCCAAAAATGAAATCAGCATGCGTGGTGCTCCCTAGACGTGAGCTCACTTTAAATCAGCGCTTCCATGAAAAACCCCGCATATGTCTTTTGTTGGACGCCGTGCACACCGCTTCTTCTACTCCAAATGAAATCAGCCCTCCTATTACTAAAATCCAAATGAATTACCGCTTCTCACTTGCTCCACGTTCCTCGCTGCATCCATTTCTCCAAAGCAAAGAAAATGAAGATGACTCACGTGTGTGCTGGACTTCCCACTTCTCTCCATTATTAAAAATGCATCCTAATCTCTAAAAACAACGAAAATCCTAAAAGCTGATTCCCGTGTGCAAGGTGGCAACTCTCTTTTGCCCAGGCCGAGACACACACTCCTCCCTGTGCTCAGCATTCTCAAAGAAACCAAACATCAAAGATAATGAAATCCAAGCATCGTCTTGAATTGAAAAATTAAAATCAATGTAACAGTAGCAGAATAAAACATGTGCACACCAACACTGGAATAAAAAAATGAAAATAAAGAACCAATGCCAAGAAAATATTTTGGCCGAGAACAACGTGCTTGTCTCTAATCCCATGTCATAAAACAACGTTCTAGCAAAAACTCAGCAAAAGAGTGTGGCGGCTGGACAAGGGCCGTGTGTCCTCTCTTTAATAGGGGTGGGGTCCACACAATAAAACCCTAGGGCCCAAGTCACTAACTTCTAATTTTGGGTCTAATCTAGTTTACCAAAAATTGACCCAAAATGTAAGAGTTGATTCAAAAATTCTAAACTACTGAATTACAATTTAATTAATTTTAAAATTTCTGTGTGGAGAGTCTTGAATTTAATTGCATCCTTCCTGATGTCCCAAAATGTATCTCCAAAATTCTTCCTGTAATAAAAAAAAATGCACTTAATCAGCTCAAAAAGCCCAACACAATTACAAATTTCCGACTAAATTAAGCAGAATTCGGAAAATGGGGAAATAACAGACAATTAAACACAATTATCTGGTTTATTTAAGTGCACTAAACTAAATATAATTCAAGAAAGAACGACTCATCATTGACGAAGTTGACGAAGTGGAGGAAGTGGACGAAGTGGACGAAGTTGAGGAAGTTGACGAAGTGGACGAAGTGGACGAAGTGGACGAAGTGGACGAAGTGGAGGAAGTGGGCGAAGTTGACGAAGTTGACGAAGTGGACGAAGTTGAGGAAGTTGACAAAGTGGACGAAGTGGACGAAGTTGACGAAGTTGAAGAAGTGGACGTAGTGGACAAAGTTTACGAAATGGACGAAGTGGAGGAAATGGACGAAATTGATGAAGTGGACGTAATGGACGAAGTGGAGGAAGTGGAGGAACTGGAAGAAGTGGAGTAAGTGGAGGAAGTGGAGAAAGTGGACGAAGTTGACAAAGTGGACGAAGTTGACGATGTGGAGGAAGTGGACGAAGTGGACGAAGTGATGAAGTGGATGAAGTGGAGGAAGTGGAGGAAGTGCAGGAAGTGGAGGAAGTTGACGAAGTGGATGAAGTGGACGAGGTGGAGGAAGTGGAGGAAATGGACGAAGTAGACGAAGTCGATGAAGTGGACGAAATGGAGGAAGTTGAGCAAGTGGAGGAAGTTGACAAAGTGGAAGAATTTGACGAAGTGGACGACGTGAAGGAAGTGGAGGAAGTGGAGGAAGTTGACGAAGTGGAGGAAGTTGAAGATGTGGAAGAAGTGGACGAAGTGGAAGAAGTTGACGAAGTGGAGGAAGTGAAGGAAATAGAGGAAGTAGAGGAAGTGGACGAAATGGAGGAAGTGGAGGATGTGGAGGAATTGGACGAAGTGGAGGAAGTGGAGGAGAAGTGGAGGAAGTGGACGAACTGGACGAAGTAGAGGAAGTGGAGGAAGTGGAAGAAGTGGAGGAAGTGGAGGAGGTGGATGTAGTTGACGAAGTGGAGGAAGTGGAGGAAGTGGAGGAGATGAAGGAAGTGGAGAAAGTGAAGGAAGTTGAGGAAGAGGAGGAAGTGGAGGAAGTGGAGGAAGTTGACGAAGTGGACTAAGTGGAAAAAGTCGAGGAAGTGGAGGAATTGGACTAAGTGAAGGAAGTGGAGGATGTCGAGGAAGTGGAGGAAGTGGCCGAAGTTGAAGAAGTGGACGAAGTGGACGAAGCGGAGGAAGTTGAGGAACTGGAGGAAGTGAAGGAAGTTAACGAAGTGGAGGAAGTGGACGAGGTTGACGAAGTGGATGAAGTGGACTAAGTGGAGGAAGTGAAGGAAGTGGGGGCAGTGGAGGAATTGACGAAGTGGAGGAAGGGAAGGAACAATGGAGGAAGTGGACGAAGTGGTGGAAGTTCACGAAGTTGACGAAGTGGACTAAGTTGAGGAAGTTGACGAAGTGGACGAAGTGGAGGAAGTGGGCGAAGTTGACGAAGTTGACGAAGTGGACGAAGTTGACGAAGTTGACAAAGTGGACGAAGTGGACGAAGTTGACGAAGTTGAAGAAGTGGACGTAGTGGACAAAATTTACGAAATGGACGAAGTGGAGGAAATGGACGAAATTGATGAAGTGGACGTAATGGACGAAGTGGAGGAAGTGGAGGAACTGGAAGAAGTGGAGTAAGTGGAGGAAGTGGAGAAAGTGGACGAAGTTGACAAAGTGGACGAAGTTGACGATGTGGAGGAAGTGGACGAAGTGGAAGAAGTGATGAAGTGGATGAAGTGGAGGAAGTGGAGGAAGTGCAGGAAGTGGAGGAAGTTGACGAAGTGGATGAAGTGGACGAGGTGGAGGAAGTGGAGGAAATGGACGAAGTATACGAAGTCGATGAAGTGGACGAAATGGAGGAAGTTGAGGAAGTGGAGGAAGTTGACAAAGTGGAAGAATTTGACGAAGTGGACGAAGTGAAGGAAGTGGAGGAAGTGGAGGAAGTTGACGAAGTGGAGGAAGTTGACGAAGTGGAGGAAGTTGAAGATGTGGAAGAAGTGGACAAAGTGGAAGAAGTGGACAAAGTGGAGGAAGTGAAGGAAATAGAGGAAGTAGAGGAAGTGGACGAAATGGAGGAAGTTGAGGATGTGGAGGAATTGGACGAAGTGGAGGAAGTGGAGGAGAAGTGGAGGAAGTGGACGAACTGGACGAAGTGGAGGAAGTGAAGGAAGTGGAAGAAGTGGAGGAAGTGGAGGAGGTGGACGTAGTTGACGAAGTGGAGGAAGTGGAGGAAGTGGAGGAGATGAAGGAAGTGGAGAAAGTGAAGGAAGTTGAGGAAGAGGAGGAAGTGGAGGAAGTGGAGGAAGTTGACGAAGTGGACTAAGTGGAAAAAGTCGAGGAAGTGGAGGAATTGGACTAAGTGAAGGAAGTGGAGGATGTGGAGGAAGTGGAGGAAGTGGCCGAAGTTGAAGAAGTGGACGAATTTCACGAAATGGACGAAGTGGACGAAGCGGAGGAAGTTGAGGAACTGGAGGAAGTGAAGGAAGTTGAGGAAGTGGAGGAAGTGGACGAAGTGGTGGAAGTTCACGAAGTTGACGAAGTGGACTAAGTTGAGGAAGTTGACGAAGTGGACGAAGTGGAGGAAGTGGGCGAAGTTGACGAAGTTGACGAAGTGGACGAAGTTGACGAAGTTGACAAAGTGGACGAAGTGGACGAAGTTGACGAAGTTGAAGAAGTGGACGTAGTGGACAAAATTTACGAAATGGACGAAGTGGAGGAAATGGACGAAATTGATGAAGTGGACGTAATGGACGAAGTGGAGGAAGTGGAGGAACTGGAAGAAGTGGAGTAAGTGGAGGAAGTGGAGAAAGTGGACGAAGTTGACAAAGTGGACGAAGTTGACGATGTGGAGGAAGTGGACGAAGTGGAAGAAGTGATGAAGTGGATGAAGTGGAGGAAGTGGAGGAAGTGCAGGAAGTGGAGGAAGTTGACGAAGTGGATGAAGTGGACGAGGTGGAGGAAGTGGAGGAAATGGACGAAGTATACGAAGTCGATGAAGTGGACGAAATGGAGGAAGTTGAGGAAGTGGAGGAAGTTGACAAAGTGGAAGAATTTGACGAAGTGGACGAAGTGAAGGAAGTGGAGGAAGTGGAGGAAGTTGACGAAGTGGAGGAAGTTGACGAAGTGGAGGAAGTTGAAGATGTGGAAGAAGTGGACAAAGTGGAAGAAGTGGACAAAGTGGAGGAAGTGAAGGAAATAGAGGAAGTAGAGGAAGTGGACGAAATGGAGGAAGTTGAGGATGTGGAGGAATTGGACGAAGTGGAGGAAGTGGAGGAGAAGTGGAGGAAGTGGACGAACTGGACGAAGTGGAGGAAGTGAAGGAAGTGGAAGAAGTGGAGGAAGTGGAGGAGGTGGACGTAGTTGACGAAGTGGAGGAAGTGGAGGAAGTGGAGGAGATGAAGGAAGTGGAGAAAGTGAAGGAAGTTGAGGAAGAGGAGGAAGTGGAGGAAGTGGAGGAAGTTGACGAAGTGGACTAAGTGGAAAAAGTCGAGGAAGTGGAGGAATTGGACTAAGTGAAGGAAGTGGAGGATGTGGAGGAAGTGGAGGAAGTGGCCGAAGTTGAAGAAGTGGACGAATTTCACGAAATGGACGAAGTGGACGAAGTGGACGAAGCGGAGGAAGTTGAGGAACTGGAGGAAGTGAAGGAAGTTGAGGAAGTGGAGGAAGTGGACGAGGTTGACGAAGTGGATGAAGTGGACTAAGTGGAGGAAGTGAAGGAAGTGGGGGCAGTGGAGGAATTGACGAAGTGGAGGAAGGGAAGGAACAATGGAGGAAGTGGACGAACTGGACGAAGTGGAGGAGGTGGAGGAAGGGGAAGAAGTGGAGTAGGTGGAGGAAGTGGAGCAGTTGGACGGAGTGGAGGAAGTGGAGGAAGTGGAGGAAGTGGAAGAAGTGGTGGAAGTTCACGAAGTTGACGAAGTGGACGAAGTTGAGGAAGTTGACGAAGTGGACGAAGTGGAGGAAGTGGGCGAAGTTGACGAAGTTGACGAAGTGGACGAAGTTGAGGAAGTTGACAAAGTGGACGAAGTGGACGAAGTTGACGAAGTTGAAGAAGTGGACGTAGTGGACAAAATTTACGAAATGGACGAAGTGGAGGAAATGGACGAAATTGATGAAGTGGACGTAATGGACGAAGTGGAGGAAGTGGAGGAACTGGAAGAAGTGGAGTAAGTGGAGGAAGTGGAGAAAGTGGACGAAGTTGACAAAGTGGACGAAGTTGACGATGTGGAGGAAGTGGACGAAGTGGAAGAAGTGATGAAGTGGATGAAGTAGAGGAAGTGGAGGAAGTGCAGGAAGTGGAGGAAGTTGACGAAGTGGATGAAGTGGACGAGGTGGAGGAAGTGGAGGAAATGGACGAAGTAGACGAAGTCGATGAAGTGGACGAAATGGAGGAAGTTGAGGAAGTGGAGGAAGTTGACAAACTGGAAGAATTTGACGAAGTGGACGAAGTGAAGGAAGTGGAGGAAGTGGAGGAAGTTGACGAAGTGGAGGAAGTTGACGAAGTGGAGGAAGTTGAAGATGTGGAAGAAGTGGACAAAGTGGAAGAAGTGGACAAAGTGGAGGAAGTGAAGGAAATAGAGGAAGTTGAGGAAGTGGACGAAATGGAGGAAGTTGAGGATGTGGAGGAATTGGACGAAGTGGAGGAAGTGGAGGAGAAGTGGAGGAAGTGGACGAACTGGACGAAGTGGAGGAAGTGAAGGAAGTGGAAGAAGTGGAGGAAGTGGAGGAGGTGGACGTAGTTGACGAAGTGGAGGAAGTGGAGGAAGTGGAGGAGATGAAGGAAGTGGAGAAAGTGAAGGAAGTTGAGGAAGAGGAGGAAGTGGAGGAAGTTGACGAAGTGGACTAAGTGGAAAAAGTCGAGGAAGTGGAGGAATTGGCGAAGTGAAGGAAGTGGAGGATGTGGAGGAAGTGGAGGAAGTGGCCGAAGTTGAAGAAGTGGACGAATTTCACGAAATGGACGAAGTGGGCGAAGCGGAGGAAGTTGAGGAACTGGAGGAAGTGAAGGAAGTTGAGGAAGTGGAGGAAGTGGACGAGGTTGACGAAGTGGACTAAGTGGAGGAAGTGAAGGAAGTGGGGGCAGTGGAGGAATTGACGAAGTGGAGGAAGGGAAGGAACAGTGGAGGAAGTGGACGAACTGGACGAAGTGGAGGAGGTGGAGGAAGGGGAAGAAGTGGAGTAGGTCGAGGAAGTGGAGCAGGTGGACGGAGTGGAGGAAGTGGAGGAAGTGGAGGAAGTGGAAGAAGTGGTGGAAGTTCACGAAGTTGACGAAGTGGACGAAGTGGACGAAGTGGACGAAGTGGACGAAGTGGAGGAAGTGGAGGAAGTGGAGGAAGTGGAGGAAGTGGAGGAAGTGGACGAAGTGGACATAGTGGACGAAGTTGACGAAGTGAACGAAGTGGACAAAGTGGAAGAAGTGGATGAAGTGGCCGAAGTGGACGAGGTGGACGAGGTGGACGAGATAAACGAAGTGGACGAAGTGGACGAAGTGGACGAAGTGGAGGAAGTGGAGCAAGTGGACGAAGTTGACGAAGTGGATGAAGTGGACGAGGTGGAGGAAGTGGAGGAAGTGGAGGAAGTGGGGGAAGTGAAGCAAGTTGAGGAAGTGGAGGAATTGGACGAAGTTGACGAAGTGGACGGAGTGGACTAAGTGGACTAAGTGGACGAAGTGGACAAAGTGGACGAAGTGGACGAAGTGGACTAAGTGGACTAATATGACGAAGTTGACGAAGTGGAGGAAGTGGACGAAGTGGACGAAGTGGACGAAGTGGACGAAGTGGACGAAGTGGACGAAGTTGACGACGTTGACACTATGGACGAAGTGGAGGAAGTTGTCGAAGTTGAAGAAGTGGAAGAAGTGGACGAAGTGGACAAAGTGGAGGAAATGGACGAAATTGACGAATTGGACGTAGTGGACGAAGTGGAGGAAGTGAAGGAAGTGGACGAAGTGGAGTAAGTGGACGAAGTGGACGAAGTTGACGAAGTCGAGGAAGTGGACGAAGTGGACGAAGTGACGAAGTGGATGAAGTCGAGGAAGTGGAGGAAGTGGAGGAAGTTGACGATGTGGATGAAGTGGACGAGGTGGAGGAAGTGGAAGAAATGGACGAAGTAGACGAAGTGGACGAAGTTGACGAAGTGGACGAAATGGACGAAGTTGAGGGGTTGAAGAAGTGGAAGAATTTGACGAAGTGGACGAGGTGAAGGAAGTGGAGGAAGTGGAGGGAGTGGACGAAGAGGACGAAGTGGACGAAGTTGACGAAGTGGAGGAAATTGACGAAGTGGAGGAAGTTGACGAACTGGAGGAAGTGGAGGAAGTGGAGGAAGTGAAGGAAGTTGAGGAAGAGGAGGAAGTGGACTAAGTGGAAAAAGTCGAGGAAGTGCAGGAAGTGGAGGAAGTGGAGGAAGTGACCGAAGTTGACGAAGGGGATGAAGTTGACGAAGTGGACGAAGTTCACGAAGTGGATGAAGTGGACAAAGTGGAGGAAGTTGAGGAAGTGAAGGAAGTGAAGGAAGTGGAGGAAGTGGAGGAAGTGGAGGAAGTGGACGAATTGGACTAAGTGGAGGAAGTGGAAGAAATGGGGGCAGTGGAGCAATTAGACGAAGTGGAGGAAGTGAAGCAGCAGTGGAGGAAGTGGACAAAGTGGAGGAAGTGGAGGAAGTGGAAGAAGTGAAGTAGGTGGAGGAAGTGGAGGAAGTGGAGGAAGTGGAGGAAGTTGAGGAAGTTGAGGAAGTGGAGGAAGTGGAAGAAGTCGAGGAAGTTAACGAAGTTGACGAAGTGTACGAAGTGGACGAAGTGGACGAAGTGGACGAAGTGGACGAAGTGGAGGAAGTGGAGGAAGTGGACGAAGTGGAGGAAGTAGAGGAAGTGGACGAAGTGGAGGAAGTGGACGAAGTGGACGATGTAGACGAAGTGGACGAAGTGGACAAAGTAGAAGAAGTGGATGAAGTGGCGGAAGTGGAGAAAGTAATCGAATGGGACGAAGTAGACAAAGTGGAGGAAGTGGAGGAAGTGAAGAAGTGAGGAAGTGGACGAAGTGGACAAAGTTAACGAAGTGGACAAAGTTAACGAAGTCGACGAAATGGACGAAGTGGAGGAAGTGGGGGCAGTTGACGAAGTGGAAGAAGTTGACTAAGTGGAGCAAGTGGACGAAGTGGACGAAGTTGACGAAGTGGAGGAAGTTGACGAAGTAGAGGAAGTTGACGAAGTGGAAGAACGGACGAAGTGGACGAAGTTGACGAAGTGAAGGAAATGGAGGAAGTGGAGGAAATGGAGGAAGTGGAGGAAGTGAAGGAAGTGGACGAAGTGGAGGAAGTAGAGGAGAAGTGGAGGAAGTTGACGAACTGGACGAAGGGGAGGAAGTGGACGAAGTGGACGAAGTGGACGAAGTGCAGGAAGTGGACGAAGTGGAGGAAGTGGAGGAAGTGGAGGAAGTGGACGAAGTGGAGGAAGTGGAGGAAGTGGACGAAGTGGACGAAGTAGACGAAGTGGACGAAGTGGACAAAGTAGAAGAAGTGGATGAAGTGGCGGAAGTGGAGAAAGTAATCGAATTGGACGAAGTGGACAAAGTGGAGGAAGTGGAGGAAGTGGAGGAAGTGAGGAAGTGGAGGAAGTGAGGAAGTGAGGAAGTGGACGAAGTGGACAAAGTTAACGAAGTGGACGAAATGGACGAAGTGGAGGCAGTTGACGAAGTGGAAGAAGTTGACTAAGTGGAGTGGACGAAGTTGACGAAGTGGAGGAAGTTGATGAAGTGGAGGAAGTTGACAAAGTGGAGGTAGTTGAAGAAGTGGAAGAACGGACGAAGTGGACGAAGTTGACGAAGTGAAGGAAATGGAGGAAGTGGAGGAAATGGAGGAAGTGGAGGAAGTGAAGGAATTGGATGAAGTGGAGGAAGTGGAGGAGAAGTGGAGGAAGTTGACGAACTGGACGAAGTGGAGGAAGTGGAGGAAGTGGAAGAAGTGGAGGAAGTGGAGGAGATGGACGAAGTGGAGGAAGTGGAGGAAGTGAAGGAAGTTGAGGAAGAGGAGGAAGTGGAGGAAGTGGACGAAGTGGACGAAGTGGACTAAGTAGACAAAGTGGAGGAAGTGGAGGAATTGGACGAAGTGGAGGAAGTGGACGAAGTGGCTGAAGTTGACGAAGTGGACGAAGTTCACGAAGTGGACGAGGTGGACAAAGTCGACAAAGTGGACGAAGTTGAGGAAGTGGAGGAAGTGAAGGAAGTTGAGGAAGTGGAGGAAGTGGGGCAGTGGAGGAATTGGACGAAGTGGAGGAGCAGTGGAGGAAGTGGGCGAATTGGACGAAATGGAGGAACTGGAGGAAGTGGAAGAAGTGGAGTAGGTGGAAGAAGTGGAGGAGGTGGAGGAAGTGGAGGAAGTGGAGGAAGTGGAAGAAGTGAAGGAAGTTAACGAAGTTGACGAAGTGTACGAAGTGGACGAACTTTACGAAGTGGACGAACTTTACGAAGTGTACGAACTTTACGAAGTGGACGAAATGGAGGAAGTGGACGAAGTGGACGAAGTGACGAAGTGGACGAAGTGGAGGAAGTGGAGGAAGTGGACGAAGTTGACGAAGTGGACGAAGTGGAGGAAGTGGAGGAAGTGGACGAAGTCGACGAGGTGGACCAAGTGGAGGAAGTGAAGCAAGTGAAGCAAGTTGAGGAAGTGCAGGAAGTGAAGCAAGTTGAGGAAGTGCAGGAAGTGAAAGAATTGGACGAAGTTGAGGAAGTGGACGAAGTGGACTAAGTGGACGAATTTGACGAAGTGGACAGAGTGGACGAAGTGGACGAAGTGTACAAAGTGGACTAAGTGGACGAAGTTGACGAAGTTGGCGAAGTGGAGGAAATGGACGAAGTGGAGGAAGTGGACGAAGTGGTGGAAGTGGACGAAGTGGATGAAGTGGACGAAGTTGACGAAGTTGACAAAGTGGACGAAGTGGAGGAAGTTGACGAAGTTGAAGAAGGGGAAGAGGTGGACGAAGTGGACGAAGTTGAGGAAGTGGACGAAGTAGAGGAAATGGACGAAATTGACGAAATGGACGAAGTGGAGGAACTGGAAGAGGTGGAGTAAGTGGAGGAAGTGGACGAAGTTGACGAAGTGGACGAAGTGGACAAAGCGGATGAAGTTGACGAAGTGGAGGAAATGGACGAAGTGGATGAAGTCGAGGAAGTGGAGGAAGTTGACGAAGTGGATGAAGTGGACGAGGTGGAGGAAGTGGAGGAAGTGGACGAAGTAGACAAAATGGACGAAGTTGACGAAGTGGACGAAATGGACGAAGTGGAGGAAGTGGAGGAAGTTGACGAAGTGGAAGAAGTTGACGAAGTGGAGGAAGTGGACGAAGTTGACGAAGTGGAGGAAGTTGAAGAAGTTGACGAAGTGGAGGAAGTTGAAGAAGTTGACGAAGTGGAGGAAATGGAGGAGGTGGAGGAAGTGGAGGAAATGGAAGAATTGGACGATGTGGAGGAAGTGGAAGAAGTGGAAGAAGTGGAGGAAGTGGAGGAGGTGGACGAAGTGGACGAAGTTGACGAAATGGAGGAAGTGGATGAAGTGGACTAAGTGGAGGAAGTGGAGGACGTGGACGAAGTGCACGAAGTGGAGGAAGTGGAGGAAGTGGAAGAAGTGGAGGAAGTGGAGGAGGTGGACGAAGTGGACGAAGTGGACTAAGTGGACAAAGTCGAGGAAGTGGAGGAAGTGGATGAACTGGAAGAACTGGAGTAAGTGGAGGAGTGGAGAAGGTGGACGAAGTGGAGGAAGTTGACGAAGTGGACGAAGTGGACGAAGGGGAGGAAGTGCACGAAGTGGAAGAAGTTGACGAAGTGGACGAAGTGTTGGAAGAGGACGAAGTTGACGAAGTGAAGGAAGTTGACGAAGTGGAGGAAGTTGAAGAAGTGGAAGAAGTGGACGAAGTGGAAGAAGTTGACGAAGTGGAGGAAATGGAGGAAGTGGAGGAAGTGGAGGAAATGGAGGAAGTGTAGGAATTGGACGAAGTGGAGCAAGTGGAGGAGAAGTGGAGCAAGTGGATGAACTTGACGAAGTGGACGAAGTTGACGAAGTGGACGATCTGGAGGAAGTGGACGAAGTTGACCAAGAGGAGGAAGTGGTTGAAGTCGACGAAGTGAGGAAGTGGAGGAAGTGGAGGAAGTGGAGGAAGTTGACGAAGTGGACGAAGTGGATGAAGTGGACGAGGTGGAGGAAGTGGAGGAAGTGGATGAAGTGGAGGAAGTTCACGAAGTAGACGAAGTTGACAAAGTGGACGAAGTGGAGGAAGTGGATGAAGTTCAGGAAATGGAGGAAGTAGACGAAGTTACCGAGGTGGACGAAATGGATGAAGTCGACGAAATAGACGAAGTGGAGGAAGTGGAGCAAGTGGAGGAAGTTGACGAAGTGGACGAAATGGACGAATTTGACGAAGTGGACAGAGTGGACGAAGTGTACAAGGTGGACTAAGTGGACGAAGTTGACGAAGTTAGCGAAGTGGAGGAAGTGGAGGAAATGGACGAAGTGGAGGAAGTGGAGGAAGTGGAGGAACTGGACGAAGTTGACGAAGTGGACGAAGTTAACGAAGTCGACAAAGTGGACGAAGTGGAGGAAGTTGACGAAGTTGAAGAAGTGGAAGAGGTGGACGAAGTTTACGAAGTGGACGAAGTAGAGGAAATGGACGAAATTGACGAAGTGGCCGAAGTGGACGAAGTGTACGAAGTGGAGGAACTGGAAGAAGTGGAGTAAGTGGAGGAAGTGGACGAAGTTGACGAAGTGGACGAAGTGGAGGAAGTTGAGAAGTGGAGGAAATGGACGAAGTGGATGAAGTCGAGTAAGTGGAGGAAGTTGACGAAGTGGATGAAGTGGACGAGGTGGAGGAAGTGGACGAAGTAGACGAAATGGACGAAGTTGACGAAGTGGACGAAATGGACGAAGTGGAGGAAGTGGAGGAAGTTGACGAAGTGGAAGAAGTTGACGAAGTGGAGGAAGTTGACGAAGTGGAGGAAGTTGACGAAGTGGAGGAAGTTGAAGAAGTGGAAGAAGTGGAGGAAGTTGAAGAAGTTGACGAAGTGGAGGAAATGGAGGAGGTGGAGGAAGTGGAGGAAATAGAAGAATTGGACGATGTGGAGGAAGTGGAAGAAGTGGAAGAAGTGGAGGAAGTGGAGGAGGTGGACGAAGTGGACGAAGTTGACGAAATGGAGGAAGTGGATGAAGTTGAGGAATTGGAGGAAGTGAAGGAAGTCGAGGAAGAGAAGTAAGTGGAGGAAGTGGACGAAGTGGACGAAGTGGACAAAGTGGAGGAAGTGGAGAAAGTGGAGGAATTGGACGAAGTGGAGGAAGTGAAGGAAGTGGAGGAAGTGAAGGAAGTGGCCGAAGTTGACGAAGTGGACGAAGTTCACGAAGTGGACGAAGTGGACAAAGTGGAGGAAGTGGAGGAAGTTGAGGAAGTCGATGAAGTGAAGGAAGTTGAGGAAGTGGAGGAAGTGGACGAAGTTGACTATGTGGAGGAAGTGGAGGAAGTGGGGGCAGTGGAGGAATTGGACGAAGTGGAGGAAGTGGACGAACTGGAGGAAGTGGAGGAAGTGCAGAAAGTGGAAGAAGTGGAGTAGGTGGAGGATGCCGAGGAGGTGGAGGAAGTGGAGGAAGTGGAGGAAGTTGAGGAAGTGGAGGAAGTGCCAGAAGTGGAGGAAGTTAACGAAGTTGACGAAGTATACGAAGTGGACGAAGTTGACGAAGTGGACGAAGTGGAGGAACTGGAATAAGTGGAGTAAGTGGAGGAAGTGGAGAAAGTGGACAAAGTTGACGAAGTGGACGAAGTGGACGAAGTGGACGAAGTTGACGAAGCGGAGGAAGTGTAGGAAGTGGACGAAGTGACGAAGTGGATGAAGTCGAGGAAGTGAAGGAAGTGGAGGAAGTTGACGAAGTGGATGAAGTGGACGAGGTGGAGGAAGTGGAGGAAATGGAGGAAGTGGAGGAAGTTGACGAAGTGGATGAAGTTCACGAAGTGGACGATGTGGACAAAGTGGAGGAAGTGGAGGAAGTTGAGGAAGTGGAGGAAGTGAAGGAAGTTGAGGAAGTGGAGGAAGTGGAGGAAATGGGTGAAGTGGACTAAGTGGAGGAAGTAGAGGAAGTGGAGGAGTTGGAGGAAGTGGAGGAAGTGGAGGAATTGGACGAAGTGGAGAAAGTGGAGGAAGTGGAGAAAGTGGAGGAAGTGGAAGAAGTGGAGTAGGTGGAGGAAGTGCAGGAAGTTGAGGAAGTGGAGGAAGTGGCAGAAGTGGAGGCAGTTAACGAAGTTGACGAGGTGTACGAAGTGGACGAAGTGGATGAAGTGGAGGAACTTGAAGAAGTGGAGTGAGTGGAGTGAGTGGAGAAAGTGGAGGAAGTGGACGAAGTTGACGAAGTAGAGGAAGTGGACGAAGTGAGGAAGTTGAAGAAGTGGAGGAAGTGGACGAAGTGGAGGTAGTGGAGGAAGTGGAGGAAGTGGAGGAAATGGAGCAAGTGGAGGGAGGAATTGGACGAAGTGGAGGAAGTGGAGGAAGTAAAGGAAGTGGAGGAGAAGTGGAGGAAGTGGACGAACTGGACGAAGTGGAGGAAGTGGAGGAAGTGGAAGAAGTGGAGGAAGTGGAGGAAGTGGACGAACTGGACGAAGTGGAGGAAGTGGAGGAAGTGGAAGAAGTGGAGGAAGTGGAGGAGGTGGACGAAGTGGACGAAGTTGACGAAATGGAGGAAGTGGAGGAAGTGGAGGAAGTGGAGGAAGTGAAGGAAGTTGAGGAAGAGGAGGAAGTGGACGAAGTGGACTAAGTGGACGAAGTGAACTAAGTAGACGAAATGGACGAAGTTGGTGAAATGGACGAATTGGCCGAAGTGGTCGAAGTGGCCGAAGTGGGTGAAGTCGACGACTTGGAGGAAGTGGCCGAGGTGGCCGAAGTGGCCGAAGTGACCGAAGTGGACCAAGTGGATGAAGTCGAAGAACGAGAAGAAGATGAAGAAGAAGGAGAAAAAGAAGAAGAGGAAGTGGAATTAGTGGACTAAGTGGACGAAGTGGACCAAGTGGACGAAGTCGAAGAACGAGAAGAAGATGAAGAAGAAGGAGAAAAGGAAGAAGAGGAAGTGGAATTAGTGGACTAAGTGGACGAAGTGAACCAAGTGGATTAAGTGGACGAAGTGGACTAAGTGGACTAAGTGGACGAAATGGACGAAGTTGGTGAAATGGACGACGTGGACGAATTGGCTGAATTGGTCGAAGTGGCCGAAGAGGGTGAAGTGGACGAAGTGGACGACTTGGATGAAGTGGCCGAAGTGGACCAAGTGGACGAAGTCGAGGAAGGACAAGAAGATGAAGAAGAAGGAGAAAAAGAAGAAGAGGAAGTGGAATTGGTGGACGAAGTGGACAATTGGACTAAGTGGACGAAGTGGACAAAGTTGACGAAGTGGACGAAGTTGACGAAGTGGACGAAATGGTCAAAGTGGATGAAGTGGACGAAGTCGACGAAATGGACAAAGTGGAGGAAGTGGACGAAGTTGACGAAGTGGACGAAGTGGATGAAGTTGACGAAGTGGACGAAGTGGATGAAATGGAGTAGGTGGATGAATTAGACGAAGTGCACGAGGTTGACGAAGTGGACAAAGTTGCCGAAGTGGACGAAGTGGGCGAAGTGGACGAAGTGGAAGAAGTGGGCGAAGTGGACGAAGTAAAAAAAGTTGACGAAGTGGACGAAGTGGACGAACTGGACGAAGTTGACGAAGTTGACGAAGTGGACGAAGTGGACGAGGTGCACGAAGTAGGCGAAGTCGATGAAGTAGACGAAGTGGACAAAGGAGAAGAAGAAGAAGAAAGAAAGAAGAAGAAGAAAAACAAGAAGTGGACGAAGTGGCCGTAGTGGCCGAAGTGGACGAAGGGGGCGAAGTGGACGAATTGGCCGAAGTGGAAGAAGTGGCAGAAGTGGTAAAGTGTCTGAAGTGGCCGAAGTGGACGAAGGTCATGAATGGAACGACGTGGGCGAAGTGGACGAAGGAGAGGAAGAAAAGAAGAAGAAGAAGTGGACGATGTGGCCGAAGTTGACGAAGTGGAGGAATTGGACTAAGTCGACGAAGTGGACGAAGTGGACAAAATGGACGAATTGGACGAAGTAGACGAAGTGGACGAGGTCGGCGAAGTGGACGAAGGTGAAGAAGAAGAAGAAGAAGCAGAAGAAGAAGGTGAAGAAGAAGAAGTTGACGGGTGGACGAAGTGGCCGAAATGGCCAAAGTGGTCGTAGTGGCCGAAGTGGCCGAAGTGGCCGGACTAGCGGAAGTGGACGAAGTCGATGAAGTGGACGAAGTTGACGACGTGGTCGAAGTTGACAAAGTTGACGAAGTGTACGAAGTTGACGAAGTGGACGAAGGAGAAGAAGAAGAAATGGAAGAACTGGACGAAGTGGAAGAAGTGGACGAAGTGGAAGAAGTGGAGGAAGTGGATGAAATGGAAGAGGTCGACTAGGTGGGCGAAGTGGACGAAGTTGACGAAGTTGACGAAGTGGACGGAGTGGATGAAATGGACAAAGTGGATGAAATGGACGAAGTGGACGAAGTTGCCGAAGTGGGCGAAGTGGACCAACTGCACGAATTGGGCGAAGTGGACAAAGTGGACGAAGTGGAAAAAGTTGACGAAGTGGACGAAGTTGACGAAGTAAACAAAGTGGATGAAGTGGAAGAAGTTGACAAAGTGGACGAAGTGGACGAAGTGGACAAAGTGGGCGAATTGGACGAAATGGACGAAATGGACTAAGTGGACGAGGTGGACGAAGTGGGCGAAGTGGACGAAGTTGACGAAGTGCATGAAGTGGACGAAGGAGAAGAAGAAGAAGAAGAAGAAGAAGAAGAAGAAGAAGAAGAAGAAGACGAAATGGTCAGAGTGGACGAAGT
Organism: Vigna reflexopilosa; assembly: GCA_027742785.1. Lineage (NCBI taxonomy): Eukaryota > Viridiplantae > Streptophyta > Magnoliopsida > Fabales > Fabaceae > Vigna > Vigna reflexopilosa. Next base: position 18,383,841 of record CM050924.1, read on the forward strand.
TGACAAAACGGACTAAGTGGAGGAAGTGAACGAAGTTGACGAAGTGGACGAAATTGACAAAGTGGGCGAAGTGGACGAAGTTGAAGAAGTGGACGAAGTAGACGAAATGGACTAAGTGGATTAATTGGACGAAGTGGCCGAACTGGACGAAGTGGAAGAAGTGGGCGAAGTAGAAGAAGTGGAAAAAGTATACGAAGTGGATGAAGTAGATGAAACAGACAAAGTTGACGAAATTGGCGAAAGTTACCAAGTGGAGGTAATGGACGAAGAGGACAAGTGGACGAACTGGACGAAGTTGACGAAGTGGATGGAATGGACGAAGTGGACGAGGTGCGCGAAGGAGGCGAAGTCGATGAAGTAGACAAAGTGGACGAAGTGCACGAAGGAGAAGAACAAGAAGAAGAAGAAAAAAAGACAAGTGGCCGAAGTGGGCGTAGTGGATGATGTAGGCGAAGTGGACGAAGGGGGCGAAGTGGACGAATTGGCCGAAGTGGCCGAAGTGGACGAAATGGACTAAGTGGACGAAGTGGACAGAGTGGACGAAGTTGACGAAGTTGACGAAGTGGACGAAGTGTGCGAAGTGGGCAAAGTGGGCGAAGTGGACGAATTGAACGAAGTGGACGAAGTAGAGGAAGTGGACGAGGTAGACGAAGTGGCCGAAGTGGCCGAAGTCGACGAAGGAGAAGAAGAAGATGAAGAAGAAGAAGTGGACGAAGTGGCCGTAGTGGCCGAAGTCGGCGAAGTGGACGAAGTGGACGAATTGGCCGAACTGGCCGAAGTGGACTAAGTCGATGAAGTGGACGAAGTTGACGACGTGGTCGAAGTTGACGAGGTTGACGAAGTGTACAAAGTTGACGAAGTGGACGAAGGAGAAGAAGAAGAAGTGGAAGAAGTGGACAAAAAGGAAAAAGTTGACGAAGTGGAAGAAGTGGACGAAATGGACAAAATGGAAGAGGTGGACAAGGTGGGCGAAGTGGACGGAGTTGACGAAGTTGACGAAGTGGACGGAGTGGATGAAATCGACGAAGTGGAGAAAGTTGCCGAAGTGGACGAAGTGGAAAAAGTGTACGAAGTGGAAAAAGTTGACAAAGTGGACGAACTTGACGAAGTTAACGAAGTTGACAAAGTTGATGAAGGTTACAAAGTGGATGAAGTGGACGAAGTGGACAAAGTGGACGAAGTGGACAAAGTTGACGAAGTGGACGAAGTGGAAGAAGTTGACAAAGTGGACGAAGTGGACGAAGTGGGCGAATTGCACGAAATGGACGAAATGGACGAAGTGGACAAGGTGGACGAAGTGCGCGAAGTGGACGAAGTTGATGAAGTGGACGAAGTTGACGAAGGAGAAGAAGAAGAAGAAGAAGAAGAAGAAGAAGAAGAAGAAGAAGAAGTGGACGAAAGTGGGCAGAGTGGCCGAAGTGGCCGTAGAGGCCGAAGTGGTCGAAGTGGCCGAAGTGGGTGCAGTGGACGAAGTGCACGAAGTAGACAAAGGAGAAGAAGAAGAAGAAGTGGATGAAGTGGCCGAAGTGCTCGAAGTGCTCGTAGTAGCCGAAGTAGCCGAAGTCGGCGAAGTGGACGAATTGGCCGAACTGGCCGAAGTGGACGAAGTCGATGAACTGGACGAAATTGACGACGTGGTCGAAGTTGACGAAAGTGACGAAGTGTAGCAAATTGACGAAGTGGACGAAGTGGACGAAGGAGAAGAAGAAGAAGTGCAAGAAGTGCAAGAAGTGGAAGAAGTGGACGAAGTGGACGAAGTGGAAGAGGTTGATGAAGTGGACGAAGTAGACGAAGTGGGTGAAGTAGACCAAGTGCACGAAGTGGGCGAAGTGGACGAAGTGGAAAAAGTTGACAAAGTGGACGAAGTAGGCAAAGTTGACAAAGTTCACAAAATTGACGAAGGTTACGAAGTGGATGAAGTGGACGAGGATGACGAAGTGGACGAAGTGGAAGAAGTTGACAAAGTGGACGAAGTGGGCGAAGGAGAAGAAGAAGAGGAAGAAGAAGAAGAAGAAGAAGAAGAAGAAGTGGACAAAGTGGACGAAGTGGCCGGAGTGGCCGAAGTGGCCGTAGAGGCCGAAGTGGCGGAAGTGGCGGAAGTGGGTGCAGTGGACGAAGTGCACGAATTGGAAGAAAAGGCCGAAGTTGACAAAGTGGATGAAGTTGACGAAGTGGACGAAGTCGAGGAATGTGAAGAAGATGAAGAAGAAGGAGAAGAAGATGAAGAGGAAGTGGAAGAAGTGGACGAAATGGACGAAGTGGACCAATTTGACGAAGTGGACGAAGTTAACGAAGTGGACAAATTTGACGAAGTGGACGAAGTGGATGAAATGGTCAAAGTGGACGAAGTGGACGAAGTTGAGGAAATGGATTAAGTGGAAGAAGTGGACGAACTTGACGAAGTGGACGAAATGGACTAAATGGATGAATTCGACGAAGTGCACGAAGTTGACGAAGTGGACTAAGTGGACGAAGTGGACTAAGTGGATGAAGTGGACTAAGTGGACGAAGTGGACTAAGTGGATTAAGTGGACGAAGTGGACTAAGTGGACTAAGTGGACGAAATGAACGAAGTTGGTGTAATGGACGAAGTGGACGAATTGGCCGAAGTGGTCGAAGTGGCCGAAGTTGGTGAAGTGGACGAAGTCGACGACTTGGACGAAGTGGCCGAAGTGACCAAAGTGGACCAAGTGGACGAAGTCGAGGAAGGAGAAGAAGATGAAGAAGAAGGAGAAAAAGAAGAAGAGGAAATGGAATTAGTGGACTAAGTGGACGAATGGACTAAGTGGACGAAGTGGACAAAGTTGACGAAGTTGATGAAGTGGACGAAGTTGACGAAGTGGACGACGTAGATGAAGTGGACGAAGGGGCAGATGTGGACGAAGTGGAAGAAGTGGACGAAGTTGACAAAGCGGACGAAGTGGATGACCTAGACGAACTGGATGAAGTGGAGGAAGTGGACGTAGTTGACGAAGTGGACGAAGTGGACGAAATAGACGAAGTTGACGAAGAAGCCGAAGTGGCGGAAGTGGCTGAAGTGGACGAACATGACGAAGTGGAAAAAGGAGAAGAAGATGAAGAAGAAGAAGAAGAAGAAGAAGAAGAAGAAGTTGAAGAAGTGGATGAAGTGGACAAAGTGGTCGTAGTGGCCGAAGCGGCCGAAGTGGCCAAAGTGCATGAAGTATACGAAGTTGACGAAGTGGACGAAGTGGACGAAGTGGACGAAGTGGACGAAGTTGAAGAAGTGGACGACGTGGACGAAGTGTACGAAGTGGAAGAAGAAGAAAAAGAAGAAGAAGAAGACGAAGAACAAGAAGAAGTGGAAGAAGTGAACGAAGTGGGCGAAGTGGGCGAAGTGGGCGAAGTGGCCGAAGTGGACGTAATGGACGTAGTGGACGAAGTGGACGAAGTGTAGGAAGTTGAAGAAGTGGACGATGTGGATGACGTGGACAAAGTTGACGAAGAAGAAGAAGGTGAAGAAGAAGAAGAAGAAGAAGAAGACGAAGAAGAAGTGGAAGAAGTCGATGAAGTGGCTGAAGTGGACGAAGTGGACGAAGTTGACGAGGTGGACGAAGTGGACAAAGTCGAAGAAGGAGAAAAAGACGTAGAAGAAGAAGAAGAAGAAGAAGTGGAAGAAGGGACGAAGTGGACGAAATCGACTAAGTGGACGAAGTGGACGAAGTTGATGAAGTGGACGAAGTTGACGATGTTGATGAAGTGGACGACGTGGGCGAAGTGGAGGAAGTGAACGAAGTGGGCGAAGTGGGCGAAGTGGGCGAAGTGGACGAAGTGGACGTAATGGACGAAGTGGACGAAGTGGAGGAAGTTGAAGAAGTGGACGACGTTGATGACGTAGACGAAGTTGACGAAGTTGACGAAATGGAAGAAGGAGAAGAAGAAGAAGAAAAATAAGAAGAAGACGAAGAAGAAGAAGAAGAAGAAGTGGAAGAAGTGGACGAAGTGGACCAAGTTGACGAGGTGGACGAAGTGGACAATGTCGAAGAAGGAGAAGAAGATGTAGAAGAAGAGGAAGAAGAAGTGGAAGAAGGGATGAAGTGGACGAAATGGACTTAGTGGACGAAGTTGACAAAGTGGATGAAGTGGACGACGTCGACGAAGTGGACAAAGTGGCAGATGTGGACGAAGTGGACGAAGTTGACGAAGTGGACAAAGTGGACGTGGTGGCCGAAGTGGCCGAAGTGGACGAAGTATACGAAGTTGACGAAGTGGACGAAGTATACGAAGTTGACGAAGTGGACGAAGTTGACGAAGTGGACGAAGTTGACGAAGTGGACGAAGTTGAAGAAGTGGACGACGTGGACGAAGTGTACGAATTGGAAGAAGAAGAAAAAGAAGAAGAAGAAGACGAAGAACAAGAAGAAGTGCAAGAAGTGAACGAAGTGGGCGAAGTGGGCGAAGTGGGCGAAGTGGGCGAAGTGGACGAAGTGGAGGAAGTTGAAGAAGTGGACGACGTGGATGACGTGGATGAAGTTGACGAAATGGAAGAAGGAGAATAAGAAGAAGAAGTAGAAGAAGATGAAGAGGAAGAAGTGGAAGAAGTGGACGAAGTGGATGATGTTAGCAAAAATCAAAGATGAAGTTTTGATGATGAACAGATTTGCACAAGTCAAGATCCATAAAGACAAATTGAAGATCTCTGTATTTTATAAAGCTTTTATAATAATCAAAGTTGATGTAATAGTGCTCAAATATGTATTAGGGTTGATTCTTGTAATTTATATTTGATTTATTTACTGTTGAGAATCATCCACAAGCTGTTTTAATCGATTAAACCCAGTTTTAATCGATTAAAACGAGGCTGGCACTGAAAACCCAATTGCCCCTGTAATAATCGATTAAAGCTAATAATAATCGATTAGTGAATCGATTATTCCTGAGAATAATCAATTAACACTAGCCGTTGGGGGTTTCAGATTTGAAAAACTAGCCGTTGTACTCATTATTAATCGATTAATATTTATGTTAATCGATTAAATGCGTTGGATGGCCCGTTTTCGAAGAATGGAAGGGTATTAGGCTGAGTCTATAAAATGGCTCACTCTTTATCTCAAAAATAACTCTTCCCTTGTGCAAAAGATCTCTGAACTCTTTGAGAACTCTGTGAGATTGTTGAAGCTAAGGAAACTCTTGTCTACAAAGTCCTGAAGTGCTTCTGCGGTGACAGAGGAATAGCTTGTTCATCCTTGGTGTGTCCGAGGAAGTGCCTGGAAGAGAATCATCCTTCGTGAAGCATTCGAAGGAGGTGGTCATCCTTTGTGAAGATTCAAAGGAAGTGTAAGTTCATCTCTTGTGGTTTCAAGAGAGGTGGTATTTCTAAACGCTTACAAATTGATTTTCTTTGTGACTAATATTTGTAAGTGTTTTGTGTTAGTGAAAAAGGTTTATCTTGTTTGAGATAAGCGACTCGACGTAGGATCCGAGTGATCTGAACCAGGATAAAATCACATGTGCAATTCTTCTCTTTCTCTTACTCTGTCATTTATATTTAATCATTCGCCCAGTAAGAAAAATTAAGAGAAAAATAATAAAAGGCACAATAAAAATATATAACCAATTCACCCCCCCTCTTGGTTTGTTCCACGCTAATAATTCCGTTGCAGCGATTCTAACAATTGGCATCAGAGCTTGCTTTGATAGTCATTCAAATGGCAGGATCACAATAAACCTTTGCAGAGGGTGCATCAATCAATAGACGCCCACTATTCACAGGTGAGAACTATGCATTCTGGAAGGTAAGAATGCAAATATTTATTGAATCTATTGATTGTGAAATTTGGGATGTTATTGCGTCTGGCTCTTCTGTTCCTACTGACAATACACAGGAACCAAAGCCCCGTGGTCAATGGACCATTGAAGAAAAGAAAAGATTTCAGAATGACGTAAAAGCCCGGAATATCATTGCATCAGCGTTGACGGTTGATGAGTTCTACAGAGTCTCTGTCTGCAAAACTGCTCAAGAAATGTGGGACGTAGTCAGAGTGACGCATGAAGGAACAGATGATGTAAAGAGGGCAAGGAAGAACTCCTTAATCCAAGAGTATGAAATGTTCCGGATGAAGCAAGGAGAAACAATTTCAGACGTTCAAAAACGCTTCACCAACATTGTCAATCATCTCATTGGACTGGGTAAGTCATTTGATACCGATGAACTTAACATTAAAATCTTGAAGTCTTTAGACAGGTCGTGGCAACCAAAGGTGACTGCAATCTCGGAGTCACAGAACCTCAACACCATGACTATGGCGGCACTCTTTGGAAAGTTGAGGGAACATGAACTAGATCTTGGAAGACTTGATGAAGAAGAAGCAAAAGCCAAAAACAACAAGAAGAGTTTGGCATTAAAGTCGGAGGTTGAAAGAAGCAAAGGTAAATCGGAAGATGAAGACTCAGGCGAAGAAGAAAGTTTGAGACTCATGATAAAAAGGCTCAACAGGTTCATGAAATCAAAAGACAAAGGAAGATTAAAATTCGAAAAGAAAGAAAATCAAGGATCTTCCTCACACTATAAATGTTATGGTTGCGGAGAAAGGGGGCACCTAAAAGCAGACTGCCTAAATCAAAAGAAGAGGGAAGACAAAAAGGAGAAAAGATTCTTCAAGAAAAAGAAGGCCTACATTGCATGGGAAGATGACAATGAAACAATTTCCGATTTGAGCGAATCTGATGAAGAAGCAAACATTTGTTTAGTGGTGAACGACGACGCTGGAAGCCAAGTAAGTACATCTAGCGATTCTGATAATTATAGTCAAATTAGTGAAGATGAATTGCATGAAACTTATGCTGCTTTAATAGTAGAATCTGAAAAATTAGATAAAGCTCATAAGAAATTGAAAAAGGATTTCAAAAATTTAAAATTAAATTTTGAAAATAGTTTTGAAGAAAATAAAGATTTGAAAAATAAAGTTTTATTTTTTGAAAAGGGTAAATTTACTAGTAGTGATGAATGTGCTTCTTGTGAAAATTTTAAGAAACTACTAGAACACACAACCTTAGGAGAATGTAGTAAAAATAAGGTTGTTAAAAATAAGTGTGTTACTAAAATTAAAAATAAACATAATAATAGAACCCGTAGAACATGGGTAGAAAAAGGAACAACTTATAGGAACACAAACTTTGTATCATGCTTTTAATGTATGAAAAAGGGTCATACTTCAAATAAATGTAAAATTAAGCATTATGGTGTTCCAAGTGGTAGATATGTTTGGGTTGTAAAATGATTTCTTTTTTCTAAATCTAACCCAAAGGACCCATACAAGTAGTTGGGTACCTATTGTTTAATATTTAGAATTTCTTTAAAACAAAATTTAAGAAAATTTTATTCCAAGGCCGATGAAACTATTTGTTTTGGATATCTTCTAATATACAAAGCATATATAGTTTTCAATCAGAAAACATTTGAAATAGAAGAATGTGTGCATGTTGTCTTTGATGAAATTGTAGACCTTGAGGCAAAACCTCTTGAGTCAGTTGAATTAGATGCAGGCAATGATGAAGATTTGTAGAAGACAACAAATGAAGCGAAGAATGATGACAATCCTCAAGATGAAGATCTAAACAAAATGTGGAAACAACCTAGAGGATTATCATTACGAAGTTGGAGGTATATCTAAAGGGGTAAACATTAGAAGAGATCTAAGAATCTTTTGAAATATCTTAGGATTGAATTTTTAAATGCGTTCCAGTTTTGCAATTTTGAAAAACTAGCCATATTTTTGTATGCTTTAAAATTCCTATCTTATATAGTTCAATGTATGTTTAAACAATGTTTTATAAGTTCTTCATCCTAAAATTATTTACTTTAAATATCCTATTGTGTATGTTTGAATGAATCTTTAAATTTGAAATATTTTTAGCTCATATGCATACATGCTTTTATTAAGGGGGAGTATTATCTTAGGGGGAGAACATCAAACACACCTTTTTAATTATGATAAAAAAAGGGGGAGAAAGTGTTTAAAGCTTATTTAAGCTTATTTGCTTATTTGTGTTTATTCACTAATGCACTTTTTCTTCCATAAGTTGTGTTTTATCCAGATTATTACTAAAAGCTTTAAATCAAAGGAGTTTTTGATCATCATCAAAAAGGGGGAGAATGTTAGCAAAAATCAAAGATGAAGTTTTGATGATGAACAGATTTGCACAAGTCAAGATCCATAAAGACAAATTGAAGATCTCTGTATTTTATAAAGCTTTTATAATAATCAAAGTTGATGTAATAGTGCTCAAATATGTATTAGGGTTGATTCTTGTAATTTATATTTGATTTATTTACTGTTGAGAATCATCCACAAGCTGTTTTAATCGATTAAACCCAGTTTTAATCGATTAAAACGAGGCTGGCACTGAAAACCCAATTGCCCCTGTAATAATCGATTAAAGCTAATGATAATCGATTAGTTAATCGATTATTCCTGAGAATAATCAATTAACACTAGCCGTTGGGGGTTTCAGATTTGAAAAACTAGCCGTTGGGGGTTTCAGATTTGAAAAACTAGCCGTTGTACTCATTATTAATCGATTAATATTTATGTTAATCGCTTAAATACGTTAGATGGCCCGTTTTCGAAGAATGGAAGGGTATTAGGCTGAGTCTATAAAATGGCTCACTCTTTATCTCAAAAATAACTCTTCCCTTGTGCAAAAGATCTCTGAACTCTTTGAGAACTCTGTGAGATTGTTGAAGCTAAGGAAACTCTTGTCTGCAAAGTCCTGAAGTGCTTCTGCGGTGACAGAGGAATAGCTTGTTCATCCTTGGTGTGTCCGAGGAAGTGCCTGGAAGAGAATCATCCTTCGTGAAGCATTCGAAGGAGGTGGTCATCCTTTGTGAAGATTCAAAGGAAGTGTAAGTTCATCTCTTGTGGTTTCAAGAGAGGTGGTATTTCGAAACTCTTACAAATTGTTTTTCTTTGTGACTAATATTTGTAAGTGTTTTGTGTTAGTGAAAAAGGTTTATCTTGTTTGAGATAAGGGACTGAACGTAGGATCCGAGTGATCTGAACCAGGATAAAATCACCTGTGCAATTCTTCTCTTTCTCTTACTCTGTCATTTATATTTAATCTTGGTTTGTTCCACGCTAATAATTCCGTTGCAGCGATTCTAACAGATGAAGTGGCCGAAGTGGACGAAGTTGACGAGGTGGACAATGTCGAAGAAGGAGAAGAAGATGTAGAAGAAGAAGAAGAAGAAGAAGAAGAAGTGGAAGAAGGGACGAAGTGGACGAAATAGACTAAGTGGACGAAGTTGATGAAGTGGACGAAGTGGACGAAGTTGACAAAGTTCATGAAGTTGACGAAGTGGACGAAGGTGACATAAGTGGACGACGTCGACGAAGTGGACGAAGTGGCAGATGTGGACGAAGTGGAAGAAGTGCACGAAGTGGACGAAGTGGACGAAGTAGACGACCTAGATGAACTGGGCGAAGTGGGCGTAATGGGCGAAGTAGAAGAAGTGGTGGAAGTGGGCGAAGTGGACGAAATATACGAAGTTGACGAAGTGGACGAAGTGGACAAAGTGGATGAAGATGACGAAGTGGACGAAGTTGAAAAAGTGGTTGACGTGGACGAAGTAGAAGAAGAAGAAAAAGAAGAAGAAGAATACGAACAACAAGAAGAAGTGGAAGAAGTGGAAGAAGTGAACGAAGCGGGCGAAGTGTGCGAAGTGGGCGAAGTGGGCGAAGTGGACGAAGTAGACGAAGTGGACGAAGTGGACGAAGTAGACGAAGTAGACGAAGTGGACGAAGTTGAGGAAGTTGAAGAAGTGGACGATGTGGATGACGTGGACGAAGTAGACGAGGTGGACGTAGTGGACGAAGTAAAGGAAGTTGAAGAAGTGGACGACGTGGATGACGTGGATGAAGTTGACGAAGTGGAAGATGGAGAAGAAGAAGGAGAAGAAGAAGAAGAAGAAGAAAAGACGAAGAAGAAGAAGAAGTGGAAGAAGTGGACAAAGTGAAAGAAGTGGACAAAGTGACCGAAGTGGACAAAGTTGACGAGGTGAACGAAGTGGACAAAGTCGAAGAAGGAGAAGAAGATGTAGAAGAAGAAGAAGAAGAAGAAGTGGAAGAAGGGACGAAGTACACGAAATGGACGAAGTGGAGGAAGTGAAAGAAGTGGACGAAGTTGACGAAGTTGATGAAGTTGACGAAGTGGACGAAGTGGACGAAGTGGACGACGTCGACGAAGTGGCAGATGTGGACGAAGTGGAAGAAGTGCACGAAGTGGAAGAAGTTGACGAAGTGGACGACCTAGACGAACTGGGCGAAGTGGACGAAGTGGCCGAAGTGGCCGAAGTTGACGAAGTGGACGAAGTGGGTGAAGTGGTTGAAGTGGGCGAAGTGGGCGCAATGGGCGAAGTGGACGAAGTGGGTGAAGTGGTTGAAGTGGCCGAAGTGGACGAAATATACGAAGTGGACGAAGTTGACGAAGTGGACGAAGTTGAAGAAGTGGACGACGTGGACGAAGTAGAAGAAGAAGAAAAAGAAGAAGAAGAAGACGAAGAACAAGAAGAAGTGAAAGAAGTGAACGAAGTGGGCGGAGTGGGCGAAGTGGGCGAAGTGGGCAAAGTGGCCGAAGTGGACGAAATGGACGTAGTGGACGAAGTGGAGGAAGTTGAAGAAGTGGACGAAGTGGATGACGTGGACGAAGTTGAAGAAATTGAAGAAGGAGAAGAAGAAGAAGAAGAAGAAGAAGAAGAAGAGGAAGAATAAGAAGAAGAAGACGAAGAAGAAGAAGTGGAAGAAGTGGACGAAGTGGCTGAAGTGGACAAAGTTGACGAGGTGGACGAAGTGGACACAGTCCAAGAAGGAGAAGAAGATGTAGAAGAAGAAGAAGAAGAAGAAGTGGAAGAAGGGACGAAGTGGACGAAATGGACTAAGTGGCCAAAGTGGACGAAGTTTATGAAGTGGACGAAGTTGACGAAGTTGATGAAGTTGACGAAGTGGACGACATCGACGAAGTGGCAGATGTGGAGGAAGTGGAAGAAGTGCACGAAGTGGACGAAGTCGATGATGTGGATGAAGTGGACGGACTAGAAGAAGAAGAAAAAGAAGAAGAAGAAGACGAAGAACAAGAAGAAGTGAATGAAGTGGGCGAAGTGGGCGAAGTGGCCGAAGTGGACGAAGTGGACGTAGTGGACGAAGTGGAGGAAGTTGAAGAAGTGGACGACGTGGATGACGTGGACGAAAGTTGACGAAGTGGAAGAAGGAGAAGAAGAAGAAGAAGAAGAAGAAGAAGAAGAAGAAGACGAAGAAGAAGAAGAAGTTGAACAAGTGGACGAGGTGGACGAAGTGGCCGAAGTGGGCGTAGTGGAGGAAGTTGAAGAAGTGGACGATGTGGATGACGTGGACGAAGTTGACGAAGTGGAGGAAGGAGAAAAAGAAGAAGAAGAAGGAGAAGAAGACGAAGAAGAAGAAGAAGTGGAACAAGTGGACGAGGTAGACGAAGTGGACCAAGTGGCCGAAGTGGACGAAGTTGACGAGGTGGACGAAATGGAAAAAGTCGAAGAAGGAGAAGAAGATGTAGAAGAAGATGAAGAAGAAGAAGAAGGGACGAATTGGATGAAATGGACTAAGTGGACGAAGTGGACGAAGTTGACGAAGTGGACGAAGTTGACGAAGTGGACGAAGTGGACGACCTAGACGAACTGGGCGAATTAGAGGAAGTGGCCGAAGTTCACGAAGTGGACGAAGTGGGCGAATTGGGCGAAGTGGGCACAATGGGCGAAGTGGTCGAAGTGGGTGAAGTGGGCGAAGTGGCCGAAGTGGCCGAAGTGGACGAAGTGGAGGAAGTGGACGAAGTGGAAGAAGGGGACGAAGTGGACGAAGTTGAAGAAGTGGACGAAGTTGAAGAAGTGGACAACATGCACGAAGTTGACGAAGTGGACGGAGGAGAAGAAGAAGAAGAAGAAGAAGACGAAGAAGAAGAAGTGGAAGAAGTGGACGAAATGGCCAAAGTGGCTGAAGTGGACGAGGTGGACGAAGTTGACGAGGTGGACGAAGTGGATGAAGTCGAAGAAGGAGAAGAAGAAGAAATGGAAGAAGTGGACAAAGTGGACGAAATGGACTAAGTGGACGAAGTTGATGAGGCTGACGAAGTGGACGAAGTTGACGAAGTGGACGAAGTGTACATAGTGGACGAAGTGGACAAAGTGGATGAAGTGGACGAAGTAGACGAAATGGACAAAGTGGACGAAGTGGACTAAGTGGACTAAGTGGATGAACTGGACGAAGTTCACGAAGTGGACGAAGTTGACATAGTGGAGAAAGTGGAAGAAGGAGAAGAGGTGGTCAAAGTCGAAGAAGTAGAAGAAGATGAAGAAGAAGAAGAAGAAGAAGAAGAAGAAGAAGAAGAAGTGGAAGAAGGGACGAAGTGGACGAAATGGACTAAGTGGATGAAGTTGACGAAGCGGACGAAGTTGACGAAGTGGACGACGTCGACGAAGTGGCAGATGTGGACGAACTGGAAGAAGTGCACGAAGTGGAAGAAGTTGACGAAGTTAAGGAAGTGGACGAAGTAGACGGCCTAGACAAACTGGGTGAAGTGGACGAATTAGGCGAAGTGGGTGAAGTGGGCGAAGTCGGCGCAATGGGCAAAGTGGATGAAGTGGGTGAAGTGGTTGAAGTGGCCGAAGTGGACGAAATATACGAAGTTGATGAAGTGGACGAAGTTGACAAAGTGGACGAAGTTGAAGAAGTGGACGACGTGGACGAACTGGACGGAGTAGAAGAAGAAGAAAAAGAAGAAGAAGACGAAGAACAAGAAGAAGTGGAAGAAGTAAATGAAGTGGGCGAAGTGGGTGGAGTGGGTGAAGTGGACAAAGTGGATGTAGTGGACGAAGTGGAGGAGGTTGAAGAAGTGGACGACGTGGATGACGTGGACGAAGTTGACGAGGTGGAAGAAGGATAAGAAGAAGAAGAAGAAGAAGAAGAAGGAGAAGGAGAAGAAGATGAAAAAGAAGAAGTGGAACAAGTGGTCGAAGTGGACGAACTGGCCGAAGTGGACGAGGTGGACGAAGTGGAAAAAGTCGAAGAAGGTGAAGAAGATGTAGAAGAAAAAGAAGAAGAAGAAGTAGAAGAAGGGACGAAGTGGATGAAATGGACTAAGTGGACGACGTGGACGAAGTTGATGAAGTGGACGAAGTGGACGAAGTTGACGAAGTTGACGAAGTGGACGACGTCGCGAAGTGGACGACGTCGCGAAGTGGACGACATCGCGAAGTGGTAGATGTGGACGAAGTGGAAGAAGTGCACGAAGTGGACGAAGTTGATGAAATGGACGAAGTGGTAGATGTGGACGTAGTGGATGAAACAAAGCGGACGAAGTGGACGACTGTTGAGAGGGTCGCACCTCACACAAAAATTGATTACAAAATTAATGCAGTATAGTACTAGGAAGTGACTCCTAGGTTGTCTCTCAAGGACCAAATTGCGGTTCAGTCTCAGATCGAACACGTAGTGGGGGGGTTTGAAAGTGTTTTTACAAGGAAAATTAAATTAAATTAAAATTGGTGGAAGTTAAAGACAACTACAAAATTAAAATCTGAAAGCAGAAAACCGAACGGTTCTAACCATAAGTGTTAAAACCGAACAGTGATATAAAAGACCGAACGGTCTAAAGCACTGACCGAACGGTGCACTATAAATTGCACAGAAGTAAAAACCATACGGTAATAACATTGAGACCGAACGACCGCTAAAGATCGAGCGTCCTGACAAGGAACAAAATGAACCGAACGTCACAAAGCAACGATAATAAAAAGCAGAACAAAGAAATGGACGAACGACATCTAACAGTGAAGTTAGAGACCAAACGGTTGTGCACCTAGGCTGAACGTCCTGACATGAGACGAACGGTCGCTTAGAACAACAAACAGATCGAACGGTCATACACAGAAGTATGTCCGAACGGTATTACGTGTAAAAGCCTACAAGCTAAACGAAACAAACAAGACAAGCCGAACGGTAATAGTAAAAACTAAAGCACAAACACCGATCATTGCAAGCAAAAACCGAACGACTCTAAGAATGGGCCGAACGGTAAGCATGGAGACCGAACGGCCTCCAAACCAACGAAATAGAAATGCAGGAAAGTCGAACCAAACGGTTAAAGTAACTTAAACAGTAAGGTAAAGGCCGGACGGCCCTACAGGTGACCGAACGGTATGAACATTAAGACCGAGCGGTCTCTAAACAACAATTATTATAAGCACGAACACAGAAGCCGAACAGTTCTAAAGAGTGACCGAACGGTAGACATAAGCATAATTGAAGGAGCCGTTCGGTCTCTAACAGACCGAACGGTATGACAGTAAAGGCAAAAACAGTAAACGTGCAGAATTCAAAACCCAGCAGAAACGCAATTGTAGGAACAGTAAATGCGCACAATGCAGAAACGTAATTGCAGTGAATTAGAATGCACAAATTAAACTTAAGCATAAAATACGAACCCAGAAACACAAACTTGAATGGAACCAGCGACTGAAAGCAAGCATAAACAATAAAATCCTGCCATGGCAGCGTCAAAGAGATGATGAACAGTAAAACTTGCAGCACAATGAAAAGTAAAGGCGTAAAATGAATAAGAAACTTGAGTGGAGAAACAGATTCAACTAGAAAATTTCAAAGAGACTGAGTTCAATACATGAAAATGGGAAAGAAACCAAAACCTAAACCTCCCCAAAGGGAAGGAAGAAGAAGAGCTCCCTAGTTCGGAAATTGCAAGTGGCGCTGGGAGAGGATTGAGAAATCTGATTTTAGGGTTTTTATATACTCCAAAAGACCAAAATGCCCTTCTAATGGGCTTGCCCTAGTAAATGACCTAAAAAGGGCACCAAAGTCCTAAGCTTTGACCCAAAGACCTTGTTAACCGAAACTACACTCTAACACTGACGTGGCCACACTCTTTTAGTCCTAAAATATGATTACTGCTGATAACTTCATCTGACCGTTCGGTCACAACTAGATGGTCGTTCGGTAAGCAATGGTCTGCAGGCTCAGGAATTGATCGGTGCAGACTTCCTGAGACCGTTCGATCATAAGGGGGTCGGACATGTTGTATACTATTCGGTCGACATGCTCTACATGTTTTTCTGATCATTCGGTGCAACACAGACCGTTCGGTGGATGAAATGTAGCATGCTCAGTAGAGGCTTCCAGCAGTGCTTTCTCAACTCGTTCGGTAGTGACTTTGGAAGACCGTTCGTTGACGCTCGGTTTGTAGTGGTCGGCCTAAGTGCAAGCTTCAACAGACCGCTCGGTACTCATTCAGCGCCCGTTCGGCCAAGTCATCAGAAGACCGTTTGGTCATGAATCTCAGATTCGGTGACCGTTCGGTATTAAGCTGACCGTTCGGCCAAGCCTAGGTGTGCACTAAGTTTTCAAACAGTGAGTGCCCGTGTGCTTTTTCTTTCTAGCCGTGCTTCCAAAAATCCTGGACGCTTGAGTGCACCGTTTCAGCAAAATCAATCCCGGTTCCTCCACCAACGTATCATCAGCCATAACCTTCCATTCTCTCCGTCCGTGTACGTGGCCTCTTCTTCCAAAATGCTAAAAGAAAAACATCCAAAATGAAGCACCTCGCTGCTGCTCCCTCTCCAGGTCGAGAGCTACTCCCAAAGACAAGGCTACTGGAACAAAAACCCTTCTGGACGTGCTGTTGTTTTGCTCATGGGCCGTGTTGCTGCATTTTTTTCTGGCCAAAACCGAGCTACTCCCAAGCCTTGCTGGACTGAAGAAATGAGTGACCATCATCAACGCCTCTCTCCAGGAAGCTGGACTTTTCCGTGTGCACCCATGCCTTGGCTGGAACGTTCTCATGGGCCACCGCATGCTCTCTTTCTTTCCAAGCCACCTGGACAATCGTGGACTTGCAACCCGTCACACCATTTCTCTTTGTTGGACCGTCTCCCAAGCTGGATCAAGCCTTGTGCGTGTGCTTTCTAAAGGGCCGCTGCTGCTCCGCTTCTTCTTTTTCAATTGAGAATCAAATTCTCTTTTCTTAGGTGGCAACTCCAACACGTCCAAGCTCTGTCCCGTGATTCAATGTGGGCTGCTTTAATTTGCTGGATGCATGAAAATGCTTCTTCTTTGGACACCCCTAGATGTGCTGGACCTCTTCAATTGGGCCGTGAGCTTCCTTTTCCAAATGAAGTCAGGGCCTCTACATCCCTTCTCTCAATGCCTGCCTTACTTGAATACGTGAAGCTTCTTCAAAGCCAGCTCCTTTTCTTGTGGGCCTCTCTTCTTTCCAAGCACACATTTATCATTTAACCTTCAAATGTCCCAAATTATATTTTCAAAATTTTCCCTGAAATCAATAATGAAAATAATAGCCTCAGATAATTCAAATTAATTAAAATAAGAATTTCTGATGAAATTAAGCACAATTGGCAAAAACGGAAAAATACCGGACATTTAAGCACAATTCCCTGATTAATTCTAGCACACTAAACTAAGTGAAGTGAATAAAATATTGACTCATCAAACTAGACCACACTTAGTCTTTTGCACTCCTAGGCAAAATCAAGACGCAAATTAAGGAATAGTTCAGGGGACATCCAGGGAAGTGACACAACTCAGCACACAGAAAATAAAGACTAACAACGACAAAAACAGAATTACACAGTTCTCAAGGAATCTGGACCAAGAAAGGAAGTAGACAATATCCAACACAGAATCAATCAGAGAAAGCAGATACTCATGAAATCATCCAAGCAATTCAAGACATGGCAAAATGATCAATCAGCTCAAGAGGTGAATCAAAAGTAATAAAACCTCACAGATGCACTATCAGTGTTTCTCTCAAGTGTATAAGGTAAAGAATTTCAACTCAATGCACTCAATAAAGCAAACAACAACAGACTTGGCAAGACTCTAATATCAACACTCAAAACATATGCATGTTCAAATCAAAAGGTCTTTTATGGATGTAATGGGGCCAAGGACAAGGGAGGATAACATATGGATGAGAAGCTATAAACCAAAAGAAATAGAGGAGCAATGGGGAACAAGTGTAAACACAGTCAAATCACACCCAAAACCTCTAACTCAATCCTCTTTTTGACTCCATTATTCACAAATATATTTTTTTTTCATTTTTTTTCTATGTTTTTTTTCATTCTTTCTCTTTTCTTTTCTCTCTTTTCAAAACAAAACTGTAAAAGACAAGATACACATATATTTACAAAAACAAAACAATAAGAGGAACCAACTAGCCAACTCATAAGAATCCCTAGCGAGACCACACTTGTTCCCAAAACACTTCCAACGCTCCAAAATTCCCTATGGTTAAGGTAATCATGGTTTTTCGCTTAGGGCTAGTGTATGAGCTTCAAAACAAAGAAATGTGGAATGTATAGGCTCAAAATGGGTTATCAAAGGATTAGAACAAGGTAAGCTTATTTGGCTAGAGAGGCTCAAGAACAAAAAAGCCTTTATCACTTCCAAACATGCATATCAATCAAGAATTATCAACAAGAGTCAAGCCAAGGCATATGCGCAAGCAATCAAGAGACATATCACACAGAAGAAAGAACATAAAGTGGCTCAAATCTCACACAGGGTAATTCTGTCACAATCAATTCAACTCTCAAAAATCATAATCATCTTCCAAGCAAAGAAAAGCAAAGATTTCAAGCCAAGTATCAATGAAGTGAAAGACAAGTCTGCAACTTAAACAAAATCCAGAAATTATGAGAAACATGCAAAACTGTACACAAGACACAACAAAAACAACCAAGAAAATAAAAAAAAAATTAACCAAGAAAACAAAAACTAAGGAAGAAAAATAAAAATCTCCCCCAATAGACCACACTTAAACTACACAGTGTCCTCAATGTGTCATAAGTATAAGATCAGAAATCAGAACATTGAACAGATCATGGACAAGTGCAATAAAAGTAAGGACAGGGGGAAGGGAAAAAGAAAACTCCCTTGATCATGGTGGCAGTTGCCAATTTTGGACTTGTAGGGAGATGTTTTCCACCATTGGATTCAGCAAGGAAGTTTTGAGGACGAACTACTTCATCCTCCAGATTTGATCTAGCAGTGAAATGTCTTCCACAACTGGATCTAAAAAGTGATTGTTGATGAGCGGGTTCAGCTGGTGCCTATTGATGTTGAAACTGTTGTGTATGTAAGCACCTTTTTCTTCCACTGTGGGTGCATGTTGGTCAAATTCATGTGTACCTCCTGCAACATGGTTAGTCCAATGTGGCTCTACAGAAATTACATGCAGGGGTATAACACCCAATCCCAGTGTAACAGGCTGAACCTCAGATATACTCTCAGAACATGGATCAATTTCAAAATTACAAGCAATATCAATAACAGACTTAGATTCATGTTCAGTGCATAGAGAATAAACATTGGGATGTGATATCAAAAAGCGATTCTCATCATGCACAGAGGGAGAATTAAAAACATGCTCAGCAACAATATGATTATCAGTAACATACCTATCAACAGCATAATCATTAAAAGCATAATCATCAACAGCATAGTCAAAATTAGGTATGTTTACCTCCACTTCCTTGAAGATTGGTAGAGTGTGGGAAAATGAAGGTGGTCTACCTGGTTCAGAATTACTGCTTATTTCTGCCTGCTCCTCAAAATATTCATCAGTCTCCTCAAGTGCAAGGGTAGGGACATAGGACAATGGGAAAGTAGGTGGCACAATAGTAAGCTTATGACTCTTCTCCCCATCTTCTATGTTGATGCCACTATCATCATCATCTGGAATCTGAACAGTCTGAAATGGTAACTCTGAATCTTGAGACTGTTCCTGATTTAATTGAGTAGCCATCTGCCCTATCTGGTCATTCAAGCTCTGAATGGACGCTCTGGTCTCTTGCTGAAACTGCAAGTTCTGCATGGTCAACTGCTCCAACAACTCCTGCAATGTAGGCTCAGAAGTAGAAGGCGGAGGAGTTATTTGGGCAAGAGCATCATACTGCTGATTCTCGTATTGTTGGACTGGTGGAGACATAAAAGTACTCTGGAATGGTGGTTCCTGATATTGCTGTGGAGCATCATACCATCCCAAGCTCGGGTCATTCCATCCAGGATCGTTGTTGTAACTATTTTGCACAGGGGGAAATTTCTTCAAAAACTGATGCTTAAGATTTTCCCATCTGGTAACGCATCCTCGAGGAAGATGATCTTTCCAATCCTTTGCTGCTCCTTTTAATGAGTACGAAAATGCCCTTAAGAAAACATGATCATCCAGGACATTTGGAGGTTTCATAAAACAGCAAATTCGATAGAACCGCTCCAAATGTGCATGTGGGCATTCATCTGCAAAACCATGAAACTGGGGCAACATTTTTATCATTCCAGTGTTGAGAAAGAGATGATCACCATCCCTATTAGGTGGAACTGGCTCCCAAGGAGAGCTTTCATAAGTTGGAGGATGAGCCATATTATTCTCAACATAAAAATCAGCAGAATATCAATTACAGTCAGAGTAACATGCAGAAGGAGAATCGTAATTAGAGGCACAAGCAAAAGAAGTAGTATTCACATAATCTAAATAGGTAGACATGGTGAAAGAAGGGGGAAGGTGGAAAGGAAACGCTAAAGATTACGAAACAAACAAAACTCAACACAATCAAACATGCGACACGCACACACAATAACACACACAAAAAACAAAACATCACACTCACAACACAAGACAAAACACAACACACAGTAACAAAACAAAAGACCTAAGACCGAACTGTTGGTCCCCGGCAACGACGCCATTTTGTTGAGAGGGTCGCACCTCACACAAAAATTGATTGCAAAATTAATGCAGTATAGTACTAGGAAGTGACTCCTAGGTCGTCTCTCAAGGACCAAATTGCGGTTCAGTCTCAGATCAAACACGTAGTGGGGGGTTTGAAAGTGTTTTTACAAGGAAAATTAAATTAAATTAAAATTGGAGGAAGTTAAAGACAACTACAAAATTAAAATCTGAAAGCAGAAAACCGAACGGTTTTAACCATAAGTGTTAAAACCGAACGGTGATATAAAAGACCGAACGGTCTAAAGCACTGACCGAACGGTGCACTATAAATTGCACAGAAGTAAAAACCATACAGTAATAACATTGAGACCGAACGGCCGCTAAAGACCGAGCGTCCTGACAAGGAACAAAATGAGCTGAACGTCACAGAGCAACGATAAGAAAAAGCAGAACAAAGAAATGGACGAACGACCTCTAACAGTGAAGTTAGAGACCGAACGATTGTGCACCTAGGCCGAACGTCCTGACCTGAGACGAACGATCGCTTAGAACAACAAACAGACCGAACGATCATACACAGAAGTATGTCCGAACGGTATTACGTGTAAAAGCCTACAAGCTAAACAAAACAAACAAGACAAGCCGAACGGTAATAGTAAAAACTAAAGCACAAACACCGATCATTGCAAGCAAAAACCGAATGGCTCTAAGAATGGGCCGAACGGTAAGCATGGAGACCGAACGGCCTCCAAACCAGCGAAATAGAAATGCAGGAAAGTCGAACCGAACGGTTAAAGTAACTTAAACAGCAAGGTAAAGGTCGAACGACCCTACAGGTGACCGAACGGTATGAACATTAAGACCGAGCGGTCTCTAAACAACAATTATTATAAGCACGAACACAGAAGCCGAACGGTTCTAAAGAGTGACCGAACGGTAGACGTAAGCATAATTGAAGGAGCCGTTCAGTCTCTAATAGACCGAACGGTATGACAGTAAAGGAAAAAACAGTAAACGTGCAGAATTCAAAACCCAGCAGAAACGCAATTGTAGGAACAGTAAACGCGCACAATGCAGAAACGTAATTGCAGTGAATTAGAATGCACAAATTCAACTTAAGCATAAAACGCGAACCCAAAAACACAAACTTGAATGGAACCAGCGACTGAAAGCAAGCATGAACAATAAAATCCGGCCATGGCAGCGTGAAAGAGATGATGAACAGTAAAACTTGCAGCACAATGAACAGTAAAGACGTATAATGAATAAGAAACTTGAGTGGAGAAACAGATTCAACTAGAAAATTTCAAAGAGACTGAGTTCAATGGATGAAAATGGGAAAGAAACCAAAACCTAAACCTCCCCAAAGGGAAGGAAGAAGAAGAGCTCCCTAGTTCTGAAATTGCAAGTGGCGCTGGGAGAGGATTGAGAAATCTGATTTTAGGGTTTTTATATACTCCAAAAGACCAAAATGCCCTTCTAATGGGCTTGCCCTAGTAAATGACCTAAAAAGGGGACCAAAGTCCTAAGCTTTGACCCAAAGACGTTGTTAACCGAAACTACACTCTAACACTGACGTGGCCACACTCTTTTAGTCCCAGAATACGATTACTGCTGATAACTTCATCTGACCGTTCGGTCACAACGAGATGGTCGTTCGGTAAGCAATGGTCTGCAGGCTCAGGAATTGATCGGTGCAGACTTTCTCAGACCGTTCGATCATAAGGGGGTCGGACATGTTGTATACCATTCGGTGGACATGCTCTATATGTTTTTCTGATCATTCGGTGCAACACAGACCGTTCGGTGGATGAAATGTAGCATGCTCAGTAGAGGCTTCCAGCAGTGCTTTCTCAACTCGTTTGGTAGTGACTTTGGCAGACCGTTCGTTGACGCTCGGTTTGTAGTGGTCGGCCTAAGTGCAAGCTTCAACAGACCGCTCGGTACTCATTCACCGCCCGTTCGGCCAAGTCATCAGAAGAACGTTCGATCATGACTCTCAGATTCGGTGACCGTTCGATATTAAGCTGACCGTTCGGCTAAGCCTTGGTGTGCACTAAGTTTTCAAACAGTGAGTGCCCGTGTGCTTTATCTTTCCAGCCGTGCTTCCAAAAATCCTGGACGCTTGAGTGCACCGTTTCAGCAAAATCAATCCCGCTTCCTCCACGAACGTATCATCAGCCATAACCTTCCATTCTCTTCGTCCGTGTACGTGGCCTCTTGTTCCAAAATGCTAAAAGAAAAACATCCAAAAAGAAGCACCTCGCTGCTGCTCCCTCTCCAGGTCGAGAGCTACTCCCAAAGACAAGGCTGCTGGAATAAAAACCCTTCTGGACGTGCTGCTGTTTTGCTCATGGGCCGTGTTGCTGCATTTTTTTCTGGCCAAAACCGAGCTACTCCCAAGCCTTGCTGGACTGAAGAAATGAGTGACCATCATCAACGCCTCTCTCAAGCAAGCTGGACTTTTTCGTGTGCACCCATGCCTTGGCTGGAACGTTCTCATGCGCCACCGCATGCTCTCTTTCTTTCCAAGCCACCTGGACAATCCTGGACTTGCAACCCGTCACACCATTTCTCTTTGTTGGACCGTCTCCCAAGCTGGATCAGGCCGTGTGCGTGTGCTTTCTAAAGGGCCGCTGCTGCTCCGCTTCTTCTTTTTCAATTGAGAATCAAATTCTCTTTTCTTAGGTGGCAGCTCCAACACGTCCAAGCTCTGTCCCGTGATTCAATGTGGGCTGCTTTAATTTCCTGGATGCGTGAAAATGCTTCTTCTTTGGACACCCCGATGTGCTGGACCTCTTTAATTGGGCCGTGAGCTTCCTTTTCCAAATGAAGTCAGGGCCTCTACATCCCTTCTCTCGGTGCCTGCCTTACTTGAATACGTGAAGCTTCTTCAAAGCCAGCTCCTTTTCTTGTGGGCCTCTCTTCTTTCCAAGCACACATTTATCATTTAACCTTCAAATGTCCTAAATTATATTTTCAAAATTTTCCCTGAAATCAATAATGCAAATAATAGCCTCAGATAATTCAAATTAATTAAAATAAGAATTTCTGATGAAATTAAGCACAATTGGCAAAAACGGAAAAATACCGGACATTTAAGCACAATTCCCTGATTAATTCTAGCACACTAAACTAAGTGAAGTGAATAAAATATTGACTCATCAACGACCTAGAAGAACTGGGCGAATTGGACGAAGTGGCCGAAGTGGGCGGAGTGGACGAAGTGGACGGAGTGGACTACCTAGACGTACTAGGCAAACTGGAGGAATTTGCCGAAGTGGCCGAAGTTCACGAAGTGGACGAAGTTTGCGAATTGGGCGAAGTGGTCGAAGTGTGCGCAGTGGGCGAAGTGGTCGAAGTGGGTGAAGTGGCCGAAGTGGCCGAAGTGGACGAAGTGGATGAAGTGGACGAAATGGAAGAAGGGGACGAAGTGGACGAAGTTGAAGAAGTGGACGAAGTTGAAGAAGTGGACAACATGGACGAAGTTGACGAAGTGGACGGAGGAGAAGAAGAAGAAGAAGAAGACGAAGAAGAAAAAGTGGAAGAAGTGGACGAAATGGCCAAAGTGGCCGAAGTGTGCGCAGTGGGCGAAGTGGATGAAGTCGAAGAAGGAGAAGAAGATGAAAAAGAAGAAGAAGAAGAAATGGAAGAAGTGGACAAAGTGGACGAAATGGACTAAGTGGACGAAGTGGACGAGACTGACGAAGTGGACGAAGTGGACGAAGTTGACGAAGTTGACGAAGTGTACATAGTGGACAAAGTGGATGAAGTGGACGAAATGGACAAAGTGGACGAAGTGGACTAAGTGGACTAAGTGGACGAAGTTCACGAAGTGGACGAAGTTGACAGAGTGGAGAAAGTGGAAGAAGGAGAAGAAGTGGTCAAAGTCGAAGAAGGAGAAGAAGATGTAGAAGAAGAAGAAAAAGAAGAAGAAGAAGTGGAAGAAGGGACGAAGTGGACGAAATGGACTAAGTGGACGAAGTTGATGAAGTGGACGAAGTTGACGAAGTTGATGAAGTTGACGAAGTGGACGAAGTTGACGAAGTGGACGACGTCGACGAAGTGGACGACGTCAACGAAGTGGACGACGTCAACAAAGTGGACGAAGTGGCAGATGTGGACGAAGTGGAAGAAGTGCACGAAGTTAACGAAGTGGACGAAGTAGACGACCTAGACGAACTAGCCGAAGTGGACGAAGTGGGCGAAGTGGACGAAGTGGGCGAAGTGGGTCAAGTGGGCGAAGTCGGCGAAGTCGGCGCAATGGGCGAAGTGGACGAAGTGGGTGAAGTGGTTGAAGTTGCCGAAATGGACGAAGTGGACGAAATATACGAAGTGGACGAAGTGGACGTAGTTGACAAAGTGGACGAAGTTGAAGAAGTGGACGACGTGGACGAAGTGGACGGAGTAGAAGAAGAATAAAAAGAAGAAGAAGAAGAAGACGAAAAACAAGAAGAAGTGGAAGAAGTAAATGAAGTGGGCGAAGTGGGTGGAGTGGGCGAAGTCGCCGAAGTGGATGAAGTGGAGGAAGTTGAAGAAGTGGACGACGTGGATGACGTGGACGAAGTTGACGAGGTGGAAGAAGGATAAGACGAAGAAGAAGAAGAAGAAGAAGAAGAAGGAGAAGAAGACGAAGAAGAAGAAGTGGAACAAGTGGTCGAAGTGGACGAACTGGCCGAAGTGGACGAAGTGGACGAAGTTGACGAGGTGGACGAAGTGGAAAAAGTCGAAGAAGGTGAAGAAGATGTAGAAGAAGAAGTAGAAGAAGGGACGAAGTGGATGAAATGGACTAAGTGGACGAAGTTGATGAAGTGGACGAAGTTGACGAAGTTGACGAATTGGACGAAGTTGACGAAGTGGACGAAGTTGACGAAGTGGACGAAGTGGACGACGTCGAGAAGTGGAGGAAGTGGTAGATGTGGACGAAATGAAAGAAGTGCACGAAGTGGACGACCTAGACGAACTGGGAAAAGTGGACGAAGTGGCCGAAGTAGCCGAAGTTCACGAAGTGAACGAAGTGGGCGAAGTGGACAAAGTGGGCGAAGTGGGCAAAGTGGGCGAAGTGGGCGAAGTGAGCGAAGTGGGCGAAGTGGGCGCAATGGGCGAAGTGGACGAAGTGGGTAAAGTGGCCGAAGTGGCCGAATTGGACGAAGTGGATGAACTGGACGAAGTGGAGGAAGGGAACGAAGTGGACGAAGTTGAAGAAGTGGACAACGTGGACAAAGTTGACGAAGTGGACGGAGGAGAAGAAGAAGAAGAAGCAGAAGAGGAAGAAGAAGAAGTGGAAGAAGTGGACGAAATGGTCGAAGTAGCTGAAGTGGCTGAGGTGGACGAAGTTGTCGAGGTGGACGAAGTGGATGAAGTCGAAGAAGGAAAAGAAGATGAAGAAGAAGAAGAAGAAGAAATGGAAGAAGTGGACAAAGTATACGAAATGGACTAAGTGGACGAAGTGGACGAGACTGACGAAGTGGACGAAGTTGACGAAGTTGATGAAGTTGACGAAGTTGACGAAGTGGACAAAGTGGATGAAGTGGACGAAGTTGACGAAATAGACAAAGTTGACGAAGTGGACGAAGTGGACGAAATGGACTAAGTGGACGAAGTTGACATAGTGGACGACGTGGACGAAGTTGACGAAGTGGACAAAATAGACTAAGTGGACGAAGTTGACATAGTGGACGAAGTGGACGACGTGGACGAAGTTGAAGAAGTGGACGAAGTTGAAGAAGTGGACGACCTAGACGACGTAGACGAAGTGGACGAAGGAGAAGATAAAGAAGAAGAAGAAGAAGACGAAGAAGAAGAAGAAGAAGACCAAGAAGAAGAAGAAGTGGAAGAAGTCGACGAAGTGGTTGACGTGGCCGAAGTGGACAAAGTTGACGAGGTGGACGAAAATGAAGAAGGAGAAGAAGATGAAGAAGATGAAGAAGATGAAGAAGAAGAAGTGGAAGAAGTGGACGAAGTAGACGAAATGCACTAAGTGGACGAAGTTGATGAATTGGACGAAGTTGACGAAGTGGACGAAGTTGACGAAGTGGACGAATTGGACAAAATGGACTAAGTGGACGAAGTTCACGAAGTTGACATAGTGGACGAAGTTGACGAGGTGGACGCGGTGGTCGAAGTGGACGAAGTTGACGAAGTGGATGACATGGACTAAGTTGACCAAGTGGAAAAAGTTCACGAAGTGGACGAAGTTCACATAGTGGACGAAGTGGACGACGTCGACGAAGTTGACGAAGTGGGCGAAGTTGAAGAAGTGGACGACATGGACGACGTGGAAGAAGTGGACGAAGGAGAAGATAAAGAAGAAGAAGAAGAAGAACAAGACGAAGAAGAAGAAGAAGTGGAAGAAGTGGACGAAGTGGCCGAAGTTGACGATGTTGACGAGGTGGACGAAGTCGAAGAAGGAGAAGAAGATGAAGAAGAAGAAGAAGAAGAAGAAGAAGAAGAGGAAGAAGTGGACGAAATGTACTAAGTGGACGAAGTTGATGAAGAGGACAAAGTGGACGAAGTTGATGAAGTTGACAAAGTGGACGAAGTTGACGAAGTGGACGACGTCGACGAAGTGGACAAAGTGGCAGATATGGACGAAGTGGAAGAAGTGCACGAAGTGGACGAAGTGGACGACCTAGACGAACTGGACGAACTACAGCAAGTGGACGTAGTTGACGAAGTGGATGAAGTGGACGAAGTGGACAAAGATGACGAAGAGGCCGAAGTGGCTGAAGTGGCCGAAGTGGACGAAGTTGACGAACATGACAAAGTGGACGAAGGAGAAGAAGATGAAGAAAAAGAAGATGAAGAAGAAGTTGAAGAAATGGACGAAGTAGGTGAAGTGGCCAAAGTGGGCGAAGTGGGCGTTGTGGTCGAAGTGGACAAAGTGGGTGAAGTAGGCGAAGTGGGCGAAGTGGGCGAAGTGGGCGAAGTGGGCGAAGTGGATGAAGTGGACGAAGTTGAAGAAGTTGACGAAGTTGAAGAAGTTGACGAAGTTGAAGAAGTGGACGACGTGGACGAAGTTGACGAAGTGGACGAAGGAGAAGAAAAAGAAGAAGAAGAAGAAGACGAAGAAGAAGAAGAAGTGGAAGAAGTGGACGAAGTGGCCGAAGTGGACGAAGTTGACGAGGTGGACGAAGTGGACAAAGTCGAAGAAGGAGAAGAAGATGAAGAAGAAGAAGAAGAAGAAATGGAAGAAGTGCATGAAATGGACTAAGTGGACGAAGTTGATGAAGTGAACGAAGTTGACCAAGTGGATGAAGGGGACGAAGTTGACGAAGTGGACGAAGTGGACGAAGTTGACGAAGTGGACGAAATGGACTAAGTGGACGAAGTGGACGAAGTTGACGAACTGGACGAATTGGACGAATTGGGCGAAGTGGACGACGTGAACGAAGTCGACGACGTGGACGAAGTGGACGAAATGGACTAAGTGGACGAAGTTCACGACGTGGATGAAATTGACATAGTGGACGAAGTGGACAACGTGGACGAAGTTGACAAAGTGGACGAAGTTGACGAAGTGGACGAAGTGGAAGAAGTTGATGAAGTGGACGAAGTGGACGAAGTTGACAAAGTTGATGAAGTTGACGAAGTGGATGAAGTGGATGACGTCGACGAACTGGACGAACTGGACCAATTGGACGAACTAGACGAACTGGGCAAAATGCACAAAGTGGGCGAAATGGGCGAAGTGGTCGAAGTGGCCGAAGTGGACTACGTGGACGAACGATACGAAGTGGACGAAGTGGACAAAGTGGACGAAGTGGACGAAGTTGAAGAAGTGGACGACGTGGACGAAGTAGACGAAGCGGAAGAAGAAGAAGAAGAAGACGAAGAAGAAGAAGAAGTGGAAAAGGTGGACGAAGTGGGCGAAGTCGGCGAAGTGGGCGAAGTGGCCGAAGTGGACGAAGTGGACGAAGTGGGCGAAGTGGACGAAGTGGGCAAAGTGGGCGAAGTGGGCGAAGTGGGCGAAGTGGGCGAAGTGGACGAAGTGGGCGAAGTGGACGAAGTGGGCGAAGTGGGCGAAGTGGGCGAAGTGGGCGAAGTGGAAGAAGTGGACGAAGTGGACGAAGTGGACGATGTGGACAAAGTGAGCGAATTGGACGAAGTTGACGAAGTTGACGAAATGGACAAAGTGGACGAAGTGCTCGAAGTGGACGAACGAGAGGAAGAATAAGAGGAAAAAGAAGTGACGAAGTGGGCGAAGTGGACGAAATGGACTAAGTGGATGAAATGGACTAAGTTGACGAAGTGGACGAAGCTGACGAAGTTGACGAAGTGGACAAAGTTGAAGAAGTGGACGACTTGGACGACGTGGACGAAGTGGCCGAAGTGGGCGAACGAGAGGAAGAAGAAGAAGAAGAAGAAGTGACGAAGTAGCCGAAGTTGACAAAGTGGACTAAGTGGACGAACGTGACGAAGTGGATGAAGGAGGCAAAGTGGACGATGTTGAGGAAGTGGACGAAGTTGACGAAGAGGCCGAAGTGGCCAAAGTGGACGAAGTGGACGAAGGAGAAGAAAATGAAGAAGAAGAAGTGGACAAAGTGGACAAAGTGGGCGAAGATGGCGAAGTGGCCGAAGTGGCCGAAGTGGAAGAATGGTTCACCCCATTCAAAAATCCTCTTTTCAAGATAAGTAAGTACTCAATTAAGCTCATGACAAAGACTTCAATCAAGACATGCACATGCTTTAGTGTTCACACAATAACCTAGTATCCAACAAATGCTTCTTTTCATGAATGATCAATCAACTAAGTATGGATGTTCATGTGCTCATGGAATCTTTCCTCACTAGATTAAGTGTTTCACTCAAACACACAAGTGTATAAGAGGTAATCACTCATTCACTCTACTATCACAATGTCATATGAATTGACTTTGCCTTTCATTTAACCATAATCAAATACATTCACAAGCATGCATCATTACAAGGACTTTTCAATGGCTTATAATGTGGCTGGACTAACAAAAAAATTGGTTTTTCTAGATCACAAAACCCTTGAGTTTAAGAGAATCATATAAACACAATCATTCTTACTTATTCACAACTTTCCTTTGCATTGAGCTTTGCTTTTTCTTTTCTTTTCTTTCTCTTTTTATTTTTCTTTTCACATTCTTATTTCTTAGCTCTTAGCTCAATGCTTTCAATTTCCCTTTCATAACTTCCCAACAACCCCAAACTTGAACATTCGTCAATACCACAAAATATTTTCTACTTAACTCAAGGTAAAGCTTTTCACAAGGGGTTTTCAAATTATGTTCAAGGCTAAGGGTTCAAAGGATAGAACACATAGTGCTCTCTTTTGTGGGCTAAAATCATGCATTTAGCTAATAAAAGGGTTACCAACAAATGGCCTTGATCATATGATGCAAACAAGCAATTGATTCAATCATAGAAAACCTAGGCAAAATCATTCATGCTTTCAAAGTAATAGCATTCAATCACAAAAACTCTAGGGAGCTCAAAACTTCACATATAAGCTCATTCACATTCCACATATACACATCCTGCTTAGTATCATAATCACAATAACAACATCATGCATTTGTTAACAAAGCTTGTGAATCACCTGTATAAGCATATAATGTGCACATCTCAACATCAATCAATATCAAAGCATCATCAAGCATTACTTATCAAACAACAATCATAAGCAAACCATCATAACAGACAAAGTTTCCAATTGAGTACTTCAAACCCTATTCTAAAAACAGAAGCAAATAAGTTCAATAATATAAAGCCAAACAAAAGCATAAAATAAATCCTGCTTTAGTGCTGATAGCATCCATTAGTAAATTCTATCTCAGCTCCTCATCAGTCTGTGTTGTCATCTGTATCCTCCTCCTCTTCCTCATCTTTAGCATCCTCAAATGCGTCATCCTCAGCATCAATAATACGATCTTCATCCTTCTCCATAGGTGAAGCTTCAGCTGCTCTAGCTCTGCCGCCTTGGGCCTGCTCCTCTGGCCAAGCTACCACATTATGGAACTCATCCATAGTCCACTTGTGTGCTGGAGGTGTATCATACATTCCAACAATCATCTCAGCAATGGCCACCTGCCCTCTATGGATAGACTGCAACTGTGCACCTATAAGAGACATATACATGTTCCTCATTTGGAAAGGCTCTGCTTCATGTGTCTCTATAGATGCCTGACTCTATGCTTGTCCTCTTTCTTTGTAAGTACGGCGTGGTGGAACTGGTTGAGCTGCCTCCTCACCTCCACAGTACTGTCTGTAATAGGCCTCATCAATTGCTTTCCTTGGCCTCTCAAATGGTGGAGCAGAAGTATCCACCCCAGCTATCTTGCACAGGTGTGTGATCAAAGAAGGATGTCCTAAGGGTGCTTTGTTGTTTATTGTGTTAGCACACATCCATATCTGATTAGCTATTACCTGTCCAATGTTGACATTCAAATTCCTGATCGCACAATAGAGGAGGAGTGCCCTACTAAGAGTGATGTCTGAATCATGAGAACATGGCTGAATGTGGGCATGAGAAAATGCCATCCAATACTTTGCAAAAGGGTTCAAGTCAGTCCTCCTAATGTTCACCACAGAACCAGTTCTGTTCCTCTGAAAATGTCCTCCAGGTACACATAGAACACTCTCCACATCATCAAAATCAATGCCTTCTTCCATACATAGAGCAAACTGACACTACTCACCAACCCATACAGTACCCAACAAACTGTTGATAGAATCAAGATCATACCTAATAACGTGGCCTCTGACATAACCTAGGTAATCCTCAGCCGGATAATCACCATTCTTCCTTGCATTGGTGTAAAATTCCTTCACCACAACTATATTGGCTGGTGCAGGTTATGTGGCTAGCTTCCCCCAATTCCTTCCCAGCAGTTGCTCTGCAAACTTAGGAGCAAATTTAGGTATCATTCCAACTTTCCTCTCCATAAGGAGCCTCCTATCTTGGACTACCTTAAAATGCTTCTCATGTTTGAGAGATAGGAACATACTAGAGTGGGGTTGTTCTGGTTCCTTATCTTTCCTTTTGGATGCCATGGTCTTCACTCTTTTGCTTGAAGAGGATGCCATTCCTACATCAAACACATATTACAAAACCATAAGACATATTGTTAATCATTAGTAAACCAAAAACAACATCCTAAATCCATGCTAAACCACCGCTGAGGGTCAAAATCACCCCTCAGCACCACCAATGCATCAATCCAGCACAAAATTCAGCCAAAAACCAAAGTCTATCAGAGTGCCGCTCAGCGGAAATTTACCCCTGAGCGGTGATTCTACAAACTTTTGAAAAACACTCTTTTGACCTTTCCTAACTCCACCCACATACAATTTTCATACTTCCATATCAAAATCAATCAGTTCAATCGGTTCAAACATCAATTAATTCATCAAATCATGCATAGGAATCAAAACCCCTAAAAATTCATGCTTCAACAATCATATTCATGCTCAAGAACCCTAGAATGAAAAATGCTTGACTTACTTGGGTGGAGATGCTAGATGAGTGGAGAATGCTTTTAAATTGTGAAGAACAATGATGCTTTCTCCCAACCCCAAACTTAGATGGAAAACTAGTTAGAAAGTAAGTGAAAGGGAGATTTTCTAAAGAGGAATGAAGGGAAAAATGTAGAGAACCTTTGGAAAAGTGTTTTGGAGTGCGTGTGCAGAGAAGAATCTGAAAATAGAAGCCAAGGAGTGACTTAGGGTATAAAAATACCCTAATGGGCTCGGGTTCCGCTAAGGGGCAACCTAAGCCCATTTTGCCATACCAACCGCTCAGCGGCACTTTCGTGTTGTGCTTTTCTTCTTCCTAGCTTAACCTAGGTGCCTTCTACTCATGCCCCTCACTTGCTCCTTGCAATTAAGTTCTCAAATTACTCATGCATCCAATCCCTATCATTCAACTAAAGCAGAACAAACAACAAATATACAATCAGTCAACTAGGTTGCCTCCAAGGTAGGGCTTGTTTAGCGTCACGAGCCTGACCCAAAATCCACCAACACCCATCAGTAGGTGTGTCAAACCTAGTATCTTTCAGTAGATACTTAACCACCTAGCATCCTTCAGTAGATGCTATACCCAAAAAAAATTTACAGAAATAATGTCCAAGTTAATAAAACTTTACATAACCAAAATAAAATCAAAAGAAAAATTGTCCTCAAATCACTGGGATGCCTCCCATCAAGTGCTCTTTTAACGTCACTAGCTTGACCCAATAAAGCTCATGTTCCATCTTCATGGTTGATGTTCATATCACACCAACTCATGAACTGCTTCCGGCCCACTTTTCTGACTCTTCTAGAATGTGGAGACTCTATCTCTATCACCTCATTTTCTTTGTAGTCTTTCACAGCCCACAACTTGTTTTTGAATTTCATAGGTTTACCAAGTCGGAGTTGTTCTTGCATCCAGTCATCATGGACCTTTCATCCTTTCCCAATCTTTTCTTCTTCCTGTACCTGAAAGAAAAAACAATGTTTACCTTTGACATTTGGCTTTTCATCTTCAGGGCTAGTCATGAGTACATCTTGATATGTAGCTTTATGACTAGCTTCTTCCTCCTGCATCTGCCTCTCTTCTTTGAAGACATCTACAACAACTCTTTCTTCTCGGTCTTGGAACACCACTATGCCTTCATCCACATCAATAATGGCTTTGGCCATTATCATAAACGGTCTTCCGAGAATAATGGGTATCCTCTCATCCTCCATCTCCATCACCACAAAGTCCACCAAGAACTGTAGTTTTCCTACACAAACTATAACATCCTCTGCTATACCATAGGGATTCTTTGAGGATTCACCTGCCATTAATAAATTCATCTTTATAGGCTTCACATCAAGATGACCAATCTGCTCAAGTAAGGAATAAGGCATCAAGTTAACACTTGATCCTAAATCAAGTAAAGCCTTCTTTATCCTTTTCTTCCCTATAGCGCATGGAATGGAGAAACCTCCTGGATCTTTTGCTTTTGGAGGGAATGACTTCTTTTTAACAGCTTTATACTCCTTTGTCTCATCGTCTCTATGTCTTTTCTTTGTAGAGACTTCTTCCTCAGGCTTTGTATAAACTGCAATGTTCTGTAATATCTCCTTCAAAGGTACATCATTATCCAACATCTTGAATATTTCTGTAAAATCAAATTGTTTCTCATGATCTATTGGAAAAGGAAGAATGTCTTCACTCTTTATCTCTCTTATCTCTTCTTTCTCTTTTCTCTCTTCTCTTTCTTTTTCTCTCTTCTTTTTCTTTCTCTCTTTCTAACTCAACTATTTCAACATTTACACTCACTAACACCTTACATTCTTTCCTGGGGTTAACCTCAATATTAGCCCCAAAATTTTTGTCAGGCCTTTTGATGTAATCCTGCCCGATATAGTCCTTTTTATCGTATTTTTACCTTTCATAGGTTAGCTTGTACGGAGCATGGGTTATTATAAATACCCAGCTTCTCTATTGTAATGAGGACTTTTGAGTTTAATGAGAATTGAATTTTCTGAAATCAGAAATTATTCTCTCTTGAAAGTCACATGCTAGAGAGTCCAAAGACTCCCTCTAGCCACCTTCCAAGCACACTCTCTCCCTTCCATTTTCCAAATTCCACCGTGCTTCTCTCTCACGTCACCATTGCTCCACTCTGCTTCAGTGACGTCAGTCTCCTTAGCCACGCGTCATCCAGCACTCGACATCCACATCTTCATTCCTCATTCACTCTCGCAGAACCGCGCCTCTCATTTCTTTGTGCATTTCATTCTCTCGCGCATCCATCCACATCTCAGAGCGTCTCATTCTCGCTCTCGACCACAGATCCACACTCCATACACGTCTTCGAAGGTATCTTCTCTTCGTTCACCACACTTCCTCATCTTCTTCTATGGTTTCCACTTCCTTCCACCATTTTCCACCGTTCAAACACCTTAATCCCTTCGATCTTCACTTTTCACCGATCATCCCAGTCATTTGAACCGATTAATCAGTTTATATTGAGTCTTATCACCATTTTAGGGTTTCTTCGTGTCCAATTTGAGTTTTCCCTCTTTTCTAGAGTTTGTTCATGATTTTAGGGTATTCTGCCATCTATTTCGATTCTCTCGGTGTCCTTCGAGTCAGCTCTCAATCTAGAGCTTCGTTTACATATCCGTTACGTCTTCTCTCGTCGAGGAAGGCTCGAGGAGTCGAGCTCTCAAGGCTTATATCGTCATCTTCTCGGGCGTTCGTCCATCAACTGGTATTTAGAGCTTAGGTTCGAGCATGCTTCAGAGGTAAGTTGTCTCGCGTTCTCTGTCTTCAATTTTTTTTCTCTTTTTCCCGTTGTTTTCTCTTGATTCCAAGTTGAGTTGTTTCGATTCGGTCTTGTCTGATTCATATTTTGTTCATTTTGATTATGATTCGCATTTTTGTTTTATGTCATCCTCTGTTCTTTTTGTCTCGTTGGGATTCTTTGCGTTTTGTTTTGTCAATTTTTGAGTTGTTCATCATTTTCCTCTAATGTCGTGATTTGTTTTTCTGATCTCAGTTGTTGCGAATCTTGTTTGTGTTTCGTGTTTTGAATCTCTTCATATGTTTAGGTTTCCAAATTCTGATAAGGTTGGTTGATCTGTGCTTGTTGTGCTTGGAGTTCGTGTTTCCATCATTTTAATTCGGTGCAAGTTTTTGTTTGAGTCTTTTATGTTTTGAAATCCATTTTTGTTTTGTCTATGTCATGTTGCTTTGTTTTAATTGTCAATTAAATCTGAGTTTAACTGTGATTCAATTGAGTTTTTGCTTTGAGTAAGATCTGTCCATCATCATAAGCAGTGACATTCAATTGAATGAGCTTGATGCAGACTTCAACAACAGTTTTAATGTCATTTCATTTATCTGAAGCTGTCTTGAGTTTTTGATGCTGACCATTACATGTAATTGTATTGCACTTTTGAAATTCTGTGAGCTGAAAGTTGAATTTGCTTGTGGATAGCAAATGCACACCAATTAAGCTATGAAATGTTGCATTGAGCTTGGGTGCAAGATGCTTACAGCAGCATCAGTCTTTCATTTGGCCAGCTATACCGAACTGGTTTTTCTTTGAAGTCTGTGTTAATGTTTTGAGAATGTGTGTTTGTTCTACTTAGTATTAGATCATTACTAAGTTCTAACATCAGTACATCCTAGAGTCATTGTGTCTGAGTGCTTTAATTTCTTTTCTGCAGAATTAAATTTGATTTGACTTGTGTTACTGCACCTTTGTGTCAAAGTTGTTCTAGCTTAAAATTTGTAAGTGGTTGATGATTAAGTCCACAAAAATCTGCATCACATCAGCAGTACTTGTAATCTTGTACAAAACAACCACTAAATCTGTGATTTGAATTTGAACCTAGCAGTAACACTTGTAATTGGAGTTGATTCTACTGATTTCATTGTAAAACAGTGCATAAGGCTGAAATTAACAATGTTAGATGCTGCACTACAATTCTGAAATAAAGTGAATCAGTTTGAACATTTGTTTACAAAAATTCTGCAATTTGTTCTTGATCTTTTTATTGGTTTTGAAATCTACTCTAGAACTGATCTTAGGATCCTGTTTGAGTGCTCACATTATTCAAAGCTTTGTTTCTTGCTTGTCTTGGTTGATAACTCTGGTTTTGTCTAGCACATGTGCAATCTATTCTGCTGATCTTAATTTGAAGCTTTTACTTGCTTTATTCATCTGATCTAGAGTTGTCTTAAGCAATAGATCTGCTGTTCTGTCATTGTTTTGTGGCTGTCCTGTTCTGTTCTGGTTTCTGATTTTTGACTTTAGCCTAGCCATTCTTGATTGAGAAGCTGTTACACTTTGGTTTCTGGAATTTGAAAGAGGGTTTGTGTGCTTGGTAGCATCTTAGGTGGTGGTGGTCTGAAAGACTCTCAAGCCTTGAACTGCCAAGGGAGAATCTCCTTTCCAAACCTTTTCATTTATGTGCTTTAAATTTCAAAAGAGAAGCCTGAGTGTTGTGAGTTTCGTGAGGCTAATTTAGCCTAATTCCTTGGCACTTTGAAATAAAGAATTCATTGTTAATCTAACTGTTTTGTGATTGTTCATTATGCAGGGAAAAGGAGTTTGAGTGATCAAACTGGAGCAATTGTGATTGTTTTCATTTTAATCTGCTCTTGCATTCATTTTAGATTACAAACTATTTGTTGAATCACTGCTACTTTACCTGTTTTGATTGCAGTTTGAACTTCTTCATTTCTGCATCAACACTGTTTTAACTGCCAATTTCTGC
This sequence comes from Vigna reflexopilosa, assembly GCA_027742785.1. Taxonomy (NCBI): domain Eukaryota; kingdom Viridiplantae; phylum Streptophyta; class Magnoliopsida; order Fabales; family Fabaceae; genus Vigna; species Vigna reflexopilosa. The sequence continues at coordinate 18,419,817 of CM050924.1, forward strand.
ATTACATCACGTTAATCTTTCTCCATTGATTGATTAGCTTGGAATGATTGTTCAATCAGTTTGGTTTCAGCCTTGAATTACACCCATTTGCATCTGGTTTAATATCCATGTTTATGTGTATTTTGCTGGAATTGGTGTAATTTCTGTGTGCATATTTGAACTGAATCAGTGCAGGAAAAAAGTGTAGAATAGGTGTGTTGTTGTGTGCAAAGTTGATAAATGTCTGGACTTTAATTGAGTAGCAGTAGAATCTTAGGGGAAAGCTTGGAAAGCTTGTGCAGCCAAGAGAAAGGGAAGTTATTACTACCTTATATCCTCTTTTGCAATCTATTTTAACCAAGTGAATAATCATAGCAGTTTTGTGCATGTGTGATTGTAGGATGGGCATGGCAAGAAGATTCCAGAAGCAATAACAAAGTTGAGCAACAAAGCTGAATGAAGTGGACCAGGACCGTAGCAGCCTAGCATAGTTGTTTTCTTTTGTAATTGTTTTTTCTTCAATTTGTTTGTAATAGGCTTGTGTTAGCCTACTGTTAGCTTTAGCTTGTTTTGTAAAAGGGCCTTTTATAAAGTCCAAGTTCTTTGGAAGAGTCCTTGGTGCTCTTTCAAACTCTTGGCAACTTTTCTTGATTGCTTTGATTTTTTTTGCATAGCTAGACAGGTGAGTGTGTCTTGTTAGCCAAAGCAACAAGCCTCACCATAGGAGTAGACTTTAATATTGATTTGCTTTGTGTTTTACGTTTAGGGGTGATTTAGGCTAAAAGGGATTAAACTCTAAGTCTTTTCACATTAGAGTCCGAAGAGTCTAGTCTTTTAGTGTTTAATTGTTTGAGTTTTGTACTTTGTTTCTAAAGGTGATTTTAGTTTAAGGGGTAATTAGTTAGTAGCCTAAGACATTTCTGGCAAGGCAAGACTGGGTACTTAAGTAGCTCTTTAGCTCACCTCTCTTACCTGGGACTTGTCTAAGTGAAAGTTTTGAACCCTTTAGATTAAGAAAACTTTTAAAAACAAAGATGTCTTCTTATAGTTCATATAGGTCTTCTAGGTTAGATAAAGTTGATGAAATGTTTAAACAAGCTAGGAATCTTCCATCCTTTGGTAAAGACATAGGTGCATTAACATACCTAGCTTGGGAAAAAGAAATTGATAAAATAAATCCTTGGTTTTATGAAGAGAGTGAATATTATGTCCTTAGCATATATCTTTCTAAGTTAGAAAAGCATGCAAGTGAGTGGTGGAATGAAAGACAATATCATGTTAGGAAAGGTAGAAAGTCCTCCATACGTGATTGGCATGATTTAAAAGCTTGGATGAAAGTTTATGCCTTCAAGCATTAAAAGAAACCTAGAACTAATTAGGGATTGCATTGATGATGGAAAATTATTTCTTGAGCGTTTAAATGATCATGGGTTTCTTTGTAGAGAATTAGAATTTGGGGCAAGACTTAAGGAGATCAAGGATAAGAAAAGAGAAAGAGAGATTGAGAGAAAAGAAAAGGAAGAAAAGAAAGAAGAAGAGAAGAGAGAGAGAAAAGAAATAGAGAAAAGAGAAGAGAGAAGAAGAGAGGAATTAAGAAAAGAAGAAGAAAAGAGAGAAAGGCAAGAAAGAGAGAAGAAAGAAAAGGAGAAATTGTTACTGATGACAAATCCTATTCTTTCAAAGACTATGGAACCTAAAAGGGAAGGTTTCCAAATCTTTACTTCTTTTCCAATAATTGATTACTTTTCAATTTTTGACTTCTCTTTCAAACCAATTGTCATTATATATTCTATGAAAACGTTTTCAAAATATGACAATTCAAATCTTGAGTTATTGTTATCTTTAAGAAAACAATTAACTCAAGAAAAAATTGAATTTGGACTTCAAAAATTTTCAAAGATTACAAATCAAAGTATTAGAAGTTCTTATTCTCTTGTTTTTAAAGAAAAATTCTTTCTTGGATTGATATTAACCGAAGATATATTTGATGTGTATTGCAGATTCGTGTTTGATCCAGGAGGAAGAAAACTAGATCTAAAGTAATAAGGCCACTTCATGGCTTTGCTCCCAAGACTTTGTGGAGCTTCTTCATAAGGCGATGTCAGATTTGATGACAAATCTTTTTTTAAGAGGGAGGGTATGATGTAATCCTGCCCGATATAGTCCTTTTTATCGTATTTTTACCTTTCATAGGTTAGCTTGTACGGAGCATGGGTTATTATAAATACCCAGCTTCTCTATTGTAATGAGGACTTTTGAGTTTAATGAGAATTGAATTTTCTGAAATCAGAAATTATTCTCTCTTGAAAGTCACATGCTAGAGAGTCCAAAGACTCCCTCTAGCCACCTTCCAAGCACACTCTCTCCCTTCCATTTTCCAAATTCCACCGTGCTTCTCTCTCACGTCACCATTGCTCCACTCTGCTTCAGTGGCGTCAGTCTCCTTAGCCACGCGTCATCCAGCACTCGACATCCACATCTTCATTCCTCCTTCACTCTCGCAGAACCGCGCCTCTCATTTCTTTGTGCATTTCATTCTCTCGCGCATCCATCCACATCTCAGAGCGTCTCATTCTCGCTCTCGACCACAGATCCACACTCCATACACGTCTTCGAAGGTATCTTCTCTTCGTTCACCACACTTCCTCATCTTCTTCTATGGTTTCCACTTCCTTCCACCATTTTCCACCGTTCGAACACCTTAATCCCTTCGATCTTCACTTTTCACCGATCATCCGAGTCATTTGAACCGATTAATCAGTTTATATTGAGTCTTATCACAATTTTAGGGTTTCTTCGTGTCCAATTTGAGTTTTCCCTCTTTTCTAGAGTTCGTTCATGATTTTAGGGTATTCTGCCATCTATTTCGATTCTCTCGGTGTCCTTCGAGTCAGCTCTCAATCTAGAGCTTCGTTTACATATCCGCTGCGTCTTATCTCGTCGAGGAAGGCTCGAGGAGTCGAGCTCTCAAGGCTTATATCGTCATCTTCTCGGGCGTTCGTCCATTACCTTTCTTCCAACTGCTTAGTAATTTGACCCACTTGCATATCCAAGTTCTTAATAGCAGCTTCAGTGCTCTTTTGAGTGGATGCAGTTGCCTGTATGAATTGCTGAAGAGTTTCTCCCATCCTTATTGATCTTTCATTAAGTGTAGCCATTTGTTGCCATAAGGTTGGTTGATGTTGTTGTTTGTTAAATTGCCCTGATTGTCCAGCTTTCCCACTTTGTCCTTGACCAATACTTGGGTGTGGTTTCCACCCTTGATTGAAATTCCCCTGATGGTATAGAAATTGATTGGCCATGAAGTTAACATCCTCTAAAGCTTCCACTAGAAAGGCGCATTGACCATTGATATGGTCACCACCACATAACTCACACATCTGTGGTTGAACCTGTGCAATAGTCTTTAACTCTTTTGGTAGTTGTGGAAGTTCCTTTGTGAGATTCTCCAATTGTTGAGTTATTATCTTGTTTTGAGCTAACAAGGCATCATTGGATTGTAACTGTAGAACTCCTTTTTGTTGCATAGGAGCTTCTCTTTCACTCTCATTGTCATTAGTAGCCATGTTTTCAATTATTTCAGTGGCTTCCTCTGGAGTCTTCCATTTAGTATTGCCTCCAACTGAGGCATATAGCATCAACTTGGTTTGTGAACCAAGACCTCCAAGGAAGAATAGGACTACTGCTACTTTGTCAAATTCATGCGTTGGAGTCTTTCTTAATAGGCTTTTGTACCTGTCCCATGCATGACCTAGTAATTCCTCCACGCCTTGCCTGAAAGATGAGATCTCTTGCTTCCCTTTGTTGACCTTGGATTGTTGGAAGTATTTGTTCAAAAACTTTGTCACCACAGCTTCCCACTCTGTAAAGCTCCCTTCTAGTAAAGAGTTCAACCAAAGCTTAGCATTGCCTCCCAATGAGAAAGGAAACAAGTTAAGTTTGATTGCTTCGTCAGGCACCCCATTTATCTTCACTGTATTGCAAATTTCATTAAAGGTTGTGAGGTGCTCATATGGGCTTTCATGTGACAACCCATTAAATTGATTACTCTTAACCAATTGGATTAACGCCGATTTCACCTCCATGTTGGCTGCATTGACCCTCGGTCTTGCTATGCTGTTAAAATGTTGAGGGCCAACCACATTGGTGTAATCTGCAAGAGTCCGTCTAACATTATTATTCTCCATCTCCTCAATGCTATGGTGAGAACCTTGTGGTGAAGGTTGTAAAAGATCTTCTGTAGGAGGGAAAAGTTCTCTAGATGTATGGATTCTTCTCCTCCGTCTACTCTCGTCTAAGCCTTCAAGAAGAGGTTCCGAGGTTTTCTTGGTTCTATTTCGAATTGCTTCCTGCATACACAAGAAAACAAGTCCCTAGAAAAATTTGTTAGCACAAAAAGATAGAGAAGATATAAAATAAGAGATAAAAAGATAAAAGATAGAAAGAAAGATAGAAGATAAAATAAAAACAGAAAAATAAAAACAAAAAATAGAAAAATAAAAACAGAAAAATAAAAACAGAAAACAAAAAATAAAAACAGAAAAATAATAACAGAAAAATAAAAACATAAATTCAAAATTCGAAATTTAAAATTCAAAATTCAAAAACAAGTCAAAGATAATCAATAATCACACCAATAAACTAGTTAAACCACGAGTCCCCAACAATGGCGCAAATATCTTGATGACAAATTTATGAACACCGAAAAACGGCGCCAAAAACTTGTTTAAACCCTCGGCAATTGTGACCGAATGGTATCAAGTAATAAACTCGGTAAGACCAAGTATCGTTCTCCCAAAGGACTCACGACCTAGTTAGTTATATGATTTCTTGATTATTTGCAAAATGAGGCCATCAAACTATTGGCCAATTGGAAATGTATTTCCCACCCTCATTTTTTGATATCATGGTTCATTTGATTGTCCATTTAGTAAGAGAAATTCAAATATGTAGTCTGGTTTTCTTGAGGTGGATGTACCTGGTTGAAAGATACATGAAGACCTTAAAGGGATATGTTAAGAATCAATTGAGACCGGAAGCTTCGATTATAGAGCGCTACATTGCAAAGGAAGCCATTGAATTCGGCTAAAGTTATATGCCAAGTTGTGACCCAATAGGACTTCCAAAGAAAAAACATGAAAACAGACATGAAGGAAAGGGAGTTTGAGGAGTAAGGATTGAAAGTGTTAGTGGAAAAGAAGTTAAGCAAGCACATTTGTACATTTTAAACAACACAGAAGATGTTATTCCTTACATTTCACAACACATTGATGAAATTAAGTCAGCACATCCACATATGAGTGAAAAGTGGACACTTAATGAACATAACAAATCCTTTTTAGCTTGGTTTAAGAAAAATATTTATGCGACTGCGAATGTTTCTGAAAATCTATTGAGACTAGCTCGTGGACTTAACACTAACGTGATCACTTTCGGCGGCTATTACATAAACAATTACTTGTTCTATTCAAAGGAGGAAGACGATAAAAGTAGAGTTCAAAATAGTGGAGTTACCCTACAAGAAGAGGCTGTACAATTTTCCAGTTCCAAGGATAAGAATCCAATTACAGCGTCAATCAGCTATTTTGGAATAATACAATAAATTTGGGAAATTGATTGTCACTTTTAGAGTTCCAGCTTTCAAATGTAAATGGGTTAACAGTAATTCTGGTGTGGTGACAGAAGACCTCGGTTTCACTTTGGTAGATCTTAACAAAATGAGTTACACGGATGAACCATTTATTATGGCTAGTCAAGCAAGACAAATATTCTATGTCACTGACCCAGTGAATCATAAATGCTCAGTGGTATTGGAACGCAGAGCCATTCACACAACTGATGATGAAAACTCTCTAGATATACTTGAGCAAGGTCCTTCTCATCAAGAACCATTGAAAATAAGGTTAATGATTTACCCGATGAAATACATGCAACTCGATGTGATCACAACGAAAATATTTGGGATAAATAGGTGTCTTAAGATTGTTTTAATTACTTGTACAATTTATTTATTTTGTCTGTTCTAACTATCATTTACTAACACTTTGTAAACAGGTATGACGAGCTCTAGATCAGGTTCGACGGGAGGAGGGGGTAGATCTGTGACTCGGATACCTGATGTCACATCCCGTCGGGTTAATGAGAAATCAGTGATGGTGGAGTTTGATCCCCGAACATTTGTGCCTATTGAAAATGGTTGAAAAACCGTTATTTTTATACTTAATTTGTGTATTAAAAACAACCTTTATCACTTACAAATTAACTTGAAATCATGCTTTTGCTTAAGCTTTGGAAATAAGGGAGTTCGATGGGTTTTATGCTTGGTTTTCGTTGTTTTGGCAGGAATTAAGATGAATTAGATGAAAGAAGTTGAAGTAGTAAGGAGTTCGACTCAAGAAAGGAAGTAAAAGAGCACAAAAAAAGAGCCGTAGTCACCGTTGAGCGGAACTTTACCGCTAAGCGGCATTCTGAAGCACCGTAGTCACTGTTGAGGAATAAAACTATAGCTGAGCGTCAATTTGAAGAGCCACACTTACCGCTGAGCGCCAAAAGTGCCGCTGAGCGCCATTTAGTTGAGCTTGGGCCTATTTTCTGTAATTTTTAATAAACTGCATAAGGGTTTAGTCGACCTAGGGTTGGTATCTTTGGACAGAAAGAGGCGAAATCACACTTTCTTCACCCCTTGGAGGAGGAATTTGGATGTAGAAGCTCCTTTCTTCAAATTCTAGGGTTTTATCTTTCATTCTTTCATTGTTTTTCATCTAGTTTCACCATGTCTATGGTGAACTAAACCTCCATTATTGTTGGGGAACCGATGTAATCCTTTGAAACTCTCATGTATTGAATTGGTTCTATATTTTATATGCTTTGCTTCATTAATTGTTAGGGTTTTTTCCTCTTTATTCTATGCATGCTTTGTTTAACTCATTCAATTGCATGATCATGGATGTTATCTATATGGACACATATAGGTAAATCTAGAACTGGGGAAATTCTCCCAGAAGCAATATTACCTAGACATAGGAATAGGAGGATCGGTTGCCTTTAAGCTTCTATGCGAATGTAACGCATGAATAATTGCTAGGGAGACAAGACATTGTAAACTAGTGATTAGGATTAGGCTTTCTTCACTAAGACATCAAGTTTAAGGTAAATTAGAAAGTGACATTAACATTAATGAAGATAAATGAATTCTTGAATATATGAGAATGGATAGGATGAGCCAGAAACCCTAACAACATAATCATTCATATTTTACATCAATCTTTTTTGCTTCTTTCGATCCAATTGATAAAAAAAACGTGTATTCATGTTTATTTTCCGCAATTCAAACACAATGATTTCGTTTGCAAGTCTACTTTAATCAAGAAATCACATAACTATTTAGGCCGTGATTACTTTGGGAAACAATACTTGGTCTTACCATTTTATTATTACTTGATACTTTGTGAATGTATTTGTTGGTAACCCTTTTATTAGCCAAATGCATGATTTTATCCCCACAAAAGAGAGAATTATGTGTTCTATCCTTTGAACCCTTAGCCTTGAACATGATTTGAAAACTCCTTGTGAAAAGCTTTACCTTGAGTTAAGTAGAAAATATCTGGTGGTATTGATAAATGTTCAAGTTTGGGGTTGTTGGGAAATTTAGAAAAAGGGAAAATAAAAAGCATTGAGCTAAGAACTAAGTATGTGAAAAGAAAAAGAAAAAGAGAAAGAAAAGAGAAGAAAAAGAAAAGCTCAATGCAAAAGGAAAGTTGGGAATAAGTAAGAATGATTGTGTTAGATGATTCTCTTAACTCAAGGGTTTTGTGATCTAGAAAAACCAATTTTCTTGTTAGCCCAACCACAATATAAGCCATTGAAAAGTCCTTGTGATGATGCATGTTTGTGAATGTATTTGATTGTGGTTAAATGAAAGGCAAAGCCAATTCATGTGACATTGTGATAGTAGAGTGAATGAGTGAATACCTCTTATACACTTGTGTGTTTGAGTGAAACACTTTATCTAGTGAGGAAAGATTCCATGAGCACATGAATACCCATGCTTAGTTGATTGATCATTCATGAAAAGTAGCATTTGTTGGATATTAGGTGATTGTGTGAACACTAAAGCATGTGCATGTCTTGATTGAAGTCTTTGTCATGAGCTTAATTGAGTACTTACTTATCTTGAAAAGAGGAGTTTTGAATAGGGTGAACCATTATATTGATTGGTAGAAGATTGAGTTACATCTTGTTTGCTTGAGGACAAGCAAAGTTCTAAGTTTGGGATTGTGATAACTGTTTACTTAGAATGATTCACATGAAGAAACCGAACACTTGTGAATACTTAGTTTAATTGAATTTAGTATCAAGAAATCCAAATGCCAATCAAAGACTGAACACTATAGTGAGCGAACCCTAGGGGGCTTGAACGAACGCTCGTATTAGGAAGTTTAACTTAAGGAGACAGAATGAGTACCTGGTATAAGACCAAACACTTACTTAGTACAAACACTTGGTATAAGCCCAGGTGCTACTAACTTATAGAAAAGAGGCTTGATAAATATACTGAGATACTATTGAAGTAGTATTTAAGAATAACCATTTCATATATATATATATATATATATATATATATATATATATATATATATATATATATATACATACTTAAGTTTATAACCGAATATCAAGACAGAACTATGCTTGGCCGAACGCTCAAGCACGGTATTTCGAAGTGACTATGCTCGTCCTCAAATAGGATTCTTCCCAAATGAAAGAATCCACTACTAACCAAATTCACTAGAAAAACCGAACGGTCAAAGACCGTTCAGTAACGAACGTACATTTTCTTAGGGGAATTCACATCAGGATCATTTATATTCCAACTCATTTATTAACATATAGTTTCACAACTTTATAATTTATATCATAATTAGTTTTCATAAGATCAAACACCCATAACATAGCAATTAATCATACTTCATATAATTCATCAATTCAACGAACGTACATGCCATTCAAACATCATGCAAATTAAATCATATAAGCTTCCCTTACCTCTAGTGTGAACGATCGTCCTAGAGACAGAAAATGCTTTGTCTGACTACAGATCTTTCTAACCTCAATGTTCAACGACTCTTCAAACCAGAATCAAACAACAGAACAAAATGGTTCAGAATAAGGATATGAATTCATGCAACCAGAACTTGGTTTGCATGTGTCTAAGAACGATCGGCTAAGGATAAGAAGAACTTACCTGTTCAGAACTCAAAACTGATCGGTTCAAATTGAAGCTTGGGACGCCGGAAGTGCTTCTACGGTGCCTGAACTGAGATCAGAGTACAGAAATGGTGAGTTTCGGTAGAGAGAAGGGAGAACTTTTTATAGAGAAGAAGGAGAAATGGAAGATCAGAGATTTGGAGAAGAAGGTGCATGCAGCGAGAGTGTGACGTAACTTTCAAAAACTCAATTTTACTTAAAACGAACGTCCGCTCAGCTGCTGACACCTGCATTCCACTATCTGATTTTCGGATCCTCATTGCTTGACACCTGGCGTCCGTTCAGAGGGGTTTTGGGTGCGTTTTTAATTATTCTGACAGACTCTCATTCTAAAATACGAAATACAAAAATATGAAATAAGTGTATTTGAGAACCCTTATGCTGTGGCTTTGAGAACTTGGCGTGTTGCCATAGAGCGAGAACTTTCACAGGGAGTGTGATTGAGTGTTGTTGTTGTTGCTGAGTTAAAAGCCTATCATCCTTCGTGAAGCATTCCGAGAAGGTGTTCATCCTTTGTGAAGATTCAGAGGAGGTGTTCATCCCTTATGGGTTACAGGGGAAGTGACTTTCATCTCTTGGCGTAACAAGAGAGGTGGTTTCTAAACTTTTACAAATTGTTTCTTTGTAATTGTAATTTGTAATTGTTTTGTGAGTGGTGAATTGTTTATCTTGATTTGAGATAAGCGACTGGATGTAGGATTGGTAAGATCTGAACCAGGATAAAATTATCTGTGCAAATTTCTCTCAACCTTACTCTCTTTATTTGTTATTATTATTTGCTTGGTAAGTTTAATTGAGTAGAAATTAAAAGGCAAACGTTCGTATTAAAAACCCTCTTGGTTTGTTATTCCACGCTAACAATTTCGCTGTAGATGTTTGACAATATTAAAGAAAAGAAGTTAGAGTTAAAGATGCTACCATCACATTTGAAGTATGTTTTCTTAGAAGAAGATGGAACAAAGCCAGTCATCATTAGTAATTGTTTGTTTCTTGAAGAAGAAGAAAAGTTGGTAGAAATAGTGAAAGTCAACAAAGAAGCTATTGGGTGGTCAATCTCAGATCTCAAAGGTATAAGTCCAACTTATTGCATGCATAAGATCTTCATGGAGGATGACTATAGGCCGAGTGCTCAACCATAGAGAAGGCTAAATCTAGTGATGAAGGAGGTGGTTAGAAAAGAAGTATTAAAGCTCTTGGAAGCTGGCATTATTTATCCAATCTCTGACAGTGAATGGGTGAGTCCAGTACAGGTAGTTCCAAAGAAAGGTGGGATGACAGTAATTTATAATGAGAAGAATGAACTTATTCCTACTCGAACTGTTACTGGATGACGAATGTGCATTGATTACAGGAAATTAAATAAAGCCACTAGGAAGGATCATTTTCCTCTTCCCTTCATGGATCAGATGCTGGAGAGATTGGCAGGTTAGGCTTTTTATTGCTTTCTGCATGGGTACTCTAAATACAATCAAATTGTGGTAGATCCAAAAGATCAAGAGAAGACGACATTCACATGTGCTTTTGGTGTATTTGCTTACAAAAAGGTGCCATTTGGATTGTGTAATGCTCCAACTACTTTTCAAAGGTGTATGCAAGCAATTTTTGCATACCTCATAGAGAAGTGTATTGAAGTCTTCATGGATGATTTTTCAGTGTTTGGAGATTCTTTCTAAAGGTGTTTGGCGAATATGGATATTTTCCTCAAGAGATGTGTTCAAACGAATATTGTGCTTAACTGAGAGAAATGTCATTTCATGGTAACAAAAGGAATTGTTTTGGGGCACAAGATTTCTGCTAAGGGGATCAAAGTGGATAAAACCAAAGTAGAGGTCATCGAGAAACTTCCTCCACCAACAAATGTGAAGGGAATCAGAAGCTTTTTAGGTCATGCTGGATTTTATAGAAAATTGCCAAACCATTGAGTAATCTGCTTGTTAAAGATGTACCTTTTGTCATGGATGAAGAATGTTTGAAAGCCTTTGACATCTTGAAAAGCAAATTGGTGTCGACTCCATTAATTATAGCTCCAAATTGGAATCAGAATTTTGAACAAATGTGTGATGCTAGTGATTATGCAATAGAAGCCGTGCTTGGTCAGAGAAAAGAGAAGGCGATTCACACAATCTATTATGCCAGCAAAGTTTGAATGATGCCCAGTTGAATTATGCTACTACTGAAAAGGAGTTTCTGGCTATAGTGTATGCCTTGGAGAAATTTAGACGTTATCTCATTGGGTATAAGGTGATTATCTACATAGATCATGCAACTATAAAGTACTTGTTGACAAAGCCAGATTCTAAGCCACGTTTGATCATATGGGTGCTTCTATTACAGGAATTTGATGTGGAAATCCGTGACAAGAAGGGGAGTGAGAATTTGATTGTTGATCATTTATCACAGTTGGTTAATAGTGAGGTTACAAGCAAGGAAGCAGAAATCTGGGAGTCTTTCTCAGATGAAACACTCATGTATATTCAACAAAGGTTGTGGTTTGCTGATATGGCCAATTTTAAAGTTGCAGGAGTAATTCCAGAAGATCTTAATTGGCAACAAAGAAAGAAATTTTTGCATGATTAATGTAGCTGTCGTGGCCCATCAAATTTGATGTGCAAATAAGAATGCAGTATAGTGCTAGGAAGTGACTCCTAGGTAATGGAAGAGCGTCCAAGGAGATGACGAATGTGCGTGTCGTGAGCTCCTTCGAAGATTCCTCCAGAGATGAACGCAACGGAAAGTAAACGAAGCTCTAGATTGAGAGCTGACTCGAAGGAAAACTGAGAAAATCGAAATCGATTGCAGAAAACCCTAAAATCATGAACGAACCCTAGAAAATAGGGAAAACTCAAATTAGACAGATTAAACGGTTAGAACGCAAGATTGATCGGTGCAAAAGTGTTTAAACGGTGCAAATGGAGGTTTAATTGGTGGAAAATGAAAACAAACGGTGAAAATGAAGGAAATGATGAGAGAAGATGGAAACCCTAGCGGATGATGTTGTTAGGGGACGAGCAAAGCTAAAATAGAAGGAAGAAATATGAATCTGTAAGGAGAAATGTGACTTACAGTGAGGAGCTTGAGAGCGAGAATGAAAGATGTGGTTTCTGAGATGTGAAATTGTGAGAAATGAAGATCTGTTTCGTGGTGGAAGAAGACGCGAGAATGAAGTGCAATGTTGACGCGTGGCTATAGAGCACTGACGCCACTAGTCTGAAGTGGATTGGAAGAATGGTGACGTGAGAGAGAAGCATGGTGGAAATTGGAAAATGAAAGTGAGAGAGGTGCTTGGAAGGTGCTTAGAGGGAGTCTTTGGACTCTCTAGCCTATGACTTTCAAGCGAGAATAGTTTCTGATTTAGAAAACTCAATTCTCATTAAGCTCAAAAGTTCCAATACAAGAGAGTAGTTGGGTATTTATAGTAACCCATGCTCCTTACAAGCTAAAATACGTGCACAATAAAATGTGAAAACTACAAAAAGTGGACACTGAGAAAACGCATCAGGCAGGATTCCATCACTAGGTCGTCTCTCAGGGACCAAATGTGGTTCGAGTCTCAGATTAAACACGAAGTGGGGGGGGGATTGGAAGTTTTGTTTTGATGCGGAAAAATTAAATTAAATTGGAAATTAAATAAAATCGTATCCAGCATTGAAATAAAAGAAGACATTAAAATGAACAATGCAATAAGTAAATATCCAAACGCAATTGAAGTTATTAAAATGCAATGAGGAAGCTAAACATTAAAAGTAATTCATCACGGAAATGACACAGAGAAAGCACACGATAATAGTAAACTAAATTGCAATAGTTGAATAAGTAGAAATGACTTAAACAACATTTAAATGCATTTAAGAAGTTGTAACATGTAAAATGTAAACTTCATCCTCAGTCTAGAATAAAGAAGATAAAACAAAATATTGAATGCACAAACCGTGTGGGCCTCTCCAATTTAATCATTATTTCAATATTCGTGCCTCCACCTCTTTACCGTGCAACCCCTTTCTCAAGTCAAAAGAAAATCAAATTCACTTAGGTGGCATCTGGTCCCTGCGTGAAGCCGTGCGTGTTCTGCTTCCAACTTAGACCGTGCAACTGTGTGCTTCTTCGTTTCTGGATCACCACATACGCTCCAGCACGTCATTCCAGCCCGTGGCAGTAGCTTCTATTACAAAAAAATGTTGAAAAGCCAAAGAAAGAAAACCAAGTGAAAGTGGCAGCCGTGAACGTTCTTCCGATTCAAAAGTGTATGAACCAAAGAAATAAAAAGGTCATGTGTAATCAGCAAAATAGAAAGTGAAGCTTTTTATCCATCTCTTTAACAGCGTTCCACCAAACAAAAACGTTCCTAGCTAAGAGAAAAGAAAACTGAATGAGTGTGGTGGCTGGTTCCAGGCCGTGTGTCTCCCGCGTACCCTTCAGCTCCAGGCCGAGATACCCTTACTTCTCTACTCCAAGGGTTTTTAAACCCTCGTGTGCCGCACTGCTGGAAGTGTGATGTCCTCTCCTGGACTTCAATGGAATATATGGATGAGTATGTTGTTGGGGTTATCAATTTCATCTTATCCACTCTCATATACTTTAGGAATTCAACATTGTTTTCATCATTGTTAATGCCACTCTCTAAATTACCTTGCAAGAAGGCCTATCCCTAATTACGAGTTCATACGATTCCTAGCATTCCTAATAATTAGTTCTTTTAGTGCAGGAGCTTAACGGCAACCAATATACTATTGGGAGAAATTCCCCGGATCTAGACTTCCCCGTACGTTCCCGTATCGACAAAATCAATAATCATGCATTGAATGAGTTAAACAAAGAAAGCATTGAGCAAAGAGGAAAAGCCCTAACTAATGATGAAAGAAAGCATAGGTCTTAAATATAAGATGTACAAACAAATTCCATATATGAGAGTTTCACAAGACTACATTGATTCCCCAACAACAATACAAGGTTTAGTTCACCATATTCATGGTGAAACTAAATGAATAATAATGAAAGAATGAAAGATAAAACCCTAGAAAGGTGAAGAGATAGCCTGTGCATCCAAGATCCTCCTTCAAAGGGGTGGAAGAGAGAGTGTTTGCTTCGTCTCAGCCAAAGATACAAACCCTAGGACGTCCTAAAGCTTATATACAATTCTAAAATTACAGAAAATTTAGGCCCAAGCCAATAAGTGTGCCGCTCAGCGGTAAGTGCGTGAGTTGGTTTCTTCCCCTCAGCGGCCATTTTGCCCCTCAGTGGATCCCCCGTGAGCTTCTAAGTGCCGCTCAGCGGTAAACTGCCGCTGAGCGGCAGTTGTGGCTTCTCCTTTTGCACTTTTTGATGTCTTTTCTGATTTCATCTCTCTCCTTCTTCACTTCTTTCACCAAATTCACCTTAAAACCTGCACAAAAACACTGAAATCAAGCATAAACCTGTCTAGCTCTCTTATTTCTGCAAATATGAATAAAAGCATGATTTCAAGCTAGTTTCTAAGTGTTAAAGGTTGCTTTTAGTATCAATTTCAAGCATGAAAATAACAGTTTTTCAACTGTTATCAACTCCATTATTCACAATTTTTTTTCTCATTTTTGTCATTTTTTTTCATCCTGTCTCTTTTCTTTCTCTCTCTTTAGCACACAACTGTAAGAGACAAGATATAAATCATATTTTCGAAAACAAAACAAGAAGAGGAACCAACTAGCCAATTCATCAAAATCCCCAAGGATACCACACTTGTTCCCAAGACACTTCCAAAGCTCCAAAATTCCCTAAGGTTAAGGTAATCATGGTTTTTCACTTAGGGCCAGTATATGAGCTTCAAAACAAGGAGAACGGAAAGCATAGGCTCAAAGGGGTTATCAAATGGTCACAACAAGCTAGGCTTATTTCGCTAGAGAGGCTCAAGAACAAAACTGCCTTTATCACTTCCAAACATGCATATCAATCAAGAATTATCAACCAGAGTCAAGCCAAGGCATATGTGCAAGCAATCAAGAGACACATCACACACAAGAAAGACATAAAATGCCTCAAATCTCACATAGGGTATTTGTCACAATCAACTCAACCTCTCAAACATCATAATCATCTTCCCACGCAAAGAAAAGCAAGAGTTTCAAACCATAAGTATCAATCAAGTGAAGTGAAAGACGAGTCTACAACTTAAACAAAATCCAGAAATGAAGAGAATCACGCAAAACTGTACACAAGACACGACAAAAATAACCTAGAAAAGAAAAAAAAAATTAACCAAGAAAACAAAAAACTAAACAAAGAAAAATCAGAATCTCCCACAATAGATCACACTTAAACTACACAGTGTCCTCAATGTGTCATAAGCATAAGATTAGAAATCAGAACAGTCAACAGATCATGGACAAGTGCAATAAAAGTAGGGAAAGGGGGAGAAGGGAAAAAGAAAACTCCCCTAGGTTAGGGTGGAAGTTGCCAATTTTTAACTATCAGGGAGATGTATTCAACCACAAGATCCAACAAGGAAGTTTTGAGGAAGAACTGCTTCATCTTCCAGATTTTATCGAGCAGGGAAATGTCTTTCACAACTGGATCTAAGAAGGAAGGATTGTTGATGAACAGGTTCAGCCGGTGCCTATTGATCTTCAAGTTGTTTTGTAGGCTTGCACCTTTGTCTTCCATTGTGGGTGTTTGTCAATCAAATTCATGTGTACCTCCTGCAACATGGTTAGTGCAATGTGGCTCCAAAGAAATGACATGCAGAGGTATAACACCTAATCCCAAATTATCAGACTGAACCTCAATTATATTCTCAGAACATGAATCACTTTCAAATTTAGAAACAATATCAACCACAGACTCAGATTCATGTTCAGTGCACGGAGAATAAACATTCGGATGTGATAGCAAAAAGTGGTTCTCATCATGCAGAGAGGGAGAATTAAAAACAAACTCATCAACAATATAATCATCAACATACCTATCAACAACATAATCATGAATAGCACAATCATCAACAGAATAATCAATTTGAGGTATGCTTACCTCCACTTCCCTAAAGAGTGGAAAAGTGGTGGAAGATGAAAATGGTCTACCTTACTCAAAATTACTGCTTATACTTGCCTGGTCCTCAAAATCTTCATCAGTCTCGTCAGGTGCAATAGTAGGGACATAGGAAGGTGGAAAAGTAGGTGGCATAGTGAGCACATGACTCTGGTTCCCATCCCCAATGTGGATGACACTAACATCATCAGGAATCTTAACAGTCTGAAATGGAGATACCTCTAATTCTTGAGATTGTTCCTGATTAAGTTGAGTGGCCATCTGCCCTATCTGATCATTCAAACTCTGAATGGACGCTGGTCTCTTGCATGAACTGAATGTTCTGCATGGCCATCTGCTTCAATAACTCCTCCAATGTAGGTTCAGAAGTAGAAGGCTGAGGAGATATTCGGGCAGGAGCATCATGTTGCTGACTCTGGTATTGCTGTGGAGCATCATACCATCCCAAGCTAGGATCATTCCACCCAGGATCGTTGTTGTAACCATATTGCACAGGGGAGAATTCGCTCAGAAACTGATGCTCAAGATCTTCCCAACTGGTAACGGATCCTGGAGGAAGACAATATTCCCAATCTTTCGCTGCTCCTTGTAATGAATGTGAAAATGCTCTTATGAAAATGTGATTATCCGGGACATTTGGAGGTTTCATTGCAGAGCAAATGAGATAGAACTTCTCCAAATGTTTATGTGGGCATTCACCTGCAAAACCATGAAACTGGGGCAGCAAATGTATCAATCCAGTGTTGAAAACGCAACGAATATCCTCCTCATCAACTGGAATCGGCTCCCAAGGAGCACTCTCAGGAGTTAGAGGATGAGTCATATTGTTCTCAACATAGAAATCAGCAGAATATACATGAGGACTGTACTCAGAGTTAGATGCAGAAGGAGAATCATAATTATAGGCACAAGCAGAAGAAGCAGTATTCACATAATCAAAATAGGTAGACATGGTGAAAGAAAGGGGAAGGTAGAAAGGAAATGCTAAAAATTACGAAACAAACAAAACTCAACACAATTAAACATGTGACACACACACACAATAACACACACACACACAATAACACACACACACAAAAAGGGACATCACACTCACAACACAAGACAAAACACAACACACACTAACACAACAAAAAACCTAAGACCGAACTGTTGGTCCCTGGCAGCGGCGCCAAAATTTGATGCGGCTGTCACGGCCCATCCAATTTGATGTGCAAATAAGAATGCAGTATAGTGCTAGGAAGTGACTCCTAGGTCGTCTCTCAGGGACCAAATGTGGTTCGAGTCTCAGATTAAACACGAAGTGGGGGGGGGTTTGGAAGTTTTGTTTTGATGCGAAAAAATTAAATTAAACTGGAAATTAAATAAAACTGTAACCAGAATTGAAAGCATTGAAATAAAAGAAGACATTAAAATGAATAATGCAATAAGTAAATATCCAAACGCAATTGAAGCTATTAAAATGCAACGACTAAGCTAAACATTAAAAGTAATTCATCACGGAAATGACACAAAGAAAGCACACGATAATAGTAAACTAAATTGCAATAGTTGAATAAGTAGAAATGACTTAAAAAACATTTAAATGCATTTAAGAAGTTGTAACATGTAAAATGTAAACTTCATCCTCGGTCTAGAATAAAGAAGATAAAACAAAATATTGAATGCACAAATCGTGTGGGCCTCTCCAATTTAATCATTATGCACTTTCCAACAAAATAAAGCACCATGTTCTTCCAAATATAAAATTCAATCTTCATCCAAAACAAACCCACGCATGTGTTTCTTCCCTTTCCAACAAAGCTATTTAGTGCACCACACCACACTTCTTTTAATATCCGTGCCTCCACCTCTTTACCGTGCAACCCCTTTCTCAAGCCAAAAGAAAATGAATTTCACTTAGGTGGCAGCTAGTCCCTGCGTGAAGCCGTGCGTGTTCTGCTTCCAACTTAGACCGTGCAACTGTGTGCTTCTTCGTTTCTGGATCACCACATACGCTCCAGCACGTCATTCCAGCCCGTGGCAGTAGCTTCTATTACAAAAAAATGTTGAAAAGCCAAAGAAAGAAAACCAAGTGAAAGTGGCAGCCGTGAACGTTCTTCCGATTCAAAAGTGTATGAACCAAAGAAATAAAAAGGTCATGTGTAATCAGCAAAATAGAAAGTGAAGCTTTTTATCCATCTCTTTAACAGCGTTCCACCAAACAAAAACGTTCCTAGCTAAGAGAAAAGAAAACTGAATGACTGTGGTGGCTGGTTCCAGGCCGTGTGTCTCCCGCGTACCCTCTAGCTCCAGGCCGAGATACCCTTACTTCTCTACTCCAAGGGTTTTTAAACCCTCGTGTGCCGCACTGCTGGAAGTGTGATGTCCTCTCCTGGACCTCAAAATCTCCGTGTGCAGCTCTTCATCTCTCCAAGCACGCACCTCCCAGACGCTGTTGTGCTGGACGTGTGTATCCCACTCCAAGTTTCTGGACGTAGCAGCTGTTGGACCGAGTGCACCCCCCTCAACGTGCACACCAATTTCTCTGCAAGCCTGGACCATGTGCTTTGCTTGTGCACCTCCCTTACATGTTGTCCGTCATCCCCTTCTCAATTGAAGCACCCCTTTTTCATAAGCTCAAAGAGTAAGATTACCGTAGTGTCCTCCTTCTTATGCACACTTCTTTTGTGGAGAGTCTTGAATTATGTGACAGCCCTCCAAATGTCCCCAATTGTATTTCCAAAATTTTCCCTGCAATCAATAATGAAAATAATAAGCTCAGATAATTCAAATTAATTAAAATAAGAATTTCTGGTCAAATTAAGCACAATTAACAAAAATGGGAAAATATTGGACATTCAAGCACAATTCTCTGGTAAATCCGGTACAATAACTAAGTGAAGTCAAGAAATTATTGACTCATCAATGATGCCAAGGAATTTCTCTGGGATGATCCTTATTTGTTCAAAATTAGAGCATATTATCTTCTGAGGCGGTGTGTGACAAATGAAGAAGCAGAAGGAATTCTCTGGCACTGTCATGACTCACCTTATCGAGGACATTTCAATGGAGAAAGAACAACGGCAAAAGTTCTATAGTCAGGATTTTGTTGGCCTACCTTGTTTGAAGATGCTCATAACCATGCCTGGAATTGTGATAAGTGTCAAAGAACTAGGACTATTTCAAGACGTCATGAGATGCCATTACAGGGCATTTTAGAGGTTGAAGTCTTTGATTGCTGGGGTATTGATTTTGTAGGACCCTTTCCACCATATTTCAACAATGAATATATATTGGTGGCGGTGGATTAAATTTCTAAAGAGGCAGATCTTGTCACGTTTTGGAACTCCAAGAGTACTTATTAGTGATGGAGGATCTCATTTCTGTAATTATCAGCTGGCAAAAGTACTCAAACATTATGGTGTGAGACATAAGGTAGCTGCACCTTATCATCCACAGACCATTGGGCAAGTTGAGGTGTCTAACAGAGAGATCAAGAGGATCTTGGAAAAAACAGTTGATGCATCAAGAAAGGACTGGTCACAGAAAGTAGATGATGCTCTTTGGGCATACAGGATTGCAATGAAGACATCTATGGGTTTGTCACCTTATCAGCTAGTCTATGAGAAAACATGTCATTTGCCGGTGGAGATGGAGCATAAAGCTTTGTGGGATCTTAAATTTTTGAATTTTGATCCTTCTGAAACTCGGCACAAGCGCAGAAGGCAGATGCTGGAGCTTGAACAGATGCAATTGCATGAATATGATTCATCTAGGAATTATAAAGAAAAGGTAAAATTCTATCATGACAGGAAGTTGATTAAAAATTCTTTAATCCAGGGCAGTAGGTGCTATTGTTCAATTCACGATTGAAGATTTTTCCTAGAAAGTTGAATTCAAAATGGTCAGGACCATTCATAGTGAAAAGTGTGCGTCCACATGGAGCAATTGAATTGGTTGATTCAGCTGCTAGTGATCCACAAAGAAGCTGGGTAGTGAAAGGTTGTTAACCCTCGACAAGTGTAACTGAATCGTATCAAGTAATAATAAAATGGTAAGACCAAGTATCGTTTCCCAAAGGATTCACGGCCTAGACAGTTATGTGATTTATTGATTAAATTAGACTCTTGAACGAATTCTTGTAGGTTTAAATGCAAATACTGAAAATTAAATATGAATGCATGCGTTGATCAATTGGATCGAAAGAAGAAAAAGGTGATTGATATAAATTATGGAATGATGATGTTGTTGGGGGTTCTGATTCATCCTATCAACTCTCATGTATTCAAGAATTCATCTTTCTTCATTAATGTTAATGCCCCTTTCTAATTTACCTTAAACCTGATGTCTCAGTGAAGAAAGCCTACTCCTAATCACCACTTTACAATGTCTTGTCTCCCTAGCAATTATTCATGCATTACATTCGCACAGAAGCTTAAAGGCAACCAATCGTCCTATCCCTATGTCTAGGCAATATTACTCTTGGGACAATTTCTTCAGTTCTAGATTTACTTATATGTGTACATACAAGTAACATCAATGATCATGCAATTGAATGAGTTAAACAAAGCATGCATAGAGTATAGAAGACAAAACCTAACAATTAATGAAAGAAAGCATATAGATTAAAGAACCATTACATGAGACTTTTAAAGGATTACATTAGTTCCCCAACAACAATGAAGGTTTAGTTCACCATAGACATGGTGAAACTAGATGAAAAATAATGAAAGAATGAAAGATAGAACCCGAGAATTTGAAGAGTGGAGCTTGAGCATCCAAAATCCTCCTCCAAGTGGTGACTAAAGTGTGATTTTGCTTCGTTCTGGCCAAAGATACTAAACTTAATTCGGTTGAAACCTTATATAGCCTTCTAAAAATTACAGAAAAGTGGCCCAAGGCCCAATAAAAGGTAAGTGCAGTTTTGCCCCTCAGAGGTGACTACGGGACTTCAAAGTGACGCTGAGCGGTACTTGCGGCTCTTCTTTTGTGCACTTTTTCTTTCTTTTCTGAGTCCAACTTCTAACTACTTCACTTCTTCCATTCAATTCATCTTAAAACCTGCAAAAACAAGGAAAACCTAGGATAAAACCCATCCAACTCTGTTATTTCCAAAACATAAGCAAAATCATGATTACAAGCTAGTTTCTAAGTCATAAAGGTTGTTTTTGATGTCAAAATTAAATATAAAAATAACAGTTTTTCAACTGTTATCACAACCCCAAACTTAGAACTTTGCTTGTCCTCATCAAACAAGATGTAACTTAATCTTCCACCAATCCATACAATGGTTCACCACATTCAAAACTCCTTCTTTCAAGATAAGTAATTACTCAAATCAGCTCAACACAAAGAATTCAGTTAAGACGCACACATGCTTTAGTGTTCACATAATCACATAATATACAACCAATGATATTCTCATGAATGATGAATCAACTAAGCATAGATGTAAACATGTTCTCATGGAATCTTTCCTCACTAGATAAAGTGTGATGGAGACCAATTCCCAGCTGGAAACGTGTAGGAAGAGGTTCCAGACCAGAGAAAACCAGTAATGAATAATGGTGCAGCGGATGGATGAAATGATGCAGTGTTTGATGTGTTTTAATGGAGGAAAGGTGTATGGGTGAAGCCTCACAGCTCAGAGGGCCTTCCTACAGAGGAAGGAAGCTTGAGGAAAGGAGGAGAAGTAGTAATTCAAAGGTGACTTAAGAGCACAAAAGCTGGAAAACAATTTCTGCAGCATATCATTAAGCTCAAAAGTGCATCAATACAAGGAAAAGGCCCTCTTATTTATAGGTGAAGAGGAGCCTAATTTCTAATTCTAATTCCCTCCTAAATTCAAATGGTTCAGATTTATTTTGATCAAGCAAGGTCCATGCCTCTTTCCAGCTCATCAAGCAAGGTGTGTGCTTCCTTCCACATCAGCCCATTTCACGTGGAAAATGTTGGTGCATGCCGTAAGCACCTCTTTTTGGCTCTTTTGCTTGATCTATTGATTTATCTTCTTGGATGGCTCAATCATAGTCTCCAAGATTTATTAATTCCTACAAAACAAAGTATAAATGCTTTAGTTAAGAGAAGAAGGATTTTTATAAGTAACCTTCCATAGAAGCAAAATAGTATGTGGTCCTTCTTCCTCTTGAATCCTCTTTGCCATGGCTCTAGTAAGAGGTCCAATGTGCATCTTAGATGGTCTTCCATCAGACCCTCCCTCTTGAAAAAGATCTGTCCTCAGATCTGCTTCATCCTGTTGATCATCTCCTGTGAAAGGAATTAAATCGCAGATGTTAAAAGTAGGACTGACACCATAACTTTCAGGAAGGTCTAATATGTATGCATTATCATTTATCCTTTTGACCACCTTGAATGGACCATCTCCTCTTGGACTAAGTTTGGATTTCCTTTGAGAGGGAAATCTTTCCTTTCTCAAATGAAGCCAAACTAGGTCTCCTTTTTCAAAAACTATTTTCTTTCTCCCTTTGTTGTTGTATTCTGCATATTTTTGAGTTTGTTTTTCAATTTGGATTTTAACTTTCTCATGTAACTTCTTGATAAACTCCGCTTTAGAAGCACCTTCTTTATGAAGAAAAGAAGATGATTCTGGAAGAGGTAGTAAATCAAGAGGTGTGATAGGGTTAAAACCATAAACAACCTCAAAAGGAGAAAGATTAGTAGTCTTGTGGACTACTCTATTATAAGCAAATTCAATATGAGGTAGATGTTCATCCCAAGATTTGTTATTTCCTCTTAATATTACCCTTAATAATGTAGATAAAGATCTATTTACTACTTCAGTTTGCCCATCAGTTTGTGGGTGACATGTAGTAGAAAATAGAAGTTTAGTTCCAAGCTTTTCCCATAAAGTTTTCCAAAAATGGCTTAGAAACTTCACATCTCTATCAGACACTATAGTTTTGGGTAAGCCATGCAATCTCACTATTTCTTTAAAGAAGAGTCTAGAGATATAGCTAGCATCATCTACTTTGTGGCAGGGTATAAAATGAGCCATTTTACTAAAACGATCTACTACCACAAATATAGAATCATACCCCCTTTGAGTTCTTGGCAATCCTAAGACAAAGTCCATGCTTATGTCCTCCCAAGGGGTATTAGCTATAGGAAGAGGTGTATAGAGTCCATGAGGCATAATTTTGGACTTAGCTTGTAAACAAGCTATACATTTAGAACAATGCCTTTGAACATCTATTCTCATGTGTGGCCAATAAAATTTACTTTTCAAAATGTTTAGAGTTTTATCAACTCCATGATGGCCCATGAGTCCTCCTCCATGACTCTCTTTGATAAGAAGTTTTCTAATGGATCCTTGGGGTATACAAAGTTTTCCTTTATTAAAAAGATACCCCTCAGAAAGATAGAATCCATCAAAAGGCTTCTTAAGACATGATGAATAAGTGGATGCAAATGTTTCATCATTTTCATATAACTCTTTTATGTCATCAAATCCTAATATTTGGGATCCTAGGGTTACTAATAATGCATGTCTTCTAGATAAAGCATCCGCAACAACATTAGTACTCCCCTTTTTGTGTTTGATGACATAGGGAAATTGCTCAAGATATTCCACCCACTTTGCATGTCTTTTGTTTAGCTTTGCTTGCCCTTTAATGTACTTGAGAGATTCATGGTCAGTGTGTATGATGAATTCTCTAGTTACCAAGTAATGCTCCCAAGTTTTCAAAGCTCTAATGAGGGCATACAACTCTTTGTCATAGGTAGGATAGTTTAAGGTAGGCCCCCTAAGTTTTTCACTAAAGTAAGCTACGGGATGTCCTCCTTGTATTAAAACAGCTCCTATTCCTACCCCAGATGCATCACATTCTAGTTCAAAGGCTTTGGAAAAATCAGGCAAAACTAGAATAGGTGCATGTGTTAACTTGTGTTTCAAAGTCTCAAAAGACAACTCTTGCTTATCACCCCAAATAAAAGGCATATCTTTCTTGACTAGCTCATTTAAAGGAGCAGCTATGGTGGAGAAGTCTTTCACAAATCTTCTATAAAAACTTGCTAACCCATGAAAACTTCTCACCTCTCCTACATTTTTAGGGGTTGGCCATTCTTGTATAGCCTTGATCTTCTCTGGATCAACATGTACACCTTCTTTTCCCACTTTGAATCCAAGGAAAATCACACTTTCTTGACAAAAAGTACATTTGTCAAAGTTGGCAAAGAGATGATGTTCTCTAAGAAGAAGCAAGACTTTTCTGACATGGTTAAGATGTTCTTGAAGGCCTTGACTATAGACTAGGATATCATCAAAGTAGACCACTACAAATCTGCCTATGCATTCCCTAAGCACATGATTCATTAATCTCATGAATGTACTTGGAGCATTGGTCAAGCCAAAGGGCATGACTAACCATTCATACAAACCAAACTTGGTCTTGAAAGCAGTTTTCCATTCATCTCCTTCATGAATTCTTATCTGATGGTATCCACTTTTAAGATCAATTTTGGTGAAGAGATTTGCTCCATGTAATTCATCCAACATGTCATCTAGCCTAGGAATGGGATGCCTATACTTGACAGTTATGTTGTTGATGGCCCTACAATCTGTACACATTCTCCAAGACCCATCCTTTTTAGGGACCAACAACACAGGCACAGCACAGGGACTTAAACTCTTTTGGATCCACCCTTTGTTCAACAAGTCATTAACTTGTTTCTCTATTTCTTTTGTTTCCATAGGGTTGGTTCTATAGGCTGGCCTATTGGGTAGGCTTGCCCCAGGCACCAAATCTATTTGATGTTCTATTCCCCTCAAAGGTGGTAATCCACTTGGTACCTCTTTGGGAAATATATCATCAAATTCCTTTAAAAGTTTTTGCAACCCCTTTGGTAGAGAACCAAGTTCATGAGTGATTGAAACAAATGCCTCTTTGCAATAAAGAAGGAAATGAGGTTGTCCAAGAAAAAGATTTTTGGAAATATTCAAGGTTTGAGGTTGGACAACTTCATGGGCTGAGGCATGGGTTACCAAATTCTTTCTTTCTTTCTTAGTTTCTTTTTTCTTTTCTCCATCCAACTTCTTCTTAAGAATTATTTGATCCTCTCTTACTTGTGAAGGTGTAAGAGGACACAAAATAATTTTCTTTCCTTTGTGTTGAATGGTGATTTTGTTGGTGACTCCATCATGTAAAGCTTGTTTATCATATTGCCAAGGTCTTCCAAGTAATATGTGCCCAGCTTCCATTGGTACTATATCACAAACAATTTGATCTTCATATTTGCCAATGGAAATAGGTACACTTACTTGTTCTTTAACTACTATTCCATCATCCTCTTTGATCCATTGAAGTTTGTAAGGTTTAGGATGAGGAGTAGTGGTTAAGCCAAGCTTTTCTACCATTCTAGAACTACAACAGTTGCAACAAGAGCCACTATCCACTATCATTGAACATGTCTTTTCTAAAACTTTGCATCTTGTGTGGAATAGGTTCTCTCTTTGTGACTGTTCTAATTCTACATGTTTACTTTCCAGGAGTCTCCTTACCATAAGTAAGTCACCATCACAAGGTAAAGCTTCTTCTTCTTCAGAAATGGATGTTTCAGACTCACTATATGAAGAACCCTCACTTTCACTCTCATGCTCAAGGATGTAAGTTGACCTTCTATTGCGGCACTCAGACGCATAGTGCCCTTTTTCCCCACATCTAAAGCACTTAGTCTCCTTACTCTTATGATCTCTTGAAGGTTCTTTGACCTTTTCTTTTCCTCTCTCTCTCTCTCTTTCTTCATATCTTGGCTTGGTTTGACTACCCTCCCTCTTATACTCTTTCTTATGGTGAAAACTATGAGGGTAATCTTTCTTGGTGGAGCTTTTCCTCTTTAGTTGTTGCTCTACCCTCACACAAAGTTGGACTAACTCATTGAGATCATTGTAGGGTATAAGTTCAACCCTATCTCTTATGTCATAGTTGAGTCCACTTTGAAATCTAGCAATTGTTATCCTAGGTTCTTCTCTTATCCCAGCCCTCAACATGAGTAATTCCATTTTTTGTCTATATTCCTCAACACTCATGTTCCTTTGTTGGAGTTTATGGAGTTTATCCATTATCTCCCTATCATAGTAGGCTGGTACATGCCTCCTCCTCAAGGCAGTTCTCAACTCATTCCAATATCTAATGGGAGGTAAGTGTCTTAGCCTATAATCTTTGACCAAGGCTGTCCACCAAATTAAGGCATAGCCTTGAAAGCTTAGAGAAGCCATGGTGACTCTCCTTTCATCATCTATTTGGTGGCACTCAAACAATTGCTTAACTTTCATTTCCCACTCTAGATATTCTTCCACATCATCCTTTCCATGAAAAGAAGGTAGATCAATTTTGGGCTCTCTTGGATGGTGTTCTCTCACTCTATGATGTCTTCTAGGAGGCATTTGGTAGTGGTCATCATTGTGATGACTACTATATTGCTTAAGCTCACTAGAAGATGATGATTCTTCTCTTCTCCTATGGAAATATCTCTCTTTTCTTTTGTCTTGATTATTCAAAAGTTGACTAATCATGTCTTTGAGCTCACTAATCTCTCTATCCCTTTGTTCAAATTTTTGTTGAAATTCTTCCCTTAAAGAACTCTCACTATTGGGTTTGATGCTACCTTGCACACTTGATTGACTCATTCTTGTCAAATGATAAGGTTTTCACAAGGTTTTCAAAATATTTGGCAAGTAATGAGTGAAAAGATTTTCACAAGCTTTCTTTGTTTTTGGTGAAAAATTTCTAAAGAGATTCTAGAGGCGAAAGATGTTTCTAAGTAGCTCCCAGGAAGAAGAGGTGAGTCACAAATGGACAAGCTTAGAAACCAAGTTCTTCCTTAGCCAGAGTTTCCTTAGAGTTACCTTTTACCTTAGTTTCTAAGTAGAAATTCTTCAAATTCTTTTCAAATGTTATGAATGAACCTAAAACCAAAGAAAGGTTGACTAAATGCTATGCAATCCTATATACCACGGAGACTTAAAACAAACAAAAAGATTAAGCAAGAAATTAAAGAAAGCAATAAAGATGCAAGAATGTAAATGCTAGACGGCCCTAAGTGAAAGTGCAAGTGACACTTGGAGCCCCTTGACACACTTCCACACTAAGAAAACGAAATTGCACTATTACAATGTTTAAATGTGATCTTGGAATTGCTTCAAGAGCATTTTCCCAAGTCACTTAGCCAAGAAATGAAAATCAACTTTAAACAACAAAGGTTTCGTGATATGTGGTGTAAACAAACTTAAAAGAAGGCCTAAAACTAATGTAAGCTTCACTCTCTTGCTACTGCAGTTTGCTACTCCAAAACAGGTTGCACTTCAAGCTTTTCTGGTGTATTTTTAACTGCTGGAACAGCAGAGTTGCAGCTGCTCAAAAGCTCCCTTTTTGTTCCCACTTCAGCCCCCTTTTCACTTCCTAATATGGTGCCTCAGTAGGGAAAGGTTTCTGCTTCTGGATGCCTCACAATAGTTACCACAGCACCTCAAAATTCCAGTCAAACACACCAAACAGAATTAGCAAACTGCACCAGAATTTCAAACCAGATTTTGTTTTGAATGTTTGACAATTTGGAAGCCAAGAATGGGAAATCAAATGGGAACAAGGATGGAATAACAGAAAGCACTCAAAAGGAACCTAATAATGGTACTAGAACAGATTAAGAAAGCAACAAAAACAGAAATAGCAGATCACAAACTCATCCAGACCAAACTGTTTGATATTTTACCAAAGTGTTTGTTAAAATGCCCCAATGAAAACCAGATTTGGTGTTTTGGGGTTTTTAACTGCTAAAAACTGGATTGCATGATTCAACAGGCTTTTTAACACTTGCTCTGACTTATTTTGATCATTTATTTTCAATTTAAAGTAATGAAACAGCTCTTACTACAATCCAGAAATGAATTTGAACAAGAATGACCAAAACAGTTGCTGGAAAATGATTTCTACACCAGAAAAAATGGCTTGAAATGGTGGTTTTAAACCCAAAATTGATTGGAAGTAATTCAGCAGTTCAATTGATGCATCAAACAACTTTGTATCATCATTTTAAAGATGTTTAAACATTGAAACAGCTAGAAAACAGATTGCAATGTGAATTCACTGGTGCACTTCCATTTTAAAGGCAATTTTAAGGTTTAAAAAGCAAATCTGCATATAGGCTAGAAAATGACCAAATGAACAGTGCAAACAACTTTGGAATGACAATTTAAACTTGCTCAAATGTTGTAAATGCACAGAAATAGCAAGACTCAACAATTCACCCTTGCTATATAGCCTATTTATGCAGCAAATTCCCACCAAAACAGCACCAGATTTAAGAACCTTGTGGATATAAGGTTGGACAGCAAACACAATGACTCTAGAGAATGTTATTACACTGAACTAAGCTAGGATTAAAGTGCTTAGTATGAATAAACTCAAACTGGACAGCAAAGAATGGTAGCACGGTGAAAAGCTAGAACAGAAAAACAAAACAAACTGGACAGCAAAGGCTACTGGTTTTTAAGGCAACCAAGCTATGCTAGATGCATTTCCTTGCTTTTAATGGTCTGCCACACCTTTAGCCACTTCCAATAACAGCAAACAAATTTTTACCAAGCAACAGAATCAAATAAAATCAGCTGAAACAGATTTCAAATTTTAAAACCAGATTTGAATTTCTTGAGCAGATTTGAAACCAGAATTAGTTTCTAGTGCTTTTGCTTCCATCACCAAGGTTAGAACATGTTCTCATTGCCTTATTTGGTTGATTTAAAGCTTTTCCAGCACTCTTACTCAAATAAATCAAAATGAAACCCAGCAGAACAGAAAACCAAAGTGAAACAGAATTAAAACTGCAAATATGGACTGCACAAGACTAAAACATGACTGGAATTGAAAATAAAGCTGGAAGAGACATAAACAAGAATGATTCACCGTTTAAAATGAGTAACACACATGTATGACTACTGGAAACACAAATAATGCACAGGAAACACGAAATTAATAACTGGAAAAAGCATAAAACAGAAACAAAAGTACTTAAAACAGAACTGGAAAGCTGGAACAGAGATCACAACAGAATGTAGAAATGGAGTGCAAAGATGGAGGAATAGCTTAGCTCTTGGTGCGTGGATAACCAGGCTCTGATACCACTTGATGGGGACCAATTCCCAGCTGGAAACGTGTAGGAAGAGGTTCCAGACCAGAGAAAACCAGTAATGAATAATGGTGCAGCGGATGGATGAAATGATGCAGTGTTGGATGTGTTTTAATGGAGGAAAGGTGTATGGGTGAAGCCTCACAGCTCAGAGGGCCTTCCTACAGAGGAAGGAAGCTTGAGGAAAGGAGGAGAAGTAGTAATTCAAAGGTGACTTAAGAGCACAAAAGCTGGAAAACAATTTCTGCAGCATATCATTAAGCTCAAAAAGTCCCTCAATACAAGGAAAAGGCCCTCTTATTTATAGGTGAAGAGGAGACTAATTTCTAATTCTAATTCCCTCCTAAATTCAAATGGTTCAGATTTATTTTGATCAAGCAAGGTCCATGCCTCTTTCCAGCTCATCAAGCAAGGTGTGTGCTTCCTTCCACATCAGCCCATTTCACGTGGAAAATGTTGGTGCATGCCGTAAGCACCTCTTTTTGGCTCTTTTGCTTGATCTATTGATTTATCTTCTTGGATGGCTCAATCATAGTCTCCAAGATTTATTAATTCCTACAAAACAAAGTATAAATCCTTTAGTTAAGAGAAGAAGGATTTTTATAAGTAACCTTCCGTAGAAGCAAAATAGTATGTGGTCCTTCTTCCTCTTGAATCCTCTTTGCCATGGCTCTAGTAAGAGGTCCAATGTGCATCTTAGATGGTCTTCCATCAAAGTGTTTGACTCAAAAACACACAAGTGTATAAGAGGTCACTCCTTCACTCTACTATCACAATGTCACATGAATTAACTTTGCCTTTCATTTAACCACAATCAAACACATTCACAAGCAAGTATCATCACAAGGACTTTTCTATGGCTTATAATGTGGCTGGGCTAACAAGAAAATTGGTTTTTCTAGATCACAAAATCCTTGCGTTAAGTGAATCATCTAAACACAACCATTCTTCCTTCTTCCCAACTTTCTTTTTCATTGAGCCTTTCTTTTTCTTTCTTCTCTTTTCCTTTTTATTTTACTTTTCACATGCTTAGCTCAATGCTTTTCATATTCCCCTTTTTAAATCACCCAAGAACCCCAAACTTGAACATTTATCAATACCACAAGATATCTTCAACTCAACTCAAGGTAAAGCTTTTCAAAAAAGGTTTTCTATCATGTTCAAAACTAAGGGTTCAAAGGATAGAACACATTGTGCTCTCTTTCATTGGGCTAAAATTATTTGGCTAATAAAGGGTAACCATAGATGGCCTTGATCATATGACACATACAAGGAAGTGATTCAATCATAGAAACCTGGGCAAAGTCATCCATGCTTTCAATGTAATAGCATTCATTCACAAAAACTCTAGAGTTCAAAACCTCACATATAAAATCATTCAATCATTCCACATACACATCCTGCTTAGCATCATAATCACAATCACAACATCATGCATTTGTTCACATAGCTCGTGAACCACCACCTGTATATCAGCATATAATGTGTACAATCTCAAAATCAATCAATATCCAAGCACCATCAAGCAATACTTATCATCCATAAATCACAAGCAAACCATCATAGTAGATAAAGTTTCAAACTGAGTACATCACAACCCTATTCTAAAAACATAAGCAAATAAGTTCGATAGTACAAAACAAAAGACAATAAATTTCTGCTCTAGAGGTGATAGCATCCATCAGTAGATGCTATCTCAGCTCCTCATCAACCCATGTTGTCATCTGAATCTTCCTCTTCTTCATCATCCTCAGCATCTTCAAAAGCATCCTCATCATCCTCAGCATCTTCAAAAGCATCTTCAGAGTGGCATTAACATTAATGAAGAAAGATGAATTCTTCAATACATGAGAGTGGATAGGATGAATCGGAAACCCCAACAACATAATCATTCATATTTTAAATCAATCAATTTTGCTTCTTTCGATCCAATTTATCAACATATGCATTCATATTTATTTTTCAGTATTTGCATCTAAACCTAAAAGATTTCGTTTACAAGTCCAATTTAATCAGCATATCACATAACTGTTTAGGCCGTGAGTCCTTTGGGAAGCGATACTTGGTCTTACCATTTTATTATTACTTGATACGATTTGGTACACTTGCCAAGTGTTAACACTTAGCATCATAATCACAACCACAACATCATGGATCTGTTCACATAGCTTGTGAACAACCACCTGTATATCAGCATATAATGTGTACAATCTCAAAATCAATTGATATCCAAGCATCATCAAGCAATACTCATCATGCATAAATCACAAGCAAACCATCATGGCAAATAAATTTTCACACTGAGTACATCACAACCTATTCTAAGAATAGAAGCAAATCAGTTCAACAATGCAAAACAAAAGATAGAAAAAATCCTACTCTAGAGGTGATAACATCCATCAGTAGATGTTATCTCAGCTCCTCATCAACCCGTGCTATCATTCGAATCTTCCTCCTCTCCTTCTTCTCTAGCATCTTCAAAGTCATCCTAATCATCCTCATCATCATCCATAGCTGGAGCTTAACTGCTCCAGCTCCTCTAGCTTGTGCTTGATCCTTTGGCCATGCCACCACATTGGTGAATTCATCCATGGTCCACCGATGTCCTAGGGGTGTATCATACATCCCAATGATCATCTCTACTTTAGCCACCCCCCTCTGTGGATAGATTGCAATCTGTCCTCAATCAGAGACATATACATGTCCCTCATCTGAAAAGGCTCTACATCATGAGGCTATGCAGGTGCGTGTGATGAACAAATCTTCAATCCCCGAAAATGGAGTCAAAAACTTGTTAACCCTCGGCAAGTGTAACCGAATCGTATCAAGTAATAAACCTGGTAAGACCAAGTATCGTTCTCCCAAAGGACTCATGGCCAAGATAGTTATGTGATTTTGTTGATTAATTAAGACTTGTGAACAAATTGTTGTAAGTTTCAAATGGAAAAGACTGAAAAGTAAATATGTATGCATGTGATGATCAATGGGCAAGAAGAAACAAAACACGTGAATTGAAATATTTGGATGAATATGTTGTTGGGGTTTATCAATTTCATCCTATCCACTTTCTTGTATTTAGGAATTCATCATTCTTTTCATTGATGTTAATGCCACTTTATAAATTACTTAAAACCCGATGTCTTGGCCAAGAAATCCTAATCATAATCACTAGTTTACAATGTCTTGTCTCCCTAGCAATTAATCATTCATTATATTGAACAGAAGCTTAAAGGCAACCAACCATCGTACTCCTATATCTAGGTTGGTAATATACTGTTGGGAGAGATTCCCCAGATCTAGATTTCCCCGTATGTGTCTATATCGACAAAACCAATGATCATGACATCGAATGAGTTAAACAATGCATGTTTTGAGCAAAAAGGAAAAACCCTAACTATTAATGAAAGAAAATATGTATCATAAAAATGATCTTGAAGAACAAATTCCATACAAGAGAGTTTCTATGGGTTTACATTGATTCCTCAACAACAAAATAAGTTTAGTTCACCATATTCATGGTGAAACTAGATGAAATACAATGGAATGAAAGAATGGAAGAGATAGAAAAACCCGAGAAAGAGAAGAGAAGAGTCGTCACCATCTCCAATTCTACCCCAAGGGGTGAAAAATGTGTTTATGCTTCGTTCCAGCCAAAGATACAAACCCTAGGACGTCCTAAAGCTTATATACTATTCTAAAAAATACAAAAAATTAGGCCCAAGCCCATAAAAGTGCCGCTCAGGGGTAGTAGTGCGTTTCACTTCTTCCCCTCATTGCCAATTTTCCCATCAACGGTGCCAACAGTTACTGAAAAGTGTTGCTCAATGGTAGTTGGCATTGAGCGGTATTTGCTGATTCTCTTCTTTTGCACTTTTTGTGTCCTTTTCTGTCTCCATCTCTTTCCCTTTTCACTTATTTAGTCAATTTCATCTTAAAATCTGCAAAAACAAGGAAATCAAGCATAAAACTTGTCCAACTCTGTTATTTCCAATAATTCAACAAAATCATGAGTTTAAGCTAATTTCTAAGTCATAAAGGTTGTAATTGAAGTAAATTTTAAGTATAAAAATAACAGTTTTTCAACTGTTATCAGCCTGTGGTGGTCCTCTCCCTCTACGAGGATGACGTGGTGGTACTGGATGAAGCTGCCTCATCTCCGCCACAATACTGTCTATAGTAAGCCTCATCAATAGCTTTCCTAGGCCTCTCCATTGGCAGTGTATAAATATTCACTCCAGCTAGCTCACAGAGGTGTGTAATCAAAGAAGGATGCCCTAAAGGTGCCTTTTTGTTCATAGTATTAGCACACACCTGTATCTCTGTATCTCATTGGCTATGACCTGGCCAATGTTAATGCTCATCCCTCTCAGCACACAGTATAGAAGAAGAGCCCTACTGACAGTAATATAAGAGACATGCTAAAAAGGCTGAATATTGGCATTAGAGAATGTCATCCAGTACTTTGCTAAATGAGTCAGATCAGCTCTCGTGATATTCACAACAACACCATTGCTATTTCTCTAAAAGTACCCTCCTAGCACACAAAGCACGCTCTTCACATAAACAAAGTCTGCTACTTCTTCCATACTTAGAGCAAACTAACACTACTCACCAGCACATTCTGTATTTAAGAATCTTTTAATGGCATCAGGATCATACCGAATGGTGTGTCCTCTAACATAGCTCATATATTCCTTAATGGGATGATCACCCAACCGCCTTGCATTGGTGTAAAACTCTTTCACCACTGCTATGTTAGCTGGTGTAGGATAAGTGGCTAGTCTCTCCAAATTCCTGTTCTTTAATTGCTCTCCAAACTGTGGAGCAAAATCAAGTATCAACCCAACCTTCCTTTCCATCAATAGCCTTCTATCTTGGACAATATTAAAATGGCGCTTATGTTTGTGGGAAAGGAACTTGCTGGAATAGGAGCGTTCTAGTTCCTTATCCTTCCTCTTGGATCCTATAGTCTTGATTCTTTTACTCGATGAGGAGCCCATCCCTGCATCAAACACAATTCACAAAACCACAAGACACATTGTTAAGCATTAATGAACCACAAACAACTCCTTAAAAACCTTCCTATCACCGCTGAGGGCAAACAGAACCCCTCAGCACAACCTGTGCAGAGAACCAGCAACAAAATAGACTCAAAACACCATTCTGTAGAAAATTGCGCTCAGGGGAAATTTCCGCTGAGCGGCGATTCTGCAGATTTTTTGAAATCACCCATAAATGCTTCTAATCTCCACCCACATGCATTCTTCCTAGTTCCAGCCCCAAATGAAGCAATTTAATCGGTCCAAACAATGATCAATTCATCTAAGCATGCATAAAAATCAAAATCCCTCAAGAATCATGCTTAGACAACCATGTTCATACCAATTCATGGTTTCAAAAGCCCTAGAATGTAAAATTCTTATACTTACTTGGGTGGAGATGTTGAATATGTGTAGAGTACTATAAGAATGTGCCAAAATCAGCCCCTAATAGCAATGCTCTCACCAAACCCCAAACTTAGATGGAAACTTGATGCAAAAGTGGTTTAAAGAGAGATTTTATGAAGGGGGAAGAAGGAAAAAGTGTAGAGAACTCTTTGGAGAGTGATTGAGAGTGTGTGGGAAGAGGGAGATCTGAAAGTGGCGGCCAAGACGCACCGCAGGGTATAAAACTGACTTGATGGGCCAAATCCTGCTGAGCACAATTAAAACAAGCCCAGTCAGCAAAATTGCAGCGTTCGCGCTCAACGGAAATTATCGCTGAGTGATGAGTCAATATTTTCTCAATTTCAGTTAGCTTATTGTACCGAATTTAATTAGGGAATTGTGCTTAAATGTCCAGTATTTTCCCATTTTTCCTAATTGTGCTTAATTTGATCAGAAATTCTTATTTTAATTAATTTGAATTATTTGAGCTAATTATTTGCATTATTAATTGTAGGGAAATTGTTGGATAAATTTTGGGACATTTGGAGATTAAATGAGAAATGGAAATTGGTACCAAAGAAGTGGAGGTGCACGCAGAAGCACAAGTCCAGCATTTTCCAGTAGGCTTTGAAGAGGGTGGTGTCCAGTAAAGAGAAATGGTGTGACGGGTTGAAAGTCCAGGATTGTCCAGGTGGCTTGGAAAGAAAGAGAGCGTGTGGTGGCCCATGAGAACGTTCCAAGAAAGGGGTGGTGCGTGAAAAGAAGAAACACAGACAACGCACGGTCCAACAATTGAAAGAAGAGAGTCCAGCAAAAAGAAGTGGTCCAGCAAGCGGAGGGGCACTCACTGTTTGAAAATTCAGTGCACACATAAGCTTGACCGAACGGTCAGCTTAATACCGAACGGTCACCGAAGCTATCTGAGAGTCATGACCGAACGGTCTTCTGATGACTTGGCCGAACGGTAAGCATGGAGACCGAACGACCTTCAAACCGAGCGTCAACGAACGGTCTGCCAAAGTCACAACCGAACGAGTTGAGAAAGCACTGCTGGAAGCCTCTACTGAACATGCTACATTTCATCTCCCGAACGGTCTACTGCAGGAAACACCGAACGGTCTGTGTTGTACCGAACGATCAGAAAAAGCATGTAGAGCATGCCGATCGAATGGTATACAACATGTCCGACCCACTTATGACCGAACGGTCTGAGGAAGTCTACACCGATAAGCCTGCACACCATTGCTTACCGAACCACCATCTAGTTGTGACCGAACGATCAGATGACGCTATCAGCATTAATCATATTCTGGGACTAAAAGAGTGTGGCCACGTCATTGTTAGAATGTAGTTTCGGTTAACAAGGTCTTTAGGTCAAAGCTTAGGACTTTGGCCCCATTTTAGGTCATTTACTAGGGCAAGCCCATTACAAGGGCATTTTGGTCTTTTGGGGTATATAAAAACCCTAAAATCAGATTTCTCAAGGGTCTCCCAGCCACCACTACGTACCTGTTCTTAGGGAGCATTTTCTTCCTCCTCCCCCTTTGGGGAGGTTTAGGTTTTATTTCTTTTGCATTTCCATGTATTGAATCTTGTTTACAGTGCAATTTAAGAGTTGAAATCGTTGATGCATTCAGTTTTTAGTTTCATTTCGCTGTTCATCGTCACCTTCCTGCATTTCTGGTTTGCGATTCTACTGTTCACGTTACATTTCCAATGTTGTTTGATTCTCAGTTTGCGTTGGATGGTGCCTTTACTGTTGCAGTTCGTTTTTTTTATTGTTCATTTGCGTTTTATGTTTGTGGGGCATTTTCCATTTGCAATTTCACATTCTGCTGTTTAAGTTTCGCTTCTACTGTTACTGTTTTCGTTTTAAATTCAGTTGCATTCTGATTCTGTTGCGTTTTGAATTCTGCACGTTTGCTGTTTCTGCCTTTACTGTCATACCGTTCGGTCTAACAGACCGAACGGCTCCTTCATTTATGCTTACGTCTACCGTTCGGTCACTCTTTAGAACCGTTCGGCTTCTGTGTTCGTGCTTATAATAATTGTTGTTTAGAGACCGCTCGTTCTTAATGTTCATACCGTTCGTTCATCTGTAGGGCCGTACGGCCTTTACCTTGCTGTTTAAGTTACTTTAGTCGTTCGGTTTCTGCTTGCAATGATCGGTGTTTACTTGTGCTTTAGTTTTTACTATTACCATTCGGCTTGTCTTGTTTGTTTCTTTTATCTTGTAGGCTTACACGTAATACCGTTCGGACATACTTCTGTGTATGACCGTTCGGTCTGTTTGTTGTTGTAAGCGACCGTTTGTCTCATGTCAGGACGTTCGGCCTAGGTGCACAACCGTTCGGCCTCTAACTTTACTGTTAGAGGTCGTTCGTCCATTTCATTGTTACTTTTTAGTATCGTTGCTTTGTGACGTTCGGCTCATCTTGTTCCTTGTTAGGACGCTCGGTCTCAATGTTATTACCGTATGGTTTTCACTTCGGTGCAATTTATAGTTCATCGTTTGGTTAGTGCTTTAGACCATTCGGTCTTTTATATCACCGTTTGGTTTTAACACTTATGGTTAGAACCGTTCGGTTTTCTGCTTTCAGCTTTTAATTTTGTAGTTGTCTTTAACTTCCTCCAGTTTTAATTTAATTTAATTTCCCTCACAAAAACACTTTCCAAACCCCCCACTTTGTGTTTAACTTAAGACTCGAACCACATTTGGTCCTTGAGAGACGACCTAGGAGTCACTTCCTAGTTTATACTGCATTAATTTTATAATCAATTTTTGTGTCAGGTGCGACCCTGTCAACACCGAGCGACATTCGCGGCACCAAGTCTCCTTTTTCCTAGCTTGCCCTAGGTGTCCTTTACCAATGCCTCTCACTTACCCAATGCATTTAGTCTCTCACATCACTCAAACATTCAATCCCTATAAAGCAACTAGAGAAGAATCAAAATAAACAAACAAAGATAAATTCAATCAACTGGGTTGCCTCCTAGGTAGCGCTTGTTTAACGTCACGAGCCTGACCTAAAATCCTCCAGCACCCATCAGTACGTGCACCCAAAATCAACTGGGTTGCCTCCTAGGTAGCGCTTGTTCAACTTATTTCTTGAACTATATTTAGTTTATTGCACTTAAATAAACCAGGGAATTGTGTTTAATTTTTGGTTATTTCCCTGTTTTCCGAATTCTACTTAATTTCGTTAGAAATTCGTAATTGTGCTAATTTGGGTTTTCTGAGCTGATTAAGTGCATTTATGGTTGCAGGGAAGTGGTGAAAACATCATCTAGAGCATTGGGATATGGCGTGACACACTCAAAGACTCAACATTTAGTCATTTAGATTCTAATTAAAGTTGTAATTTCGTTTTCTAGAAGCCCTTAATTAGAATTAGGTGTTTTGGACCCTTTTAGGGGCAATTTTGTAAAAAGACCCATTTGTAAGACATGTGCCTTTTTGGTTAGGGTTTTTAATTGATTGTGGACCCCGTTTGGAAGAAAACTCTCGGCATTTTAGAGAGCCTTAGCCAGCCACACAAGAGAGACTCTTACACACTTGATATTTTTCATGTTTTGGAGCTTTTCTCTCTTAGGGTTTGTTGTATGAACACTCTTATGGAGAGCTTGACTTGGGTGTCTCGTTTTTGGCCATTTCAATGAGCAAGATGCAGATTTTATTCTTCTCTTAATTTACTCTTGGTTGTCTTAGCTTATCGGTAGTGAAAAGCTATTCATTTCCACTTCCATTTGCTTGTTCTTGATGCTTGGAGTTTGAGTTTTAGAGCTTGTCTTTGCATTTCCATGGTGGATGTTGGGTTTGAGTAACTTTATATTTCGTTTTCCTCTCCCTTTGTTGCATTTCCATGGAAGGAGAGAGGGGACGGTCTTGGAGAGTGTGGAAGGCACATGCTTAATTTCTTGAAAAATGGTGCACATGGGAGAAGAAGTCAACACATTTTGTGGCTTATTTAAA
Source organism: Vigna reflexopilosa (assembly GCA_027742785.1). Taxonomy (NCBI): domain Eukaryota; kingdom Viridiplantae; phylum Streptophyta; class Magnoliopsida; order Fabales; family Fabaceae; genus Vigna; species Vigna reflexopilosa. Next base: position 18,458,598 of record CM050924.1, read on the forward strand.
GGAAATTGAAGTTTGACTTGGGTGCATGGTGACTCACGGCCATGTGCTTTTTCTTTGGCCAATTGGACTTTTAAATTCATTTGTTAATTGCCATTATGACAAGTAATTTGCTAGGATTAAATTAGGCTTGTTGGTTTCTTTGGTTTTTAATTAATTTAATTAATAGGTTGAGTTTATGTGTTTGAGTTAGTGTTGCATTTAATTATTTTTAACTGTGTTTGTTAATCAGTTTGTAACAGTGTTTGATGTTTGAATGTTGTCTAAGGCTTTTAATAGTGCTAGTTTAATTACCATGCTAGTACGATTTTTGAACCCACAATATTGGTCCTTGAGAGACGACCTAGGAGTCACTTCCTAGTAACTATACTGCATTAATTTTGCAATCAACTTTTGTGTGAGGTGCGACCCTCTCAACAATGCCACCAAGCAAGCACTCTTTTAACGTCACTAGCTTGACCCAATAAAGCTCAAGTTCCTTCTTCAATGTTGGTGTTCCTCTTGCTTTCATCACACCAACTCATCAATTGCTTTTAGTCCACCTTCTTGACTCTCCTTGAATATGGAGCTTCATTCTCCATCACTCCACTCTCTTTGAAATCTTTCACAACCCACAACTTGTTCTTGAATCTTACTGGTGTACCAAGTTTGAGTTGTGCATCCATCAAGTCATCATGAACCTTTCTTCCTTTGCCATCTTTTTCTTCTTCCCTAACATGTAGCTTTATGATAAATCGCCTTCTCTTCCATCCGCCATGAGCAAAGTCACCTTGGTTGGATTGACTTCAAGATCATCAACCCTTTCAAGCATAGATAAGGGCATAAAATTAATGCTTGACCCTAAATCAATTAAGGCCTTCCTTATATTCTCCTTCCCAATGACGCAAGGAATAGTAAAACTTCCTGGATCTTTAACTTTTGGAGGAAGTGGTTTCTCCAAAATAGCTCTGCATTCTCCCTGTTTATCACTAGTTTCCTCCTTTAGATATTTCTTTTTTGCGAGGATTTGCTTCATGTGCTTTCCATAAGCAGGAATTTGTTGCAGTGCTTTAGTCAGAGGTATCTTAATCTCCAATTGCTTAAAGATCTCTTTAAAACGCTTATATTGTCTCTCTTTATCAAATTTTTCACTCCCCTTAGGATAAGGAAGAACTCTCTCACTTTTCTCACAATTTTTCACTCCCCTCTTCTTTTCTTTCTCTTTTTCTCATGCTCACCTTTTCTCTCTTCTTTTTCGTCTCTCTTTTTCATCCACCCTCTCATCACATATACTCACAATAGCTTTACACTCTTCCTTAGGGTTAACCTAAGTATTAGCCCCAAAACTCCTATCAGGCATATCCTCCAACTTCTTAGCCATTTGGCCAACCTGGATCTCCAGATTTCTGTTTGCAGCTTTAGTACTCTTGTGATTGGAGATAGTCACCTGAATAAATTGTTGAAGAGTTTCTTCAAGCTTTGTTGATCTCTCATTTAACACATATACTTGTTGCCATAGTAATGGGTGTTGTTGTGGTCTATTGACTTGTCTTACTTGTCCAGCTTGTCCATTTTGACCTTGACCCATGCTTGATTGAGGTTTCCACCCTTGGTTTTGAAATTGATTGGCCATAAAATTGACATCTTCTAGGGCCTCCACTTGAAAAGCACATTGACCATTGATATGGTCACCACCACACAATTCACAGAGTTGTTGTTGAACCTGTGAAACGTTCTTCAACTCCTTTGGCAACTGAGCGAGTGTCTTTGTCAAATTTTCCAACTATTGAGTTATGATTTTATTTTGTGCAAGCAAGGCATCTTGAGATTGCAACTGTAGGACTCCTTTCTGTTGTGTTGGAGCTCCTCTTTCACTATGCATCTCGTTATCATTAGTAGCCATGTTGTCTATCAATTCAAAAGCTTCCTCTGGAGTCTTGCATTTAATATTACCTCCAACTGAGGCATCTAGCATCAATTTGGTTTGTGAACCAAGACCTCCAAGGAAAATAATGACTATTGTTGCTTCGTCAAAGCCATGAGTGGGTGTCTTTCTCAACAAGCTCTTGTATCTATCCCATGCTTGACCTAAAGTCTCCTCCATGCCTTGTCTAAAAGAAGAAATTTCATGCTTCCCTTTGTTGATTTTGGACTGAAGGAAGTACTTGTTAAGAAACTTTGAAACCACGGCTTCCCATTCAGTAAAACTATCCTCCGGGAAAGAATTCAACCATAACTTAGCATTGCCTCCCAATGAGACAGGAAACAAACTAAGCTTTATAGCATCATCCGGCACACCATTGATCTTTACAGTGTTGCAAATCTCGTTGACTGTGGTTAGATGCTCATATGGACTTTCATGTGATAGCCCATTAAATTGGTTGCTCTTCACCAACTGTATCAACGCCGGTTTCACCTACATATTTGCAGCATTGACCCTCGGCCTAGCAATGCTATTAAAGTGATGAGGGCCAACAAGAGTGGTGTAATCCGCCAGAGTACATCTACCATTATTTTCTCCAGCCATCTCTTCATTACTCTGGTTAGATCTTTGTGGTGAGGGTTGTAGAAGTGTTTTCGGAGAAGGAAATAATTCTCTAGATGTTCGAATTCTCCTCCTCATTCTACTCTCGTCCAATCCTTCAAGAAGAGGTTCCGTTGTTTTCTTACTCCTAGTCCGAATTGTATCCTGCATACACAAGAAAACAAGACCCTAGAAACAATTGTTAGCAAAAAAAGATAGAAAAGATAAACTAAAAAGTTAAAAAGAAAAAAAACAAAAGGATAAAAAAATAAAAAGATAAAACAAAAAGATAAAAAGATAACAATCAAGTCAAAGTTAATCAATAATCACACAAATACAATAGTTAAACCACGAGTCCCCCCGCAACGGCACCAAAAACTTGTTAACCCTCGGCAAGTGTACTGAATCGTATCAAGTAATAATAAAATGGTATGACCAAGTATTGTTTCCTAAAGGAATCACGGCCTAAACAGTTATGTGATTTCTTGATTAAATTAGACTTGCAAACGAAATCATTGTGTTTGAATTGCGGAAAATAAACATGAATACAAGTTTTTTTATCAATTGGATCGAAAGAAGCAAAAGAGATTGATGTAAAGCCTTGATCATATGATGCAAACAAGCAATTGATTCAATCATAGAAAACCTGAGCAAAGTCATTCATACTTGCAAAGTAATAGCATTCAATCAAACCAACTCTAGAGCTCAAAGCCTCACATATAAGCTCATTCACATTCCACATATACACATCCTGCTTAGTATCATAATCACAATCACAACATCATGCATTTGTTCACAAAGCTTGTGAACCATCTGTATAAGCATATAATGTGCACAATCTGAACATCACTCAATATCAAAGCATCATCAAGCTTTACTTATCAAACAACAATCATAAGTAAACCATCATAACAAACAAAGTTTCCAATTGAGTACATCAAACCCTATTCTAAAAACAGAAACAAATAAGTTCAATAATATAAAACCAAACAAAAGCATAAAATAAATCCTGCTCTAATACTGATAGCATCCATCAGTAAATGCTATCTGAGCTCCTCATCAGTCTGTGTTGTCATCTGTATCCTCCTCCCCTTCCTCATCTTCAGCATCATCTTCATCCTTCTCCACGGCTGAAGCTTCAACTGCTCCAGCTCTGCCGCCTTGAGCCTGCTCCTCTGGCCAAGCTACCACATTATGGAACTTATCCATAGTCCACCTATGTGCTGGAGGTGTATCATACATTCCAACAATCATCTCAGTAGTGGCCACCTATCCTCGGTGGATAGACTGCAACTATACAACTATAAGAGACATATACATGTCCCTCATGTGGAAAGGCTCTGCTTCATGTGTCTCTGCAGATGCCTGACTCTATGCTTGTCCTCTTTCTCTGTGAGGACGACGTGGTGGAACTGGTTGAGAAATTTCTGATCGCACAGTAGAAAAGAAGTCCCCTGCTAAGAGTGATGTCTGAAACATGAGAACATGGCTGAATGTTGGCATGAGAAAATGCCATCCAATACTTTGCAAGTGGGTTCAAGTCATTCCTCCTAATGTTCACCACAGAACCAGTTCTGTTCCTCTGAAAATGTCCTCCAGGTACACATAAAACACTCTCCACATCATCAAAATCAATGCCTTGTTCCATACATAGAGCAAACTGACACTGCTCACCAACCCATTCAGTACCTAAGAAGCTGTTGATAGAGTCAGGATCATACCTAATAGTGTGGCGTCTGACATAGCCTAGGTAATCCTCAACCGGATAATCATCAATCTTCCTTGCATCAGTGTAAAATTCCTTCACCACAACTATATTAGCTGGTGCAGGGTATGTGGCTAGCTTCCCCCAATTCCTTCCCAACAGTTGCTCTCTAAACTGAGGAGCAAAGTTAGGTATTGATGAGTCAATATTTTCTTGACTTCACCTAGTCTATTGTGCTAGAATTACTCAGGGAGTTGTGCTTAAATGTCCGGTATTTTTCCGTTTTTGTTAATTGTGCTTAATTTGACCAAAAATTCTTATTTTAATTAATTTGAATTATCTGAGTTAATTATTTTCATCATTGACTACAGGAAAATTTTGGAGATACATTTTGGGACATCAGGAAGAATGCAAATAAATTCAAGACTCTCCACATAGGCATCTAGAATTAATTAAATTATAATTTAGTAGTGTAGAATGTTTTTGGATTAACTTTAGTAGATTTAGCCAATTTTTGGCAAAAAATGAACTAGACAAAAAATGAGGGTGGATGACTTGGCACCCTAGGGTTTTATTGTGTGGACCCCACCCTCATTATAAGAAACTCACGGCCTTGGAGATGCTTCCAGCCGCCACTTGCCACTTATTCTCTCGGTTCATGGAACGCTGTTTTGAATGATGAATAAAGAACACATCTTTTTCTTTCCTTGAGTATAAAAACGGTGATTCATAGTGTGTGTGATGGCTAATTTAGTGCAATGCATTCTTTCATTTAGCTTTGGGTTTTCATTCATTTAAAAAGAGATGCTACGGCCTCAGGATGGGAATCTGGAGCAGTATATTTAAATGCTTTTAGACAAAGTTGATTTTATTTTGTTGGGAAAGAAGCACGCGGATGGCTGAGAAAAGGAGTGCTGATTGATGAAAAAGGAAGTGGTGATTAAGTGGAGAAAGCAACACGTAGTGAAGCGTTGATTCTAGAAGCACGGAGAGAATGACGAAAGAAGTTGGTAGCGCAGCATGTTGTTGAGCTGGAAGAGAAGTGGAAGGTGATTTCATTAGGTGTCGTGGAGAATGGATGAAATGAAGAAGTGATTAAAAGAAGGATGAGAGCTCCAGCCTTGGGGCTAATCCATAGATTCGTGAGCTTTACGAGAAGAAAAGCAACGACAACGGAAGAACAAAATGAAAACAGTCTAGACTGTCCAGTGGCGGCGGATGAATATGTGGAAGAAGAGTTTGGATGAGGTGCTTTGGGGAAATGGAGCTAGCTCAGACAGCCTTCATCAATGGAAGGAAGCTATAGGAGGTTTGGTAGGAAGCACAGGAGTGACTTTCGGTGAGGAGAAGACGCTGGAAATTGCATCAGCAAATCTATTCTCTCAATTCATCAAAAGTGTTTTTACAATCTGTGCAAGGAGAATTTATAATGGATTCTCCCAGCTTTGAACGGTAGAGATTAAATGCACAACACAAATCTGGAAACACGTGGCAAATGTGTAGAACGTGGGAAGCTTTATTCTAAAATCAGCAATAAAGCACGTGGCAACAGAGTGGAATGCGTCAGCTGGTTGATGACAAATTTATGAACACCGAAAAACGGCACCACAAACTTGTTTAACAATCGGTAAGTGTGACCGAATCGTATCAAGTAATAAAACAAGGTAAGACCAAGTATCGTTTTCCCAAAGGACTCACGGCCTAGTTTAGCTATATGATTTGTTGATTATTTAAGACTTAAGAACAAATTGATTGTAGGTTTAAATGCAAGAGATAGTAATTAAATATGTATGCATGAATTTGATCAATGGAGAAAAACAGAATACAAACACTTCAATGAATTAGATGGATGAGTATGTTGTTGGGGTTAACAATTTCATCTTATCCACTCTCATATATTTTTAGGAATTCATCATTCTTATCCTCAATGTTAATGCCACTCTCTAAATCACCTTGCAAGAAAGCCTATTCTTAATTACGAGTTCATACAATTCCTAGCATTCCTAGTAATTAGTTCTGAAGTGCAGGAGCTTAAAGGCAACCAATATGCTATTGGGAGAAATTCCCCGGACCTAGATTTCCCCGTACGTTCCCGTATCGACAAAATCAATAATCATGGCAATGAATGAGTTAAACAAAGCAAGCAATAAGCAAAGAGGAAAAACCCTAGCTAAAGATGAAAGAAAGCATATATCTTAAAGTAAGACGTTAAAATAAATTCCATATATGAGAGTTTCACAAGACTACATTGATTCCCCAACAACAATACAAGGCTTAGTTCACCATATTCATGGTGAAACTAGATGAACAATAATGAATGAAAGAAAGATAGAACCCTAGAAAGAGGAGAAGGTAGCCTGAGCATCCAAGATCTTCCTTCAAGGGGTGGAAAAGAGAGTGTTTGCTTCGTCTCTGCCAAAGATACAAACCCTAGGACGTCCTAAAGCTTATATATTATTCTAAAATTACAGAAAATTAGGCCCAAGCCCAAAAATAGTGCCGCTCAGCGGTAAGTGCGTGAGTTGTTTTTCTCCCCTCAGCGGCCTTTTCACCCCTCAGCGGAGCCAACGTGACTGCTTGAGTGCCGCTCAGCGGTAAACTGCCGCTGAGCGGCAGTTGTGGCTTCTCCTTTTGCACTTTTTGATGTCTTTTCTGATTCCATCTCTATCCTTCTTCACTTCTTTCACCAAATTCACCTTAAAACCTGCATAAAAGCACTGAAATCAAGCATAAACCTGTCCAGCTCTCTTATTTCTAAAAATATGACCAAAAGCATGATTTCAAGCTAGTTTCTAAGTGTTAAAGGTTGCTTTTAGTATCAATTTTAAGCATGAAAATAACAGTTTTTCAACTGTTATCGCAACCCCAAACTTAGAACTTTGCTTGTCCTCAAGAAAACAAGATGTAACTCAATCTTCTACCAATTCTTCTAATGGTTCACTCATTCAAAAATCTTCTTTTCAAGATAATTAAAGACTTCAATCAAACTCATGACAAAGATTTCAATCAAAACGTGCACATGCTTTAGTGTTCACAAAGTCACTTAATATCCAACAAATGCTATTTTTCATGAATGATCAATCAACTAAACATGGATGTTCATGTGCTCAATGAATATTCCTCACTAGGTAAAGTGTTTCACTCAAACACAAGTGTATAAGAGGTAATCACTCATTCAATCTACTATCTCAATGTCACATGAATTGACTTTGCCTTTCATTTAACCATAATCAAATAAATTCACAAGCATGCATCATCACAAGGACTTTTTCAATGGCTTATAATGTGGCTGGGCTAACAAGAAAATTGGTTTTTCTGGATCACAAAACCCTTGAGTTAAGAGAATCATATCAACACAATCATTCTTATTTATTCCCAACTTTCTTTTGCATTGAGCTTCGCTTTTTCTTTTCTTTTCTTTTCTTTCTCTTTTTCTTTTTCTTTTCACATTCTTAATTCTTAGCTCTTAGCTCAATGCTTTCAATTTCCCTTTTCTATTTTCCAACAACCCCAAACTTGAACATTTATCAATACCACAAAATATTTTCTACTTAACTCAAGGTAAAGCTTTTCACAAGGGTTTTCCAATCATGTTCAAGGCTAAGGGTTCAAAGGATAGAACACAAAGTGTTCTCTTTTAGTTGCTAATCATGAAATTGGCTAATATAAGGGTTACCAACAAATGGCCTTGATCATATGATGCAAACAAGCAAGTAATTCAATCATAGAAAACCTGGGCAAAGTCATTTATGCTTCCAAAGAATAGCATTCATTCACACAACTCTGGAGCTCAAAACCTCATACATAAGCTCATTCACATTTGACATAACATCCTGCTTAATATCACAATCACAATCATAATATCATGCATTTGTTCACAAAGCTTGTGAATCACCTGTGCGCACATCTCAATATCAATCTATATCAAAGCATCATCAAGCATTACTTTATCAAACAATCACAATCACAAGCAAACCATCATAACAGACAAAGTTTCCAATTGAGTACATCAAATCCTATTCTAAAAACATAGTTAAGTTCAGAACACAAAACCAAACAAAAGCATAAATCCCGTAAATGCTATCTCAGCTCTTCATCAATCTGAGCTGTCATCTGTATCTTCCTCTTCTTCCTCATCTTCAGCATCCTAAAATGCATCATCATCATCAACATCATCTTCATCCATCTCCATAGCTGAAGCTTCAGCTGCTCCAGCTCTACTGCCTTGTACCTGCTCTTCTCGCCAAGCTACCACATTATGAAACTCCTCCATAGTCCACCTGTGTGCTGGAGGTGTATCATACATTCCAACAATCAGCTTAGCAGTGGCCACCTGCCCTCTGTGGATAGACTGTAACTGTGCACCTATAGGAGACATGTACATGTCCCTCATTTGGAAAGGTTCTGCTTCATGTGTCTCAGCAGATGCCTGACTCTATGCTTGCCCTCTTTCTCTGCGAGTACGGCGTGGTGGAACTGGCTGAGCTGCTTCCTCACCTCCACAGTATTGTCTATAATAAGCCTCATCAATTTCTTTCATTGGCCTTTCAAATGGTGGAGCAGAAGTATCCACCCCAGCTATCTTGCAGAGGTGTGTGATTAAAGAAGGATGTCCTAAGGGTGCTTTGATGTTTGCTGTGTTAGCACACACCCTTATCTCATCAGCTATTACCTGTCCAATATTAACATTCAAGTTCCTGATTGCACATTAAAGGAGGAGTGCCCTGCTAAGAGTAATGTCTAACACATGAGAACATGGCTGAATGTTGGCATGAGAAAATGGCATCCAATACTTTGCAAGAGGAGTCAAGTCAGTTCTCCTAATGTTCACCACAGCGCCAGTTCTATTCCTCTGAAAATGTCCTCCAGGTACACATAAAACTCTCTCCACATCATCAAAATCAGTGCCTTCTTCCATACAGAGAGCAAATTGGCACTGCTCACCAGTCCACACAGTATCCAAGAAGTTGTTGATGGAATCAGGATCATACCTAATACCATGGCCTCTAACTTAGCCAAGGTAATTCTCAGCTGGATAATCACCAATCTTTCTTGCATTAGTATAGAATTCTTTTACCACAGCTATATTGACAGGTGTAGGATATGTGGCTAGCTTTCCCCAATCATTCGCTAACAATTGCTCTCCAAATTGAGGAGCAAAGTTAGGTATCATTCCTACCTTTCTCTCCATCAGTAGCCTCCTATCTTGGACTACCTTGAAATGCTTCTCATGTTTGCGAGATAGGAACGTACTAGAATGGGGTTGTTCTGGTTCCTTTTCTTTTCTTTTGACTGCCATGGTCTTTATTCTCTTGCCTGAAGAGGATGCCATTCCTACATCAAACACAAATACAAAACCACCAAAAATTGTTGTAATTCATTAGTAACACACAAACAACACCATAATTTGAAGCTAAACCACCGCTGAGGGTCAAAAATCATCCCTCAGCGCCATCAGTGCAGTAATCCAGAGTGCAATTCAGCAAAAATGTAATGTCTGTCAGAGTGCCGCTCAGCGGCAATTTACCCCTGAGCGGTGACTCTGCAGATTTTTGAAAACTTCATTTTAACCTGTCCTAACTCCACCCACATGCAATTTTCAGTTTTTCAGATCAAAACCATTCAGTTTAATCGGTTCAAACTTCAATTAAATCATCAAATCATGCATAGAAATCAAAACCCCTAAAGATTCATGGTTTAACAATCAAATCCACATTCAAGAACCCTAGAATGAAAAAATGCTTGACTTACTTGGCTGGAGATGCTAGATGAACTGAGAATGCTTTCAAGCTATGATGATCTCTCTTCCTACCCCAAACTTAGATGGAAAGCTAGTGATAAAATGAGTGAAAGAGAGATTTTCTCAAGAGGGATGAGGGAAAAGTTGTAGAGAACTTTTGAAAAAGTATGTAGGAGTGTGTGTGCAGAGAAAAATCTGAAAAGAGAAACTAAGGCGCAGCTTAGGGTATAAACATACCCTAATGGGCTCGGGTTCCGCTTAGGGGCAACCTAAGCCCTGTCTACGACACTACCGCTCAGCGGCACTTTCGGGATGTGCTCTTCTTCTTCCTAGCTTAACCTAGGTGCCTCCTACCCATGCCTCTCACTTACTCCCTGCAATAACATGTTCAGATTACTCATGCAAAATTCTATTATGCAACTACAGCAGAACAAACAAAAATATAATCAATCAACTGGGTTGCCTCCCAGGTAGCGCTTGTTTAACGTCACGAGCCTGACCCAAAATCCACCGACACCCATCAGTAGGTGCAAAACTTTCTTACCAACACCCATCAATAGATGTAACAAACCTAGTATCCTTCAGTGGATACTTAACCACCTAGCATCCTTCAGTAGATGCTATATCTCTGTAACAAAATTATAACAAAAACAAAAATACCCAAAAGTTCAAAATTACATCACCAAACCAAAAATTAAAAGTTCTTAAATCACTGGGTTGCCTCCCAGCAAGCGCTCTTTTAACGTCATTAGCTTGACCGAATAAAGTTCAAGTTCCTTCTTCCTGGTTGATGTCCATATTCCACCAACTCCTCAACTGCTTCTGGTGTACTGTTTTGACTCTTCTAGAATATGGAGACTCTATCTCCATCATCTCCTTTTCTTTATAGCCTTTCACAACCCACAATTTGTTTTTGAATCTCACAGGTGTACCCAGTTGGAGTTGTTCTTTCATCCAGTCATCAGGAACTTTCCTTCCTCTTCCAATCTTTTCTTTTTCCGGTACCTGAAACAATAAACAATGTTTACCTTTAACCTTGGGCTTTTCATCTTGAGAGCTAGTCATGAGTACATCTTGAAATGCAGCTTTATGACTAGCTTCTTCCTCCTGCATCTGCCTCTCGTCTTTGAAGACATCTACAACAACTCTCTCTTCTCTTTCTGAAGCACCACTATACCTTCGTTCACATCAATGATAGCTTTGGCCGTTTTCATAAACGGTCTTCCAAGGATAATGGGTATCTTTTCAGTCTCCATCTCCATCACCACAAAGTCTACCAAGAACTGGAGTTTGCCCACACAAACTATAATATCTTCTACTATTCCACAGGGTTCCTTGGAAGATCCATCTGCCATTACTAAATTAACCTTTACAGGCTTCACATCAACATCACCGATCTGCTCCAGTAAAGAATAAGGTATCAAGTTAACACTTGATCCTAAATCGAGTAACGCCTTGTTTATCCTTTTCTTCTCTATTGTGCATGGAATGGAGAAACCTCCTGGATCTTTTGCCTTTAGAGGGAATGGCTCCTTTTTAACAGCTTTATACTTCTTTGTATCATCATCTCTACGTCTTTTCTTTGTAGAGACTTCTTCCTCAGGTTTAGTATAAACTGCAATTTGTTGTAATATCTGATTCCAAGGTACATCATTGTCCACCATCTTGAATAATTCTGTAAAATCAAATTGCTTCTCTTGATTTATTGGAAAAGGAAAAATATCATTAATCTCTATCTCTCTTCTCTCTCCTTTCTCTTTTCTCTCTTTTTCTTTTTCTCTCTCTTCTTTTTCTTTTTTCTTTTTCCAACTCAACTTTTTCAATATTTACATTCACTAGCACTGTACACTCTTCCCCGGGGTTAACCTCAGTATTAGCCCCACAATTCTTGTCAGGCCTTTCTTCCAACTGCTTAGTAATCTGACCCATTTGAATCTCCAAGTTCTTAATAGCAGCTTCAGTGCTCTTTTGAGTAGAATCAGTTTTCTGTATGAACTGATGAAGAGTTTCTTCCATCCTTATTGATCTTTCATTAAGTATAGAAAACTGTTGCCATAAGGTTGGTTGTTGCTGTTGCTTGTTAAATTGCCCAGTTTGTCCAGCTTGCCCAGTTTGTCCGTGACTAATGCTTGGGTGTGGTTTCCACCCTTGATTAAAATTCCCCTGACGGTATTGATTGGCCATGAAGTTAACATCCTCTAAGGCTTCTGCTGGAAAAGCGCATTGACCATTGATATGGTCACCTTCACATAATTCACACAACTGTGATTGAACCTGTGCAAAAGTGTTTAACTCTTTTGGCAGTTGTGCAAGCGTTTTTGTGAGAGTCTCCAATTGTTGAGTTAGTATCTTGTTCTGTGCTAGCAAGGCATCATTGGTTTGTAATTGTAGAACTCCTTTTTGTTGAATAGGAGCTCCTCTTTCACCGTTTAGTTCATTATCACTTGTAGCCATATTTTCAATGATTTCTGTAGCTTCCTCTGGAGTTTTCCATTTGATATTTCCTCCTGCTAAGGCGTCAAGCATCATCTTGGTTTGTGAACCAAGACCTCCAAGGAAGATTAGGACTACTTCTACTTCGTCAAATCCATGTGTGGGAGTCTTTCTTAATAGGCTTTTGTACCTATCCCATGCATGACCTAGTGATTCCTCCATGCCTTGCCTGAAAGATGATATCTCTTGCTTTCCTTTGTTTACCTTGGTAGAATTGAGTGCCCATATAGTTAAATTCTTGATGCAATTGCATCGTGTAGGCATTAGGCACAAAACCCTAAAAATAATTGTTAGCACAAAAACATAGAGAAGATATAAAATCATAGATAAAAATAAAAACAGAAAATAAAAACAGAAAACAGAAAAAAAAAATAAAAACAGAAAATAAAATAAAATAAAAACAGAAAAAATAAAGAACAGAAATTCAAATTTCAAAATTCAAAAACAAGTCAAAGATAATCAATAATCACACAAATGAACTAGTTAAACCACGAGTCCCCGACAACGGCGCCAAAAACTTGATGACAAATTTATGAACACCGAAAAAATGGCGCCACAAACTTGTTTAACAATCGGCAAGTGTGACCAAATCGTATCAAGTAATAAAACAAGGTAAGACTAAGTATCGTTTTCCCAAAGGACTCACGGCCTAGTTTAGCTATATGATTTGTTGATTATTTAAGACTTAAGAACAAATTGATTGTAGGTTTAAATGCAAGAGACAGTAATTAAATATGTATGCATGAATTTGATCAATGGGGAAAAACAGAATACAAACACTTCAATGAATTAGATGGATGAGTATATTGTTGGGGTTATCAATTTCATCTTATCCACTCTCATATATTTTTAGGAATTCATCATTCTTATCATCAATGCTAATGCCACTCTCTAAATCACCTTGCAAGAAGGCCTATTCTTAATTACGAGTTCATACAATTCCTAGCATTCCTAGTAATTAGTTCTGAAGTGCAGGAGCTTAAAGGCAACCAATATGCTATTGGGAGAAATTCCCCGGATCTAGATTTCCCCGTACGTTCCCGTATCGACAAAATCAATGATCATGGCAATGAATGAGTTAAACAAAGCAACCAATAGGCAAAGAGGAAAAACCCTAGCTAAAGATGAAAGAAAGCATATATCTTAATATAAGACGTTAAAATAAATTCCATATATGAGAGTTTCACAAGACTACATTGATTCCCCAACAACAATACAAGGTTTAGTTCACCATATTCATGGTGAAACTAGATGAACAATAATGAATGAAAGAAAGATAGAACCCTAGAAAGAGGAGAAGGTAGCCTGAGCATCTAAGATCTTCCTTCAAGGGGTGGAAAAGAGAGTGTTTGCTTCGTCTCTGCCAAAGATACAAACCCTAGGACGTCCTAAAGCTTATATACTATTCTAAAATTACAAAAAATTAGGCCCAGGCCCAAAAATAGTGCCGCTCAGTGGTAAACTACCGCTCAGCGGTAAGTGCATGAGTTGTTGTTCTCCCCTCAGCGGCCTTTTCACCCCTCAACGGAGCCAACGTGACTGCCTGAGTGCCGCTCAGCGGTAAACTGCCGCTGAGTGGCAGTTGCGGCTTCTCCTTTTGCACTTTTTGATGTCTTTTCTGATTCCATCTCTATCCTTCTTCACTTCTTTCACCAAATTCACCTTAAAACCACCATAAAAACACTGAAATCAAGCACAAACCTGTCCAGCTCTCTTATTTCTAAAAATATGACCAAAAGCATGATTTCAAGCTAGTTTCTAAGTGTTAAAGGTTGCTTTTAGTATCAATTTTAAGCATGAAAATAACAGTTTTTCAACTGTTATCACTAGTCAAATGGGTTTTTCCGGATTGATGAGCTCCAAGGTTGGTATGTTGAGTGCCAACCTTTATTTCGGTTATCCTTCCCCTTGTGCTGGTTTGGACCATGCTGAATCTTTTGGTTGTTCTCCTGGTTTCCACTCAAAGCATGCGAAGAGCACTTTACCTTCGGGATGGAGATCTTCAAGATCTTGTTGGAGCTTTTTGGCAATACCTCGTGTGATGGGTCCTTGTTGTATTATTGTGCTTGGCGCCCGTGTATCATCTCCTCCTTCTTGAGAAGGATTTGTCCTCAAATCTAAAGGATCTTTATTGTCATTTTCAATCCCTGAAAATGTCATAAGGTCAGATACATTGAAAGTGGGATGAATTCCATATTCTTGAGGAAGGTCAAGTTGATATGCATTATTATTGATCCTCCTAAGAACTTTAAATGGACCATCTCCTCGGCGATTTAGTTTGGATTTTCTTAGATTTGGAAATCTTTCTTTTCTAAGATGAAGCCAAACTAAATCTCCTTCATTGAAGATTATCTCTCTCCTTCCCTTGTTATGACTCTTGGCATATTTCTCGTTTTGTTGTTGTATTTGGTTTCTGACCCTTTGATGTAAGTCTTTAATAAATTTAGATTTAGACACGCCTTCCTTGTGAACATAGTCAAATGATTTTAGTAGTTCCATGAACTACTCTGTTATAAGCAAACTCTACATGAGGAAGATATTCGTCCCAAGATTTGTGGTTCCCTTTTAGAATTACTCTCAATAAAGTTGATAGAGATCTATTGACTACTTCAGTCTATCCATCTGTTTGTGGATGACAAGTAGTATAAAAAGAAAGCTTAGTCCCTAATCTAGACCATAAGGTCCTCCAAAAGTGACTAAGAAATTTTGTATCTCTATCAGAAATGATAACACGAGGTAATCCATGAAGTTTTACCACATCTCTAAAGAAGAGCTTAGTAATGTTGCTTACATCATCTACTTTGTGGCAGGGTATGAAATGAGCCATTTTACTAAAACGATCTACTACCACAAAGATAGAATCAAAACGCCTTTAAGTTTTTGGCAGTCCTAAGACAAAATCCATACTAATTTCTTCCCAAGGAGTTGAAGCAACATGCAAAGGAGTATAAAGTCCATGAGGCATTGCTTTAGATTTTGATTCTAAACAAGTAATGCATTTGAAACAATGTCTTTGGACATCTTTCCTCATGTGAGGCCAGAAGAATTTTTCTTTCAACATGCCAAGAGTCTTTTCTACCCCAAAATGACCCATTAATCCTCCCTCATGTATTTCTTCGACAAGGAGCTTTCTATGTGATCCTTGAGGTATACATATTTTGCCTTCTTTAAAAAGATATCCCTATCTCACATAAAAACCTCCTTGAGCCTTGTGTATGCATTCCTCATAAATTTTGGCAAACTCAATGTCTTGAGCATACAACTCAATTATGTTATTAAAACCAAGAATTTGTGCTCCTAATGTGGCCAAAAGATTGTTTCTTTTGGATAAAGCATCAGCCACAATATTAGACTTGCCTTTCTTGTATTTAATAACATAAGAGAATTGTTCAATAAATTCAAGCCACTTAGCATGTCGCTTTTGCAACTTGTGTTGGCTCTTCAAGTACTTGAGTGACTCATGATCACTGTGAATGATAAACTCTTTAGAAACAAGATAATGTTCCCAAGTTTGAAGAGCCCTCACAAGAGCATAAAGCTCTTTGTCATAGGTGGGGTAATTACAAGTGGCCCCATGAAGTTTTTCACTGAAATAAGCAATGGGATGACCTTCTTGTAACAACACAACACCTATGCCTAGACCAGAAGCATCACATTCTAGCTCAAAAGTTTTAGAAAAATTGGGTAGAGCTAAAATGGGTGCTTGAGTGACCTTTTCTTTGAGTAGCTCAAAGGCTTTTTGTTGTTTTTCTCCCCAGTGGAATGTCACATCTTTTTTCACCAACTCATTGAGAGGTGAAGCAAGAGTAGAGAAGTTAGGAACGAATCTTCTATAAAAGCTTGCCAACCCATGGAAGCTCCTTACTTCTCCTACATTCTGTGGGGGTGGCCAATCTTGAATGGCCTTTATTTTCTCAGGGACAACATGGACCCCATTTTTATTGACCACTGATGAGTGCATATTTATGTCCACATTTATGCTTTAAAATTCAAATTTTTGATAGGATAATTGTGCTTAAATGATTGATTTTAAGTGAATTTGTGATGATTGGAATTGTTGGGTTTGGGAATTAAAGAGACATAAAAAGTGAGTTTTAGTGCATAAAATATTCTTGGATGTTCTTACGTTTATTTGCGCAACTGAAATTATAAGTTCTATTGGTCCAAATGGCAATTCAAGGCCCAAAATCAGATTTTATTTGGAAAATAGTGTACAGATGGGCCAAACAGGCAACTTTTACCCTTGCACCTCCCAATTTCCCTACATACACCCCTCTTCTCTTAACCAGGCCCAATACTACGCCAAACAGTAACCCTATTCTAAATACACCTCCTAAATTTCCCTACCCATACCCCTCCTAAGCTAGACTCCACCAGATCATGCCACGTGTCCAAATCCTCCCCACACAGATCTAGCCAACCACGTGTTGCCACATCAGCCCTAACCCATGAGCATCATCTTCCACATTCTCCACAGAAACCCTAGCCGCCACTACCGTGCCACCTTCGCAAGCCCCAACGCCGCTCCGTCACCGGACAGCCACCATCATTCTTGCGTATCCGCAATCATGCTGCACCGCCTTCACCGGACCATGCTGCCGTGAAGCTGTCGCCATCGTGAGGCCAGACGCGAGTTCTCCGCCTTCGACAAATCGCGAAGCCTTCTCCTCTATCCTTGCTGCTGCGCCAGTGGCCACCATTAAACACCAAATAGTCCTCCCTTCTCACCAGCGCATCAACGGACCACCACTCCCGCCACACAGCACCTCAACCATGTTGCACCATCGCTAGAGCACTATACGCCTCTCCGAAATCGTCATCGCGCCTCTGCGAGCTCGCATCTCAACACACCACGATCCACGCTTCTCACCATATCCACAGCACCGCCTCGGTCTCGCCATCACCACCACGGTTTCACATCTCGACCATCTTCATCTTCTCCATTCTCGGAACTCAATCGTGTCTCCATCAACGTTCAACACCTCCATCTCCATTCCGCCGTGAAGTCACCGCGCACTCCCCCTCCTTCATCGCGAGTTCTTCATCAGGCCGCCACGATCTTCATCTTCCTCGCCATCAACCGCGAAACCGCTCTTCCCCACCATCGACACGCACCTGCAAACAGCAAACTCAGAAAAACCACAGCGGCAGAAGCGGAAACGCAGGAAGAGGCATAGGAGCTCCCTTTCCCCCAATCTGAAACCCTAATTTTGGGTGGGAAAGGGGCTGACACATGTCA
The DNA here is from genome assembly GCA_027742785.1 of Vigna reflexopilosa. Lineage (NCBI taxonomy): Eukaryota > Viridiplantae > Streptophyta > Magnoliopsida > Fabales > Fabaceae > Vigna > Vigna reflexopilosa. The sequence goes on from CM050924.1 coordinate 18,476,275, forward strand.
GTCTCCCATTGACTACAAAAGACTGGTCAAACAGAATTGATTCTGGTCAACTAAGGGGTTCAGTTGCAATTTTGGGAAATTCAGTTGGGGCTAAAATGCAGATAGAGGAAATTTCAGGATATTTGTGCAATTTTGAAAATTTAAAAAACCTAAAAGATAAAATTCAGTTGTTGAATTAATTTAATTTGGAAATATCAACAAGAAATATCTTCCAAATAATGTAATAATGATCTAAATCTTTTAGTTATTTGGAAGATATAAGATAAAAGATTTTGTCAACTGAATACTTAGAGTCCAAGCCCAATCAAGCCCTATATAAAGAGATCCAGGGGACTTCACTTAATTCATGCATTCTCTCATACTCCTCTCACTTTTCTTTCATCTTGTATTCAACTCCATTCATGGAGAGCTAAGCATCTAGGGCTATTCTGCTGTAATTCCATGACGGATTCTGAGGTTACGTTCAGTTAATGCAATTGTTTACTTTGATTATTGATTTAAGTTATTCTCTCTATGTCTTTCATCTCTCTATCTTGTTAAAAGCAAAGATTTTTGCATCATAATGTGTTTGAATCTACATGCATATTGATTATATGAGTTTTAGGGTTTCTAGGTTTAAATTGAGAATCTACTTTGATTTAATTTAGGAACTTTCATATGATTAAATGGTTTTTACTATCAATTGAGAATGTACTTTGATTGATTGGTAATAATTTCAACTATAATCAATTGAGAATTTACTTTGATTGATTAGCTTTTAATTTGGTTAGGAGATTTAAGAATATATATGATTAAACACAATAGAATTTGATTGAGAATGTACTTTGGTTGAATTTATTGTGAATAATCAAGAAAGGTTTTGCATTTGATTGAGAATTTACTTTGGTTAAATGCATGATTGCCCTCGAATTAATTAAGAATGTACTTTAATTAATTTGAAACTTAAACAATAATCAATTGAACAATTATCCGTGAATAACCGATGATGAATCTATCTTGGAAAAGTAGTGGAATTATCTTATTTCATCGTAACTGTTTTTAAGTTTCTTATTTGTTCTTTAAACATTCTCCAATCATTACTTTTATCCATATTGCATAGCATTCGTAAGAGTCAGATATTCAAAAGCAATTCCATGTTCGTTGGGAGACGACTCAGGGTTACGTTAGCCCTATCTACCTTCTTGAATACTACTTGGCAATACTGAAATTTCCTTGAAAAGTAGTATTAATTTGATAGCTTCAACTACAGCGTATCAAATTTGGCGCCGTTGCCGGGGAATACGGTTAGTATTTTAAATATTTTGATTCCTATTTTATTTTATTTTTTATTTTTATTTTTCATTTTTTTTATTTTTATCTTTATTTTTTTTTATTTAACACACATACATTTAATTTAATTTGAGTTATTTTGTAGCCTTTAGTCATTCTTGTTCTAGGAAAAATCTTTGTTCTTGTTTTTATTAAGAATTTCTTTTGAGAAAACTTGAGGCTAGTTTGAATACACTCTGGCTAGGAAAGACTTGGTACTTAAGTTGTCCATTGTGACGCACCTCTCTTTCCTGGGAGTGGATCCAACAAGTCTCTCTTATCTCTTATTTGAAATCTTTCTCTAAAGCAAGAGCAAAAGAAAAAGAGAAGTCAAGAGAAACAACTTCAAGCAAATTACGTAGTGCATGACCATAGCTAACCTGGGAGAATTTTATCAAATTAACCCGGAAGTCGAAAGGAATTTGCGTAAGCTGCAGAGAAGATTGAAATTTGGATGTTCTACTGAGGGAACACTTCCTACACCCAAAGTCATATCACCTTCATTGTCTCCCATCATAAACATACCATCCAATCCTTTGCCTAATCCTAACCGAAACAATATGGCACAAAGAACCATCAGACAGTTAACCACCTCCCACAATACAGCCATCCGAAGTAACATTGAATACCCTAATGAGGAGTGGGAGTTGAGACTTGATTTGTTAAATGTGTTACCAAAGTTCAATGGGTTATCAACGGAGAATCCACACAAGCACTTGAGGCAATTTCACATGTTGTGTGAAAATTTTAGATCTCCCAGGGTCACAATAGAGAGCCTTAAAATGAGAGCTTTTCCATTTACTCTTCAAGGAGCAGCTCAAGATTGGTGGTATTATCTCTCTGCACGTATTACAAATTGGGAAACTATTGAAAGACTCTTTCTTGAGAAGTATTTTCCTGCATCTAGATTATCAGCTATCCGTAGAGAAATTCAAGATATAAGATAAAGAGATAGAGAGAATCTTAGTGAATATTGGGAAAGATTAAAGAAACTATGTTCTTCATGCCCTCAACTCCAAATGGAAGATTTTATTCTAAGCTTTTATGAAGGCTTAAGTCCTACTGATAGGTCATGGGCAGATCCTACAAGCGGAGGATCTTTCTTAGACAGGTCACCAGAAGATGGTATAGATCTAATAGAACGGAAGGCAGTAGACAATCAACAGTATGGCACAAGAGAAAATTCAATGACTTTGTTGAAGGGAGTGCATGAAATTGATAATGGTGCAGTTGATGGAAAGAGGATAGATGAAAGATTGAATAAGCTAGAAAGCAAACTCGACGAGATTGCAAGTTTGTTTAAAACCTCAACTCCACAAATTGCTAAGAAGTGTGGAATATGCATTTCAACTAACCATTATACTGATGAATGTCCTAGCTTGGTGGAAACCACTGTGGAAAATCCATCTCAAGCTTTTGCTGCAAACATGATTGGAGGAAATAGACCATACCAGAATTATCATGATTCGTCCTCCAATAGATATCAGCAAAACAGGCAACCTTATGTTCCACCTCAACAAAGGCAGCAATCTCAACCTGTAATGTCAATCCAAGATTTCATGAAAACAATACTTGAGCAAAATTCAGAAATCAAGAAATCAATTGTAGAGTTGACTCAGAGGGTGGAAAAATTAGAGGCTAAGGAGTCAAATAAACTACCTGCACAAACAGTGATCAACCCGCAAAATGTAAGTGCTATTACTTTGAGAACGGGTAAGCAAGTAGAAGGCCCTGAAGGAGCCCAAGAGGATGAAGATAAGGAGAAAGAAGGAGCGCAAATTGATGACAATGGAGGATCAAGTGAACCATCACCTGAGACTACCACTGATAAATCCAGGTTAGTATCGTCTAACTCTTCTTCTAAAACTTCTTCTTCTTCTTCTTATTCTCCACCTCCTCCATATCCAAATCGGTTGAAGCCGAGAAACAAAAAAATGGAGGAATTAGACCAAGAGATTTTAAATATTTTCAAGAAGGTGGAGATCAATATTCCTTTGCTAGATGCTGTTAAGCAAATCCCTAAATATGCCATGTTTTTGAAAGAAATTTGCACAAATAGAAGGCGTTTTAGGGATAATGAGGTTGTGAATTTGGGAAAAAATGTGTCAAGTTTGATTAAGAAGCATATTGAAATACCGCAAAAATGCAAGGATCCAGGTATGTTTTCTGTTCCATGTGTTATTGGAAATTCAAAGTTTGACAATGCCATGCTAGATTTAGGGGCTTCCATAAATGTAATGCCTTTATCAGTGTTTACTTCTCTATCTTTGGGACCTCTTAAGATTACTGGTGTGGTCATTCAACTGGCCAACCGTAGCACAGTTAACACTGCAGGTGTGCTTGAGGACGTCCTTGTCCGAGTAGACAAGTTAATTTTTCCTGCAGATTTCTATATCTTGGACATGAAGGATGATGAAGGAATCAGTCCAACAACTATTATCTTGGGAAGACCTTTTATGATGACAGCACGAACCAAGATAGATGTGCATGCAGGATCATTGAGTATGGAGATAGGAGACGAGAATGTGCGGTTCAACGTGTTGGAAGCTGGGAAGCACCAGATTAAAGATCATTCTTTGTTTTGTATTGATTTATCAAGTGATGTTGTAAACAATTTTTCTTTTTCAAATATGTCGTGCCTAATTTTGGACGAAAAAGGAAACTGTAAAGCAGGTAATATTGAGGACGCGACATTAATAGATGATACCTCTGTGGCGTCCGAGTGTGATGTTGAGGTGGCTGAGATTACCTTAGGCAGTAAAAGTTTGCCATCTGTGGTGCAGCCACCCATTTTGGAGTTGAAACCTTTACCGTCCCATTTGAAATATGCTTATCTTGAGAGAGATGGGAAACTCCCTGTTATTATATCTACATTGCTTACTAATGAGCAGGAAAAATAGCTATTATAGGTTATCATAGACCACAACAGAGCAATAGGCTGGACTTTAGCAGATATTCCTGGTATTAGCCCTTCTTTTTGCATGCATAGAATACTTTTGGAGGAGGATGCTAAACCAGTGAGACAACCTCAAGGAAGACTGAATCCTCAACTGATGGGGGTTGTAAAGAAAAAGGACACCAAGTTGCTACAAACAGGTCTTATATATTCAAATTTTGACAGCACTTGGGTGGGCCCTATACATGTGGTTCCCGAGAAATATGGAATCACAATGGTCAAGAACGAGAAGGACAAGTTGACTCCTATTCAAGACAGAAGTGGGTCGCATAATGTAGTAGTTGACCATCTTAGTAGGATTGAAAAGGGAAAAGATAACATTCCTATCCAGGATGACTTTTCCAATGAAGTCCTACTAGCATTCCTTCCACCATGAAGGAGGTAAGTTCCCTCATACTTTTTCTTTGCATTTGATATATAAGGCATACATTGAGGACAATGCATAGTTTAAGTGTGGGGGTGTGGGGAAACAATTAATTTTGTTCCCTATTTTGTTTGTCTATTTTGTTTGTTTTTAATAAATATTTGCATTGGAGTTTAGAGTTTGCATCAGTAACTGGAATGATCATGAATTCAAGAAGAAGAAACAAATGAGTCATGTTGATATGAGTGGATTGCTTTTATGATTTGCTGATTGAGTTGACTTGAGAATTTTCTGATTAAATATTTTGTGAAAGAAATTTGAAACCATGTGAGTTTTGGGCTTAATGTCATGGATGGACCACCATGCGCCATACCTATTTTTTTTTTTTTTGTGATTTGCCCATGTTTTGTTGATACTCTAATAATTAGCTTGATTCTATGTTGTGCAACTGAGGTGAATATGCATGATTCGATATGATTGAGGCATTTCTTGTTTTAGCTACTTGGCCAAATAAATTTGTCCTAACATTAATCCATTGAAACCCTCTTTGAGCCTTAAGCCTATTTTTCTTGTTTCCAGTCATTGTCAAATAAAAAAAAAGAGAAAGAAAACAATCATATGTTCCTTACCTTAGGAAAGATGGAGTAATGGATTCTGTTAGAAGTAGAGTGCTGAATAAGTGTGTGGGTGAGTACCTCACCCACAAAACAATAAAAAGGGTAAAAAGGAAGATGAAAAGTTGAAGTTTTAAAAGAAAAAAAAAAACCTTCCTGAAAAGAGCAAGAAATAGAGTTGTTTTTGAAATCAAATGTCACTACTCTTTCTATATCAATTTCAAAAACTCACAAATTCCAGGAAAATTCCCTACCTTTCCCTTGGCCTCAATAAAACCTTAAAAAGCCCTCATGATCAATAATTGCATGTTTACTGAAGTGTGTGAATGTTAGAATCTTGCTAAATATCAAGGGTGTCTACTTACATGGGTATTTTGAGTGTAAACACAAGCCAAAAACACTTGAGAGAGTTCAGGAGAAATAGATACATGTTGACTTGAGTGTTGCCTTTCATATTTGATTTTCTTGGGAATTCAAAAAGGTTAACTCATGTGTGAAGAATAAAGTGATTCCATTTGCATGTCCATGGCAGAGTAATTCCTAAATGATTGATCTATGTCTGGTGATGCTCATTCTTTTGATCCAAATGCAAATATGAAATAAAATGATTCAGAACAAAGTCTTGGAATTAATACATTTTGCCCAGGAGTGCAAACGGATAAGTGTGGGGGTGTGATGAGTGCATATTTATGCCCACATTTATGCTTTAAAATTCAAATTTTTGATAGGATAATTGTGCTTAAATGATTGATTTTAAGTGAAATTGTGATGATTGGAATTGTTGGGTTTGGGAATTAAAGAGACGTAAAAAGTGAGTTTTAGCGCATAAAATATTCTTGGATGTTCTTACGTTTATTTGTGCAGCTGAAATTAAAAGTTCTATTGGTCCAAATGGCAATTCAAGGTCCAAAATCAGATTTTATTTGGAAAATAATGTACAGATGGGCCAAACAGGCAACTTTTACCCTAGCACCTCCCAATTTCCCTACATACACCCCTCTTCTTTTAACCAGGCCCAATACTAAGCCAAACAGTAACACTATTCTAAATACACCTCCTAAATTTCCCTACCCATACCCCTCCTAAGCTAGACTCCACCAGATCATGCCACGAGTCCAAATCCTCCTCACATAGATCTAGCCAACCACGTGCTGCCACATCAACCCTAACCCATGAGCATCATCTTCCACTTTCTCCACAAAAACCCTAGCCACCACTGTCGTTCCTCCGTCGCAAGCCCCAACGCCGCTCCGTCACCGGACAGCCACCATCATTCTCGCGCATCCGCAACCATGTTGCACCACCTTCGCCAGACCATGCCGCCGTGAAGCTGCCGCCATCGCGAGACCAGACATGAGTTCTCCGCCTTCGACAAATCACGAAGCCTTCTTCTCTATCCTTGCTGCCGCGCCAGTGGCCACCATCAACCACCAAATCGTCCTCCTTTCTACATGTTTTTGCATCATAATGTGTTTGAATCTACATGCATATTGATTATATGAGTTTTAGGGTTTCTAGGTTTAAATTTAGAATCTACTTTGATTTAATTTAGGAACTTTCATATGATTAAACGGTTTTTACTATCAATTGAGAATGTACTTTGATTGATTAGTAATAATTTCAACTATAATCAATTGAGAATTTACTTTGATTGATTAGCTTTTAATTTGGTTAGGAGATTTAAGAATATATATGATTAAACATAATAGAATTTGATTGAGAATGTACTTTGGTTGAATTTGTTGTGAATAATCTAGAAAGGTTTTGCATTTGATTGGTGAATTTACTTTGGTTAAATGCATGATCGCCCTCGAATTAATTAAGAATGTACTTTAATTAATTTGAAACTTAAACAATAATCAATTGAACAATTATCCGTGAATAACCGATGATGAATCTATCTTGGAAAAGCAGTGAAATTAGCCTATTTCATCGTAACTGTTTTTAAGTTTCTTATTTGTTGTTTAAACATTCTCCAATCATTACTTTTATCCATAAGCATTAGATAGCATTCGTAAGAGTCAGATATTCAAAAGTAATTCCGTGTTCGTTGGGAGACGACTCAGGGTTACTTTAGCCCTATCTACCTTCTTGAATACTCCTTGGCAATACTGAAGTTGCCTTGAAAAGTAGTTTTAATTTGATAGGTTCAACGACAGCGTATCAACCACAAAACCTAGAAAGATGACACTGTCAACACAGAAGGTGCATTTGTCAATATTTCCAAACAATTGATTAGTTCTGAGAATTGTCAAGACAACTCTCAAATGTTGTTGATGTTCTTGCAAGTTTGGACTATACACCAAAATGTCATCAAAATAAACAACTACAAACTTCCCAATGCAATCTCTTAAGACATGGTTCATAAGTCGCATGAATGTGCTTGGAGCATTAGTAAGGCCAAAAGGCATTACAAGCCACTCATATAGTCCAAACTTAGTCTTAAAAGCAGTTTTCCACTCATCACCCTCTTTGATTCGAATTTGGTGATAACCGCTCTTAAGGTCTATTTTGGAAAATATTTGGGTGCCATGCAATTCATCTAACATATCATCAAGTCTAGGGATGGGATGTCTGTATTTTATTGTGATGTTGTTGATAGCCCTACAATCACAACACATGCGCCATTTCTCATCTTTCTTGGGCACCAACAAGACAGGTACAACACATGGACTTAAGCTTTTTTGAACCCATCCTTTATCTAACAAGTCTTGGACTTGTGACTCAATCTCTTTAGTTTCTTGGGGGTTAGTCTTATAGGCAGGCCTATTAGGAAGAGTTGCCCCTGGCACAAAATCAATTTGATGTTCTATTCCCCTTAGTGGGGGAAGACTAATAGGTATGTCCTTGGGAAAGATATCATCAAATGCTTTCAAAAGGTTTTGAATTGGATGAGAGAGAGTCAAAGTCTGAGACTTGCTATTTGTACAAGTGAGTGTTCCTTGACACAAGAGAAGGTATGAAGGTTGCTCAACATGAAGAATATTTTCTAAAGTTTTTTTATTCAAAAGATTTTCATGTTGGTTGACCTTGTGGGAGGGAACACTTTTCTCCCACACCTCTTTATCATCCGTAAGGATTACTCTTGTCTCTTTTTTTTGACTTTCTTTTTTTTTCTTCCTTTTCTTGCTCCCGATTGAGCTTTATTTGTGCTTGATCTTTGGCCACCTAAACAGGTGACAAAGGATGAAGCACAAACTTTTTGTCATTTTTGTGCACAGTTATGGTATTGGTGAGACCATGGTGTGTAGTGTTATTATCAAATTGCCATGGTCTTCCCAATAGTACATGGCAAGCTTCCATAGGAACTAGATCACATATAACATCATCTTTAAAGTTTCCTATGGAAATTGCCAGTTTAACTTGATTCTTAACTGTTATATCCCCATCTTCATTTAGCCAATGAAGTTTGTAAGGTTTTGGATGGGGTATTACAGTAAGATTCAACTTTTCAACCAGCCTTGTGCTACAACAATTGTAGCAAGATCCACTATCAATAATGAGAGAACAATATTTTTCTTGAATTTGACATATTGTGTGAAAAATGTTCTCTCTTTGTGACATCTCTAGGTTTGGTTGACTGTTAAGCACTCTTCTCACCATGAGAAGTTGACAATCATCAGCAAACACTTCCTCTTCTTTCTCTTGCTCACTCTCATTCTCAGTGGTGGAGGATTCACTTTCACTACTATAAATATCAGTACCTCTTAAAATGATGGTTCTCTTGGTATGACATTGAGCAGCTATATGACCTCTCCCCAAACATTTAAAACACTTGATCTCACTAGTGCGAGTGTGTGAAGATGATTCTTGTCTGGGTTTTTCAACTATTTTGGATAGAGGTTTGAGGGGTTCTTTTTCTTTGACAATCTTATGTTCAAAGGGGGATTGAAATCTTTTCACAGAAGCTTTTCTCAAATTTTGTTGTTCTACCTTTATACACATTTGAACAAGATCATTCAAATCTCTATAAGGTAGAAGTTTAACCCTATCTCTGATATCAAGATTCAACCCACTTAAAAATCTAGCCAAGGTAGTCTCTTCACCCTCTGTTATTCCTGCCCTCATCATGTATAGCTATATCTTTTGTCTGTATTCTTCAACAGACATAGACTTTTGTTGCAATCTTTGGAGCTTGTCCATGAGTTCTCTCTTGTAGTAGGAGGGCATGTGCCTCTTCCTAAGGGCATTTGTAAGCTCATTCCAATATTTTATTGGAGGAATTCGTTGTCTTAGTCTCTCTTGGACTATAGCAGTCCACCAGTACATTGCATACCCTTGAAAACTTAGGGTAGCAAGAGATACTTTTCTTTCTTCTCCCACTTGATGGCAAGCAAAAATTTGCTCAACCTTCATTTCCCAATCTAGGTAAGCCTCAACAGTATCTTTCCCATGAAAATGAGGCAATACCACATTAACTTCCTTAGGAGGAGGAGGATTTTCAAATTCCCTCCTGTGTCTTCTTGATGAAGAGGGTTGATGATAATATTCTCCTACTCTTAAGGCCTCTTGTTCATATTGGGACTCCCCACTATAACTTCTCTCCCTATTTTGGACTTGTTCCTCTCTCAAAAGTTTCAACTCATTTTCAACCATCGCACTATGTAGCTCTCTTTGGACTTTTTCTTGACTTATTTTTCTCTCAATCTCATTGAGTTGATTGACTAGAGTTTGGAATGAAAATTGATCTTTGGAGGTGTCACTAATTCTAGGGGATTGTCTTCCAGACATTTTAATGAACTTAAAAGTTTTCTTGAAATAAAGAATAAAAGTTTTCACTTGAGGATAATATTCCAGGTAAGAGAGGTGAACCGTATAGGTTGCTTAAGTACCAAGTCTTGCCTTGCCAAATATATCCCTAGTTACTTACTAAAATCTTTAAATCAAAATTACTTGTAAATTCACTCAATGTTTAAAGACACACTCAAACTTAAAGAAAACTAGACTCTAGAATCAGACTCTAATGTGATAAGGCTTAGAGTTTAATCTCTTCTAGCCTAAATCACCCTAAATCGTGGAACAAATAAACCAAAAAAAATGAAAACTATTCCTATGGTGAGAGCTCCTAAGTGAGGCTTGAAACTTTGGATCCAAGACACACTCACTGTCTACCAATTTTAAAATGGAACAGTTAAAACAAAGTTTGCAAATGATGGAAGAACACTTGTGAGTTTTGTCCAATCACTTGCGTAATGGCCCTTTACAAAAAAAAATTGCTAATACAATTAGACTTTGCAAAAAGAAAAGAGAAAGGTTTGACAATGCAACTTTGGCTTCTCTCAAATAAAATTGAGTGATTCTGAATGCAATCATGCAAGGCTCACAGTTGCTGGTTAGGAGGATTTTACTTGGCAGCAATCAAACTGCTATTATAGTATCAACAGATATGTTTCCAGCACAACAAATTCTGCAGCACCGTAGTCACCATGCCTTGTGGTTTCCGTTAAATCTCCACTTCCTAGGAGATTACCAATGATGAAGGATCTCTGGCTAGCCCAATCCCATGTAATTATACCTCAAACAAATTATAAATCAGCAGGAGATTAGAAAAGGAAATGAAGCAACTGCACAGAATTGTCTCAGGAAAATACTGCACTACAACACCTTTTATCAAACAGGTGGTAGGCCAGAAAGCCAATGATTGAAAATAAAGCAAGAAAAGGAGATGCAACCACGGAGGCACAACAAAAAGAACCTAGGAAGAGTTCTAGAGCATATTAATAAAGCAAGAAATCAAAACAAGCTGCAATTGAATCAAATTCGGAGACAAATAGTAATTGATCAAAACTGTTTGATAAATTGTTTGAATGAACAATCAGTTTGGTGCACCAGATTTCACAGATTCAACTTGCACTACCTATCAGCTTTTTAATTTGCAATGTTTGTTTCTGTTATATTGCTTTAATATTGAATACACTTGACCAAGCTTTTGCTAACAAGTTTAGATTCTTGGATTGCACCAAAATAGATTGTACAATTAACTTTGGAGTATGCAGCTTGCACCAAAAAAATGAAGACTAAAACTGGTGGTTTAGAGAGTAAAAATTGTACAGGGTTATTTCAAGGTAAAATTTCTTTGCATAACCAATTTTAATTCATTAAATCAAACGTGTTGATACTGAATTTTGATGCAGGAAACTTATGATAACAGATTTTGACTCATTCAACCCTTTTTATGCAGCAAAATGAATAACTCAACCACCCAGATTTTAGTGCACTGAATCAAACGACCTTTGAACATTGAAATGTGTCCATATACATCATTTAAAACTTGTTAAAAGTGCTGGAAATAGTTGCAAAGACGTTCAGCAGTGATCTAATACTGAAATAGGATTTTTAAAAAAAAATGGACTAAGCAAAGTAGTGCAGTTCGGCCAACTGCAGATTGGATACAATGTGAGTTTTCCAATGATGCTACCAAGCCTTTTGCAGAAGCAATTCAGTGCTTTTATGTTGTGCATCAAGTACTAGCTCGGTTTGGACATTCAATCATAGATCCAATTCACCAATTACTTTCACAAAAGCTATTCTACAGCTCAAAATTCTGAAACTGGGATTGTTGTCACAAATCATACACTTGAGCTCCCACTGAGTTTGTTCAGATAATGACAACTTCTTCAGTTTGTTCAGATGTAGCAGAGCACACAATTTTTTAAACCAGATTTGAAGACAGAAATGTAAACACACATGACTGAACATTACAGGATAAGATGCTCAAACAAAAAAGGACTCAAATAACAAAAATGGACCAATTAAAATGATGAGACATAATCAAAATAAAACTAGCACACCAGAACGAACTCAAACAGAACCTAATAACACCAGAGAATGAATAAAACAGTGAAACAAATTCAAAGACAACAAAAGAGCATGATGATAGTGTGAAATTTAAAAAGAAACACTTAGCTCACTGGTGCACTTCGAACCAGGGTCTGAATACCACATGATAGCTCCAGCCTTGGGGCTAATCCATAGATCCATGAGCTTTACGAGAAGAAAAGCAACGACAGCAGAAGAACAAAATGAAAACAGTCTAGACTGTGCAGTGGCAGCGGATGAATATGTGGAAGAAGAGTTTGGATGAGGTGCTTTGGGGAAATGGAGCTAGCTCAGACAACCTTCATCAATGGAAGGAAGCTATAAGAGGTTTGGTAGGAAGCACAGGAGTGACTTTCGGTGGGTAGAAGACGCTGGAAATTGCATCAGCAAATCTATTCTCTCAATTCATCAAAAGTGTTTCTACAATCTGTGCAAGGAGAATTTATAATGGATTCTCCCAGCTTTGAACGGTAGAGATTAAATGCACAATACAAATCTGGAAACACGTGGCAAATGTGTAGAACGTGGGAAGCTTTATTCTGAAATCAGCAATAAAGCACGTGGCAACATAGTGGAATGCATCAGCTGGTCAAATGGGTTTTTCCGGATTGATGAGCTCCAAGGTTGGTACGTTGAGTGCGAACCTTTATTTTGGTTATCCTTCCCCTTGTGCTGGTTTGGACCATGTTGGATCTTTTGGTTGTTCTCCTGGTCCCAATCAAAACAATTAATTTTCATAATTTGCTCAGACATATGCATTGAAGTCTACATCATAAAATTGATAAGATTTCGGCAGCATTTCGCATTGCTCTCCGAAATACACGAAATGAGAGTAGTCAACGATGACCACAATCAAATATGCATCCGGAGAACAACAGAAATACTAAACCAAAATTTTATCAATCTTATCCATAAACTCCAATTGACATGTTATTGCAAATTATGAAAATTAATTTTCTCAAACTGTCCAATCGGACAATTCAAAATTTAACACAAACGATTAAAAGATTAATCGTTTATGTTAAATTTCAAACGGGAACTAAGTGTCTCTCAATGATTTGATACTTATAATAACACAACTAATACATGCATATTCAAAAGCCAATAACACATGCATACCTTAGAGTAAAAAACATGCATACACAAAACCCAATTACATGCATTCAAAAATTTATCAACGAACAAACTAACCTGAAAAGTAGATTCCAAATGAAAGGGGGGGAAATCCAGGAGGGAACGACCTAAAACGTAGCCCAAAAATAGTCAAAGAAGTCCGTCCCCAACGGACGTTTAGTGGGCTGATAGGGGAGTTGAAGCGTTCATTTGTTCAGCCTCTTAGACGTCCGTGCCCCTCCCATGGACTTCTATAATATTATAGACGTTCGTCCCCCCCCCCACGACAGACGTCTAGAGTTTCACTTATATACGAATATGCCACCGGTCAATTATTTACGTTGGGGCTTTTATGGACGGACGTCTATGGGGGGACGTTAAAAGCCAATTCTACACTAGTGAAACCTTGTTCTCAATTTTGAGAAATGTCACTTCATGGTTGAACAAGGTTTCGTTCTAGGGCATATCATTTCTGAAAAGGGAATTGAATTAGACCCTACTAAGATATCTGTGATTTCACAGTTGCCTTACCCCTCTTGCGTGCGAGAGGTGCGATCTTTCCTTGGACATGCAGGTTTCTACAGGCGCTTCATCAAAGATTTCAGAAAGAAGGTGCTCCTCTTGTCCAAACTGCTGTAGAAGGATATTGACTTTGCTTTTGATGACAGATGCAAGTAGACGTTTGATTGCCTGAAGGAAGCTTTGACCACCACCCCTATCATTCAGGCACCGGATTGGACAACCCCATTTGAGCTCATGTGTGATGCATCTAATTATGCATTGGGGGCTGTCTTGACACAGAAAATTGACAAGCTGCCGAGAGTGATCTACTATGCTTCACGCACTTTGGATGCTGCCCAAGCAAATTATACCACCACTAAAAAAGAGTTGTTGGCAATTATTTTTGCCCTTGATAAGTTTAGGTCATATTTGCTTGGATCACCTGTTATTGTGTATACTGACCATGCAGCTCTAAAGTTTCTGTTGAAAAAGGCGGAGTCAAAGCCTAGATTAATCAGGTGGATGCTACTACTCTAGGAGTTTGACTTGCAGATTAAAGACCGGAGTGGACCACAGAATTTGGTTGCAGACCACCTCAGCCAGATTGAGAGAGCTGGGAATGAAGTTGATGTGTTGCCCATCCAGGATGACTTTCCTGATGAGAGTTTGTTGATGATTTCTTATTCTCACCCCACTCCTTGGTTTGCACACATTGTAAATTATTTGGTTTCTTCTGTTTTTCCTCCCTTAGCATCACGTGCTCAGATTGCTAAAATTAAGAGTGATGCTAAGTATTATGTTTGGGATGACCCATATCTGTGGAAGTTGTGCAGTGACCAGGTTACTAGGAGATGCATTCCGGACCATGAGATTGACTCGGTCCTGCAGTTTTGTCATGCCTCCTCACCTGGTGGTCATTTGGGGATACAGAGAATAGCTCGCAGGGTGCTTGACTGTGGTTTCTATTGGCCTTCCATCTTTAAAGATGCGGAGAGGATTTGCAGCACCTGTGAGCCTTGTCAGAGAGCAGGAGGATCAATTTCACAAAGACAAGAGATGCCTCAACAACCTATGCTGTTCTGTGAGGTGTTTGATGTCTGGGGTATAGATTTCATGGGTCCTTTTCCTGTTTCTTTTGGTTTCTCTTATATTCTCCTTGATGTGGATTATGTTTCAAAATGGGTGGAAGCTAGAGCCACCAGGACTAATGATGCTCTGGTTGTTGTAGATTTTGTTAGATCTCACTTCTTTTGCAGGTTTGGAGTGCCTAAAGCAATTGTTAGTGATCAGGGAACCCATTTTTGCAACAGATCCATGCAAGCTTTGCTCAAGAAATATGGGGTGACGCACAGAGTTTCTACACCTTACCACCCCCAAACAAATGGGCAGGCTGAAATCTCCAACAGGGAGATTAAGAGGATTTTGGAGAAGATTGTCCAGCCCAACAGGAAAGATTGGAGTAATAGGTTGGACGATGCTCTTTGGGCCCACAGGACT
Source organism: Vigna reflexopilosa (assembly GCA_027742785.1). Lineage (NCBI taxonomy): Eukaryota > Viridiplantae > Streptophyta > Magnoliopsida > Fabales > Fabaceae > Vigna > Vigna reflexopilosa. The sequence goes on from CM050924.1 coordinate 18,491,447, forward strand.
GCCTACAAAGCACCCATTGGGATGTCTCCCTATCGGGTTGTCTTTGGAAAGGCATGTCACCTACCATTTGAAATTGAGCATCGGGCATACTGGGCTGTGAAGACTTGCAACTTCTCCATGGATCAAGCTGGAGAGGAAAGAAAGTTGCAATTGAATGAATTGGATGAGAGCCGATTGGAGGCCTATGAGAACTTGAAGTTCTACAAGGAAAGGACAAAGAAGTTCCATGACAGTTCTATTGTTAGAAAGGACTTCGAGGTTGGCCAACAAGTTTTATTGTATAACTTTAGGCTTGGACTCATGGGTGGTAAATTGAGATCAAAGTGGAATGGACCTTTTGTTGTGACTAATGTCTATCCTTATGGTGCAGTCTAGATCCAAGGTCCATCCGCAGCTGAAAGCTTCAAGGTTAATGGGCATAGACTGAAGCCCTTCCTCAGCAATCCTTCTTTGTTGGATGTAGCGGTGGAAGAGACGTCTTTGGTCGACCCTGCCTCTTTTCCCCTCTGACTCAGGGGAGTTTCTCTTCTCCTTCCCTCCTCACTTTTATTGCACTTGTCTATATCTTCTGACTGTTCTGATTGTTAATCTGATGATCGTGACACACTGAGGGCATTGTGTAGTTTAAGTGTGGTCCATTAGGGGAGATTTTTCTTTGCTTAGGTCTTGTTTTCTAGGTAGTTTTTGTTGTGTCTTGTGTACAGTTTTACCTGTTTCTCTTGATTTCTACACTTGTTTAGCTTGTAGATGTGTCTTTCACTTCATCGATACTTTTATGGTTTGAATTCCTTGTTTTCTTTGCTTGGGAAGATGATTATGATGTTTGAGAGGTTGAATTGATTGTGACATAAATGCCCTATGTGAGATTTGAGCCACTTTATGTTCTTTCTTGTGTGATATATCTTTTGATTGCTTGCACATATGCCTTGGCTTGACTCTTTTGATGATTCTTGATTGATATGCATGTTTGGAAGTGATAAAGGCAGTTTTGTTCTTGAGCCTCTCTAGCCAAATAGCTTACCTTGTTTTGATCCTTTGATAACCCCTTTTGAGCCTATACTTTCCCATTTCTTTGTTTTGAATCTCATACACTAGCCCTAAGTGAAAAACCATGATTACCTTAACCTTAGGGAATTTTGGAGCTTTGGAACTGTTTTGGAAACAAGTGTGGTTTCCTTGGGGATTCTGATGAATTGGCTAGTTAGTTCCTATTCTTGTTTTGTTTTTGTAAATATGTGTGCATCTTGTCTCTTATAGTTTTGTTCTGAAAAGAAAGAAAAAGAAAAAGAGACAAGATGAGAAAATAAAAATATACAAAAAAAATGAGAAAAATAAAAAAAAATTGTGAATATTGGAGTCAAGAAGAGGATTGAATTAGAGGGTTGGGTGTAATTTGATTGTATTTTCACTTGTTCCCCATTGCTCCTCTATTTCTTTTCGTTTGTAGCTTTTTATCCATATTTTATCCTCCCTTGTCCTTAGCCCCATTACATCCATAAAAGACCTTTTGATTTGAACATGCATATGTTTTGAGTGTTAATATCAGAGGCTTGCCAAGTCTGTTTGTTTCTTGTTTTCTTGAGTGCATTGAGTTGACATTGTTTACCCTAGACACTTGAGAGAAACACTGATAGTGCATCTGTGAGGTTCTGTTGCTTTTGATTCACCTCTTGAGCTGATTAATCATTTTGTCATGTTTTGAATTGCTTGGATGATTTTATGAGTATCTACTTCTCTTTGATTCTGCGTTGGATACTATCTACTTCCTTTCTTGGTCCAGATTCCTTGACAACTGTGTAATTCTGTTTCTGTCTTTGTTAGTCTTTGTTTTCTGTGAGCAGAGTTTGTGTCACTTCCCTGATGTTCTTTGAACTATTCCTTGATTCGCGTCTTGATTTTGCCCAGGAGTGCAAAAGACTAAGTGTGGTATATTTTGATGAGTCAATATTTTCTTGACTTCACCTAGTCTATTGTGCTAGAATTAATCAGGGAATTGTGCTTAAATGTCCAATATTTTTCCGTTTTTGTTAATTGTGCTTAATTTGACCAGAAATTCTTATTTTAATTAATTTGAATTATCTGAGTTAATTATTTTCATCATTGACTGCAGGAAAATTTTGAAGATACATTTTGGGACATCAGGAAGAATGCAAATAAATTCAAGACTCTCCACATAGGCATCTAGAATTAATTAAATTATAATTTAGTAGTGTAAAATGTTTTTGGATTAACTTCAGTAGATTTAGCCAATTTTTTGGCAAAAATGAACTAGACAAAAAATGAGGGTGGATGACTTGGCACCCTAGGGTTTTATTGTGTGGACCCCACCCTCATTATAAGAAACTCACGGCCTTGGAGATGCTTCCAACCGCCACTTGCCAGTTATTATCTCGGTTCATGGAACGCTGCTTTGAATGATGAATAAAGAACACATCTTTTTTTTTTCCTTGAGTATAAAAACGGTGATTCATAGTGTGTATGTGTGATGGCTGATTTAGTGCAACGCATTCTTTCATTTAGCTTTGGGTTTTCATTCATTTAAAAAGAGATGATACGACCTCAGGATGGGAATCTGGAGCAGTATATGTAAATGCTTTTAGACAAAGTTGATTTTATTTTGTTGGGAAAGAAGCACGCAGATGGTTGAGAGAAGGAGTGTTGATTGATGAAAAAGGAAGTGGTGATTAAGTGGAGAAAGCAGCACGTAGGTGAAGCGTTGATTCCAGAAGCACGGGGAGAATCACGGAAGAAGTTGGCAGCGGAGCACGTTGTTGAGCTGGAAGAGAAGTGGAAGGTGATTTCATTAGGTGTCACGGAGAATGGACGAAATGAAGAAGTGATTAAAAGAAGGAGCATATTGATTGGATGAAGTGGTGTTCATGTCCAATCATAGGGATTCGGTCATTAGAAGTAGTTATTCTACTTTGAAAAGCAATGATTAATCATTTAGGATGGAGAAAAGGTTGTGCACGAGGACGTTTATCTAGAGGCAGAAGCATGATTTAATTTGGAGAGAAGAATGAATTTGTTTTCTTTTAAAAGCCACGGTTAAGCTATTGTAGGGAGGATAGATTTCCATCATCATTTTAATTGTTTTTACAAATGAGAGTAGGCATGGATTTCAATGAGAGAAAAGAAGAGTTGTTTCACTTTGGAAGCACAAGGGGTTTTTCATTATTTTCTTTTAAAAGCACACACACACGAACAGTAGAAGAAGCATTCCAGCAGGTTGCTTGTCACGCATATTCACGGTAGAAGAGATAGGTAACGCATTTAAATTGGAAGGGGAGTGTGTGAGTGTGTCACATCCAGCATTATTAGGAGGAATAGTGTCACGGTTGTTGGAAGAAAAGAGATTTGTTTTTGTTTTTATGAAATGAGAAGTAGATTAGGTGGGAGAATGATGGGACGTTGGCAGCAGTGTAGCAACAATGCATTTCTTTCTTTTAGATTCATTACTTTTGATGTTTAGCTTACAACATTGTGCATTTAATGTTTTAGCTTGTCGCATTTCTATAGTTTGAATTGTGTTTGGATATTTGTGTGTGGTATTGTTCACTTTAATGTTTTCATGCACTTTAATGCTTTTAATTATGTTCGATTGTGTTTAATTGTCATTTTAATTTAATCATTTGCATTCACAAATCCTTTCACAACCCCCCCTAAATGTCTGACCTAATCCTTGAACCACATTTGGTCCTCGAGAGACGACCTAGGAGTCACTTCCTAGCACTACACTGCATTTTTAATGCACATCAAATTTGATGGGCCGCGACAGCCGCATCAGGTATCATTCCAACTTTCTTCTCCATAAGGAGCCTCCTATCTTGGACCACCTTAAAATGCTTCTCATGTTTGCGAGATAGGAACCTACTAGAGTAGGGTTGTTCTGGTTCCTTATCTTTCTTTTGGATGCCATGGTCTTCACTCTTTTGCCTGAAGAGGATGTCATTCCTACATCAAACACATATTACAAAATCACAAGACATATTGTTAATCATTAGTAAACCAAAAACAACACCCTAAATCCATGCTAAACCACCGCTGAGGGTCAAAATCACCCCTCAACCCCACCAGTGCATTAATCCAGCACAAAATTCAGCCAAAAACCAAAGTCTGTTAGAGTGTCGCTGAACAGAAATTTACCCCTGAGCAGTGATTCTGCAAATTTTTGGAAAACACTCTTTTGACCTTTCCTAACTCCACCCACATACAATTTTCATACTTCCAGATCAAAATCAATCAGTTCAATCGGTTCAAACATCAATTAATTCATCAAAACATGCATAGGAATCAAAACCCCTAAATATTCATGCTTCAACAATCATATTCATGCTCAAGAACCCTAAATGAAAAATGCTAGACTTACTTGGGTGGAGATGCTAGATGAGTGGAGAGTGCTTTTAAACTGTGAAGAACAATGATGCTCTCTCCCAACCCCAAACTTGAATGGAAACTTGATGCAAAAATGAATGGAAGAGAGGTTTTATGAAGGGGGAAGAAAAATAAAAATGAAGGGAACTCTTGGGAGATTGCTTGAGAGTGTGTGGCAGGAGTGAGATCTGAAAGTTCCTACCAAAACACGCCCTAGGAAGTCCATCCAATTATGCAGTGGTGGCGCTCAGCGGTATTTACCACTGAGCAACACTTGCGGCTTCAACTTACCTTCTTCCTAGCTCGCCCTAGGTGTCTTTATTCTAATACCTCTCACTCACTCAATGTATTTAGGTTCTCACATCACTCAAAAATTCAATCCCTATCATGCAACTAGAACAAAATAAACAAAAACAATTAAAATAATGTCAATCAACTAGGTTGCCTACCAGGTAGCGCTTGTTTAACGTCACGAGCCTGACCTAAAATCCTCTAGCACCCTTCAGTAGATGCAAATCTTTCTTACCAACACCCATTAGTAGGTGTATACAAACATAGTATCCTTCAGTAGATACCTAACCACCTAGCATCCATCAGTAGATGTTATACCCTGTAAACAAATTTATAACAAAAATAATAAAAGTTCATAACTAAACCAAAAACAAAAGTTCTTAAATCACTGGGTTGCCTCCCAGCAAGCGCTCTTTTAACATCACTAGCTTCACCCAATAAAACTCAAGTTCCTCCTTCTTTTTCTTCTTTCTACTGAACTTCTTCAGAAATTTAATAAAGCCAGGAACATGTTGCAATGTCTCAATCATAGGAACTTTAATATCCAATTTCTTGAAGATTTCCATAAAACACTTAAATTTCTTTTCCTTCCTATGATACTTCTTTAGATGAGGATGGGGTTTTTCATATGATTCCTTCTTCTTTCCTCTCGTCTTGTTTTTCTTACTTCTCCTCTCCCTAAATTTTCTCTTTTTCTTTTCTCTTATTTTTTTCTTCCTTTCTCTTTTTCTTCTCAACTTCTTTATTTTCACACAAATTTTCTTTTTCTCTTTTCTCTCAACCACTTCTTTTTCTTTTTCTTCATCTTTATCTTTCTCACTCAACTCTTCTTTTTCTTTTCTCTCTATCTTTTCCTCATCTCTCCCTATTTTTTTCTCATAAAAAATCTTGTCACTTTCAGTGACAATGGCTTGACCTTCCTCCTTAGGGTTAACGTCAGTATTAACCTCAAAATCGTCCAATCTTTGACTAATGTAACGAAGGCTCATCTCCATCCTTTTACATGATGCTTCAATGTTTTTCTTAGTGGAGATGGACACCTATAAAAACTGTTGAAGTGTGTCATCCAACGTTGACCTTCTTTCCGATAGAGAGGGTTGTTGTTGCCATTGTTGTTGTGGTTGATTCTCAAATTTTTCGACAGCTTGCAAAAATTGACTTTGATCCATGGTTGAGTGAGGTTCCCACCAGTGGTTGAGATTACTTTGGTAGAATTGAGTGCCCATATAGTTAAATTATTGTCTGAATTGCATCCTGCAAGCATTAGGCACAAAACTCTAGAAAATATTTGTTAGCACAAAAAGATGGAAAAGATAGATAAAAAATCAAAAGATATAATTGAAAAGATAGGAAGATAGGAAATAAAAACAGAAAAATAAAAATAGAAAAACAAAATTCAAAACAAGTCAAAAGTAATCAAAAATCACACAAATAAACTAGTTAAACCACGAGTCCCCGACAATGGCGCCAAAAACATGATGACAAATTTATGAACACCGAAAAACGGCGCCAAAAACTTGGTAAGACCAAGTATCGTTCTCCCAAAGGACTCACGCCCTAGTTAGTGATATGATTTCTTGATTATTTAAGACTTGAGAACAAATTGTTATAAGTTTCACATGCAAAAGACAAAAAGTAAACATGTCTGCATGTGATGATCAATGGGAAAGAAGAAACAAAACACGTGAATTGAAATATGTGGATGAGTATGTTGTTGGGGCAATCAATTTCATCTTATCCACTCTCATATATTTTACGAATTCATCATTCTTTTCATCAATGTTAATGCCACTCTCTAAATTACCTTAAACCTGATGTCTCGGCGAAGAAAGCCTAATCATAATCACTAGTTTACAATGTCTTGTCTCCCTTGCAATTAATCATGCATTATAGTGAACGGAAGCTTAACGACAACCAACCATCATATTCCTATGTCTAGTTTTATACTACTGTTGGGAGAGTTTCCCCAGATCTAGATTTTACCGTATGTGTCCATATCAATAAAACCAATAATCATGACATCGAATGAGTTAAACAATGCATGCTTTGAGCAAAGAGGAAAAACCCTAACTAATGATGAAAGAAAGCATGTATCATAAATATGATCTTTAAACACAAAATTCCATATATGAGAGCTTCAAAAGATTACATTGATTCCCCAACAACAATACAAAGTTTAGTTCACCATATTCATGGTGAAACTAGATGAACAATAATGAAAGAATGGAAGAGATAGAAAAACCCTAGAAAGAGAAGAGTAGAGCCGTCACCATCTCTAATTCTACCCGAAGGGGTGAAAAGTGTGTTTTGCGTCTTCTCCAACCAAAGATACAAACCCTAGGACGTCCTAAAGCTTATATACTATTCTAAAAATTATAGAAAAGTAAGCCCAAGCCCAAAATGCACTTTCACCCCTCAACGGTGCGTGTGTTGAATTCTTCCCCTCAACTGCACTTTCACCCCTCAACGGTGCCAACGAGTGTTAAGTAGTGTCGCTCAGCGGTAAAATCGTGCTCAGCGGTAAAATACTGCTTAGCGGTAAGTGCGTGTGTTGAATTATTCCCCTCAACTGCACTTTCACCCCTCAGCGGTGCCAACGAGTGTTAAGTAGTGTCGCTCAGCTGTAAAATGGAGCTAAGCAGTACTTGCGGCTTCTCTTCTTTTGCACTTTTTGAGTTCTTTTTTGATTCCATCTCTATCCTTCTTCACTTCTTTCATCAAATTCACCTTAAAACCTGCATAAAACACTGAAATCAAGCATAAACCTGTCCAACTCTTATTTCCCAAAATATAAACAAAAGCATGATTCCAAGCTAGTTTCTAAGTGTTAAAGGTTGCTTTTAGTATCAATTTTAAGCATGAAAATAACAGTTTTTCAACTGTTATCAGGCATCTAGCATCAACTTGGTTTGGGAACCTCCAAGGAAAAGAAGGACTACTGTTGCTTCGTCAAAGCCATGAGTGGGTTTCTTTCTCAACAAGCTCTTGTACCTATCTGATAATAGTTGAAAAACTGTTATTTTCATGCTTAAAATTGATACTAAAAGCAACCTTTAACACTTAGAAACTAGCTTGGAATCATGTTTTTGTTCATATTTTGTGAAATAAGAGAGCTGGATAGGTTTATGCTTGATTTCAGTGTTTTATGCAGGTTTTAAGGTGAATTTGGTGAAAGAAGTGAAGAAGGATAGATATGGAATCAGAAAATAACTCAAAAAGTGCAAAAGGAGAAGTCGCAACTACCGCTCAGCGACAGTTTACCGTTGAGCGCACTCTGGAAACCACGTCACTAGTGGAAAAATGACATTTTATAACGTACAAAAATGACTTTTTATAACGTAGTTACTGAGGACATAGTTCTGGGCGATATAGTAAGTCTGTGCATTTTATAACGTAGCAGAAATTTACGTTATAATATGTTGAACATATTACATCGTAGTTTCTGAAGTCCGTCATAATATGCGTAGTTTATTATGACAAATTTTCATTTGTGTGTTATAAAAGGTGGGAGGTATAATGACGTAGAAGTTTTTGTACGTTATAATATATGATCTATTATTACGTATATATTTTTGTACGTTATAATATGTGATCAACTTATCATAACGTACATTGTTTAGTACATCATAATATGTTTTTTTTAAAAACAAAAATTGATTATTACATTTGACATCCAAGAAAATTATAATAATATTCCTATATTAACATCTCATTCAATCAATTTATAATCAATATAGCTTCAAATAAACAAATTTAATGATACTAACAAAATAGAATTCATTTCAAACATTAAATCATCTAATAATTTAATACCATTTATACATGAAACTATATATTAAATTCAAATATTACATTAATGTACATACACTATTGAATTGTAGCCAAATTTCTACTAACACTTAAAATAAAATAAAGAAGCTCAGTTCCTTCCAATGTCTTCAATGTCTGCAGCTCCCATGGCAGATGAATCAGTAAAGATCTACAAATAAAATAATAGAATTAAAATTGTAATGAAACACATTATGAAAATAAATTTAAACCAGCAATTGACATGGGAGATGAATCAGTAAAGATCTACAAATAAAATAATAGAATTAAAATTGTAATGAAACACATTATGAAAATAAATTTAAACCAGCAATTGATACAACATCTTGTAATATGAAGAGTCTCTTACTTGAAATTTGAAATAGGAACACAACAAAAAAAGGTCAACAACCAGCCACCTGCAAAACAAATGTAAAATTAAAATAAAATTAATTGATATAAATAGTAAAATTATGAGAGTAATTTCCCAATTTTTTTCCAATAAATAAACTATTTGTTAGTTCACATTAATTCAACTTTATTCTTCATGCCATCCTTGCAAATCTCATTATACATAATGCTCATGTGTTTACTTTTATCATCGTAATCAACTATTTTAGTTTAGTGGTATGAATTCAAAATTTGAAATATACGTCTATGAATAGGGGATGAATAGGTCAATATCTAATCAAGAATCAAAATATCACAATGAAGATATAAAAATGAATTACAAGAATTAAAATACATGTTACATGACAAACCAGACGTTTAAGGCATAGAGAGAGAGGAAAGGCCACTAATATATGTTACAAGGTAGTGAAGATCGCCCACTGCACGATAGAATCTTGTTCATAATTAATTAGCTTCTCATTTCCAATAATAAGACAAGATTCAAACATCTGGTGGACATGTATATCAAACTTGAGAGAGAAAAACGAAAAAAAGTACTTGAGATTATTTAATCTTTTAGCTAATTCATTCATTTATAGGAACCCTTTGCATCAAAGATATATACAAAAAAATTAATGATCAACCTACACATAGGCCAGATAGGTAATACAATGCATAATCTAACCTATTAAACTAGGTTAAAACAATTTTGTCACTGACATAAAAGTAATTGGATATTTTCCTTGTAATAAGGACTGAGAAAATTAAAACACAGTTCCAAAAAATAATCAGAATTTTTTCAGATTACTCTTTAAGAAAGAACTTAGCAAATAGAAATGTGTTACACACTTCTCAAAACAACAAACAGATTATTCAACCATATATCATAAAACTGATTAAAACAAAAGTGTAACAATATCTTTGGAAATGGAGATAAAAAATAGAATCCCAAGTAACAAAAAAGGAAAAAAATGTATATAGGAGGAAAAACCCATTGAAGGTAAAATTCATCATAGCTATTTTCAAAATAACCATTCTATACATACCCTCAACGTCAAGGCCAGAGGAGAATAAGTAGAATCAAACTACTGTTGAATAGCAGCTGTGTGCTTCACAAGTCCATTTTGAAAAGCCTTGCAAAAGTACTCAGTTGAAGGGTGCATGTTTTCTAACTTGAATCTTTTCTCAGGCCTCAAGACGATGAAGGTGGGTTGTTTAGGGTAGCCTGTAGTTGATGCTCTGTGCCAAAGCCTGCAGCCTAGCAATTGAACAAAAATGAGCATTTTAGCAGTAAAAAAATTGATTTGGGAATAACAATTGAAGAACTAAAATTGGCACACAGATTTCTGAAAACATTTCAGTTCAAGAACCTCAGGTAAGGAAGTTGTTGGGAGGGTCGCACCGCACACAAAAGTTGTTTGCAAAATTAATACAGTATATTACTAGGAAGTGGCTCCTAGGTCGTCTCTCAAGGACCAAATTGTGGTTCAGTCTCAGATCACACACGAAGATGGGGGGGTTTGTAGTGTTTTTGGTTGCGCATGAAATTTAAACACGACTGAATTAAAAACGTTAAAATAAACTTCAGTACAGTAAAACGAAATTAAAATAGTGAAAACGAAATTGGTACAGTAAAAAACGGAAATACAGTAACATGAAACGGTAAAAATAAATCTGGAACATTAAAAACGAAAATACAGAAAAACATGAAATATAGAAAACAGTAAATACGGAAAATAGTAAATTAAAAACAGAACAGAATTACTACAACAGAATATAGTAAACCAAATTATAGTAAATAATTCAAAGTGAAATATTCAATGGCATAGTAAAACAACAACAAAGATTAAAGTGCAAATAAACAATCTACAGAAATTAAATTACAACCGAAATTAAATTACCATAGTAAAATAAAAACAGTTAAACAAAATTTAAATTTCAATAACAGAAAATGAAACTAAACTTGAATTGATATTAAACTCATTACAGCAAGCAAACCATAAAATTAGAACCTAATGTGTACACCATTTTCTCTCAACCGTAGCCTTCCATTTTCCGTCACAACTGCTGCCTTCTCTGTTCCAGCCGTCCAGTGTTCCCTCTGCTGGACCGAGAATCCCAGCTCCACCTCCTTCACGGCACCTCCTCTACTTCTACTGGAAAAACACTAAACTACACTACAGGCTGGGACTAAAACTGAGGGCTACTGGAAGAGAGAGCCTCTCCAGGCCGTAAAACCCCCTAACTGAAGGCTGCTCCCACTCCCCCTTTTATTTCTGCCGTGAGGTGCTTTTCCAAGAAAGACAAAAATAAAATTGTCTTTTTCTAGCAGCTTTTCCGTGTGTTTGTCTCCCTGGCACCTTTGTTTTTTTTCTTCAATCTATGCTAAAAGTAAACAAAGGTGGGCCCTCCATGTCTTGCTTTCTTTTTCTCCATAATAATCACCGTGTTTTCCTCTCTGCTTCCAAAAGTAAATCAGTGCAGCTTGCTGGACGCTATTGTGAAGTGTGCGTGTGGTGGGCCATGATGTGCTGCACCTGCTGGACGTGCGTATTCTCTCTGCTGGGCTTGCTGCTGCTCAAAAGATGGATGTGTGGTGCCTTCCGTGCTTGCTGGACGCTCCCCATGGGCCGTCTCTGTGTGAACCCCGCGTGGACGTCCGTTGCTGCCCCAGCTGAACGTTGCTATCCGCGTGAAGCCAAACCAGGCCGTGCGTTCTCTTCATTTTGCAGCTCCCAAGCTTGCTGGACCGCTCGTCGTGGGCGTGTGCTTTCTTTCTTCCAGCACCCCCTCAAGTTTGCTTCTTGGACGTGTGTGCCTTCCATGTGCTTGATGAAGATAGATGGGCGTGGACCACCCACTCCGTGACAAGCTGCTGCCAAGCTGGACCAGAATTTCAATTGCACCTCGAAACAGTAAATCCACACCTCTCACTTTTTAGTTTAAACAAAATTGATGTCACATTTTCTTTTGACCTCCAAAATGTCCCAAATATTATCCAACAATTTTCCTACAATTAATAATGAAAATAATTAGCTCAAATAATTCAAATTTATTAAAATAAGAATTTTTGGTCAAATTAAGCACAATTAGCAAAAACGGAAAAATACCGGACATTTAAGCACAATTCCCTGATTAAATTCGGTACAATAAGCTAAGTGAAATTGAGAAAATATTGACTCATCAAAATAGACCACACTTAGTCTTTTGCACTCCTAGGCAAAATCAAGACGCAAATCAGGGAATAGTTCAAAGGACATCAAGGAAGTGACATAAACTCAGCACACAAAAAACAAACACTAACTAGGACAGAAACAGAATTACACAGTTCTCAAGAAATCTGGACCAAGAAAAGAAGTAGACAATTCCAACACAGAATGAATCAGAGAAAGCAGATACTCATGAAATCATCCAAGCAATTCAAGACATGGCAAAATGATCAATCAGCTCAAGAGGTGATTCAAAAGTAACAAAACCTCACAGATGCACTATCAGTGTTTCTCTCAAGTGTTTAAGGTAAATCAATGTCACTCAAGAAAGCAAACACAAATAGACTTGGCAAGCCTCTAATATCAACACTCAAGCACATACGCATGTTCAAATCAAAAGGTCTTTTCATGGTTGAAATGGGGCCAAGGACAAGGGAGGATAAATATGGATGAGAAGCTACAAACCAAAAAGAATAGAGGAGCAATGGGGAACAAGTGTAAACACAATCAAATCACACCCAGACCTCTAATTCAATCCTCTTCTTGACTCCATTATTCACAATTTTTTTTCTTTTTTTAATTTTTTTTTTATTTTTCTGTATTTTTTTTTCTCATCTTGTCTCTTTCCTTTTCTCTCTGTTTAGCACACGACTATAAGAGACAAGATATAAATCATATTTCCAAAAACAAAACAAGAAGAGGAACCAACTAGCCAATTCATCAGAATCCCCAAGGAGATGACACTTGTTCCCAAAACACTTCCAAAGCTCCAAAATTCCCTAAGGTTAAGGTAATCATGGTTTTTCACTTAAGGCTAGTGTATGAGCTTCAAAACAAAGAAATGAGGAAAGAATAGGCTCAACAAGGGTTTTCAAAGAATCAGAACAAGGTAAGCTTATTTGGCTAGAGAGGCTCAAAAACAAAACTGCCTTATCACTTCCAAACATGCATATCAATCAAGAATTATCAACAAGAGTCAAGCCAAGGTATACGTGCAAGCAATCAAGAGACATATCACACACAAGAAAGAACATCAAGTGGCTCAAATCTCACACAGGGTAATTTATGTCACAATCAAATCAACCTCTCAAACATCATAATCATCTTCTCAAGCAGAGAAAAGCAAGGATTTCAAACAAATCAGAGTATCAATGAAGTGAAAGACACATCTACAACCTAAACAAAGTCCAGAAATCAAGAGAAACATGTAAAACTGTACACAAGACACGATAAAAATAACCTAGAAAAGAAAAAATTTAACCAAGAAAACAAAAACTAACGAAGAAAAATAAAAATCTCCCCAAATAGACCACACTTAAACTACACAGTGTCCTCAATGTGTCATAAGCATAAGATCAGAAATCATAACAGTCAACAGATCATGGGCAAGTGCAATAAAAGTAGGGAAAGGGGGAGAAGAGAGAAAGAAAACTCCCCTGATCATGGTGGCAGTTGCCAATTTTGGACTTGTAGGGAGATATTTTCCACCATTGGATCCAACAAGGAAGTTTTGAGGAAGAATTCCTTCATCCTCCATATTTGATCTAGCAGGAAATGTCTTCCATAGCTGGATCTAAGAAGCAAGGATTGTTGATGAGCAGGTTCAACCGGTACCTATTGATCTTCAAACTGTTGTGTAAACTGGCACCTTTGTCTGTGGGCGTTTGTTGGTTAAATTCATGTGTGCCTCCTGTAACATGGTTAGTGCAATGTGGCTCCAAAGAAATGACATACAGAGGTATCACACCCAATCCCAATGTATCAGACTGAACCTCAATTATACTCTCAGAACATGAATCACTTTCAAATTTAGAAATAATATCAACCACAGACTCAGATTCATGTTCAGTGCATGGAGAATAAACATTCGGATGTGATAGCAAAAAGTGGTTCTCATCATGAAGAAAGGAAGAATTAAAAATAGACTCATCAACAATATAATCATCAACATACCTATCAACAGCATAATCATGAATAGCACAATCATCAACAACATAATCAAACTGAGGTATGTTTACCTCCACTTTCCTAAAGATTGATTGAGTAGTGGAAGATGAAAGTGGTCTACCTGGCTCAAAATTACTGCTTATACCTGCCTGGTCCTCAAAATCTTCATCAGTCTCCTCAAGTGCAATAGTAGGGACATAGGAAGGTGGAAAAGTAGGTGGCATAGTGAGCACATGACTCTGGTTCCCATCCCCTATGTGGATGACACTAACATCATCAGGAATCTTAACAGTCTGAAATAGAGATACCTCTAATTCTTGAGACTGTTCCTGATGAAGCTGAGTGGCCATCTGCCCTGTCTGATCATTCAAACTCTGAATGGACACTCTGGTCTCTTGCATGAACTCAATGTTCTGCACCTCCAAAAAGTAAATCCACACCTCTCACTTTTTAGTTTAAACAAAATTGATGTCACATTTTCTTTTGACCTTCAAAATGTCCCAAATATTATCCAACAATTTTCCTACAATTAATAATGAAAATAATTACCTCAAATAATTCAAATTAATTAAAATAAGAATTTTTGGTCAAATTAAGCACAATTAGCAAAAACGGAAAAATACCGGACATTTAAGCACAATTCCCTGATTAAATTCGGTACAATAAGCTAAGTGAAATTGAGAAAATATTGACTCATCACAAGTCTCCAAGGTTTCCAAATTAGAATCGGTCTTAATAAGGCCCAAAATCCTACAAAGAATCCTATACCCATGCTTATGTGCAATGCTTCATAGAAATCACAGTCATCTCCATCCTTTTCTGTTACTGCTTCTGCCTTTGCTGTTGAATAGTCTCTAGGACAACTTTTGTTGAGTTGTTCACCACAAAGATCAATATTTCCTTCAAAACTAGAGGCTTGAAAGGTCTCCAATAAAAACCAACCTAATTAGGCAGGACAAAACCAAAATTGAAAGAATCAAAGGTTACTCCTCCACTCTTTTAATAGACACCAAAGCAACAGATTCATGTATCCAAAGAAGTGATTACCTCCACTCATGATTTTGTACAATAAACAAAGAACATGATATATGTCTTCCTAACCTACTACTTACCAAGGTTCTACTCCACACAACTAAAATATCGGAGGTCTTTAAGTGTCTAGTTTCTTCGAAAGATCATCAGAGGCAAAATATCATCACAGGCTAACATGTTCAGTTCCTCAACAAAATCAAAAAAATTGAAAAGCGTCCCAACACAGAACAACAAACCCTAAACCCCATAATTTCTCCCAACATCAACCCTAAAACCCCAAATTTCAATGCCCAATGAAAAATAATCAAACTTTCTCAAATGAGAACGCCACACACAGTAATCGGAACCAAAAATTGAAGTAAATCAAGTAAAGCCTTCTTTATCCTTTTCTTCCCTATTGTGCATGGAATGAAGCATCCTCCTGGATCTTTTGCTTTTGGAGGGAATGGCTCCTTCTTAACAACTTTATACTTCTTTTTATCATCATCTCTACGTCTTTTCTTTGTAGAGACTTCTTCCTCAGGTTTTGTATAAACTGCAATATGCTGTAATATCTCCTTCCAAGGTACATCATTGTCCACCATCTTGAATAATTCTGTAAAATCATATTGTTTCTCTTGATTTATTGGAAAAGGAAAAATATCTTCACTTTTTATCTGTCTTCTCTCTCCTTTCTCTTTTCTCTCTTCTTTCATCTTTTCTCTCTTCTTTCTCTTTTCTCTGTTCTTTTTCTTTTTCTTTCTCTCTGTCTAACTCAACTGTTTCAACATTTGCACTCTCCAACACTTTACATTCCTCCCTGGGGTTAACCTCTGTATTAGCCCCAAAATTTTTGTCAGGCCTTTCTTCCAACTGCTTGGTAATCTGACCCATTTGAATCTCCAAGTTTTTAATAGCAGCTTCAGTGCTCTTTTGAGAAGATTCGGTTTTCTGTATGAATTGCTGAAGAGTTTCTTCCAACCTTGTTGATCTTTCATTAAGTATAGAAATTTGTTGCCATAAGGTTGGTTGTTGTTGTTGCTTGTTAAATTGCCCAGTCTTTCCAGCTTGCCCACTTTGTCCTTGACCAATGCTTGGGTGTGGTTTCCACCCTTTATTGAAATTCCCTTGACGGTATGAAAATTGATTAGCCATGAAGTTAACATCCTCTAAAGCTTCTGCTGGAAAGGCGCATTGACCATTGATATGGTCACCCCCACATAATTCACACAATTATGGTTGAACCTGTGCAACAGTCTTTAACTCTTTTGGCAGTTGTGCAAGTGTTTTTGTTAGAGTCTCCAATTGTTGAGTTAGTATCTTGTTTTGTGCTAGCAAGGCATCATTGGTTAGCAACTGTAGAACTCCTTTTTGTTGAATAGGAGCTCCTCTTTCACTGTTTAGTTCATTATCACTTGTAGCCATATTTTCAATGATTTTTGTCGCTTCCTCTAGAGTTTTCCATTTGATATTTCCTCCTGCTGAGGCGTCAAGCATCATCTTGGTTTGTGAACCAAGACCTCCAAGGAAGATCAAGACGACCTCCACTTCGTCAAATCCATGCGTGAGAGTCTTTCTTAATAAGCTTTTATATATGTCCCATGCATGACCTAGTGATTCCTCCATGCCTTGACTATATGATGAAATCTCTTGCTTTCCTGTATTTACCTTTGATTGTGAGAAGTATTTATTTAAATACTTTGTCACCACTGCTTCCCACTCTGTAAAGCTTCCTTCTGGAAAAGAATTCAACCAAAGCTTAGCATTGCCTCCTAATGAGAATGGAAACAGGCTAAGTTTGATTGCTTCGTCCGGTACCCCATTTATCTTTACTGTGTTGCAAATCTCGTTAAACGTTGTGAGGTGCTCATATGGGCTTTCGTGAGAATACCCATTAAATTGGTTACTCTTAACCAGTTGGATTAATGCTGGTTTCACCTCCATATTAGCCGCATTGACTCTTGGTCTTGCTATGCTATTGAAATGCTGAGGTTCAGCTATATTAGTGTAATCTACCAGAGTTCTTCTTGCATTATTATTCCCCATCTCCTTAGAGCTATGGTCAGAACCTTGTGGTGATGGTTGTAACAGAGTTTCTGGAGAACGAAAAAGTTCTCTAGATGTACGGATTCTCCTCCCCGTCTACTCTCATCTAAGCCTTCAAGAAGAGGTTCTGCTTTTCTTGCTTCTAGTTCGGATTGCTTCCTGCATACACAAGAAAACAAATCCCTAGAAAAATTGGTTAGAACAAAAAGATATAGAAGAAGATATAAGATCAGAGATAAGAAGATAAAATAAAAATAGAAAAACTAAAAATAGAAAAAATAAAAACAAAAAATAAAAACAGAAAATAAAAATAGAAAACAGAAAATAAAATAAAAACAGAAAATAAAATAAAATAAAATAAAATAAAATAAATAAAATAAAATAAAATAAAATAAAAACAAATATTCAAAATTCAAAATTCAAGTCAAAGATAATCAATAATCATACAAATGAACTAGTTAAACCACGAGTCCCCGACAACGGCGCCAAAAACTTGATGACAAATTTATGAACACCGAAAAACGGCGCCAAAAACTTGTTTAACAATCGGCAAGTGTGACCAAATCATTTCAAGTAATAAAACTCGGTAAGACCAAGTATCGTTTTCCCAAAGGACTCACGACCTAGTTAGCTATATGATTTGTTGATTATTTAAGACTTGTTAACAATTGATTGTAGGGTTTAAATGCAAAAGACAATAATTAAACATGTATGCATGAATTTGATCAATGGAAAAGAGGAATACAAACACTTTAATGAATTAGATGGATGAATATGTTCTTGGGGTTATCAATTTCATCTTATCCACTCTCATATACTTAGGAATTCATCATTCTTTTCATCAATTGCTAATGCCACTCTCTAAATCACCTTGCAAGAAGGCCTATCCTTAATTACGAGTTCATACAATTCCTAGCATCCCTAATAATTAATTCTGAAGTGCAGAAGCTTAACGACAACCCACCCTCATATTCCTATGTTTAGGCAATATGCTATTGGGAGAAATTCCCCGGATCTAGATTTCCCCGTACGTTCCCATATCGACAAAATCAATAATCATGGCATTGAATGATTTAAACAATGCAAGCTTTAAGCAAAGAGGAAAAACCCTAACTAATGATGAAAGAAAGCATGTATCTTAAAATAAGATGTTAAAACACAAATTCCATATATGAGAGTTTCACAAGACTACATTGATTCCCCAACAATACAAGGTTTAGTTCACCATATTCATGGTGAAACTATGAACAATAATGAAATAAGGAAAGATAGAACCCTAGAAAGATGAGTAGGTAGCCTTAGCATCCAAGATCTTCCTTCAAGAGATGGAAAAGTGGGTGTTTGCTTCGTCTCAACCAAAGATACAAACCCTAGGAACACCTAAAGCTTATATACTATTCGTAAAATTACAGAAAAAGTGGGCCTAAGCCCAAAATAGTGCCGCTCAGCAGTAAACTACCGCTCAGCGGTAAGTGCGTGAATGTGATTCTTCCCCTCAGCGCATTGTCACCCCTCAGCGGAGCCCACGGGGTTTCCTGAGTGCCACTCAGCTGTAAACTGCCGCTGAGCGGCAGTTGTGACTTCTCCTTTTGCACTTTTTGAGTTCTTTCCTGATTCCATCTCTATCTTTCTTCACTTCTTTCACTAAATTCACCTTAAAATCTACATAAAACACTTAAATCAAGCATAAACCTGTCCAGCTCTCTTATTTCCAAAAATATGAACAAAAGCATGATTCCAAGCTAGTTTGTAAGTGTTAAAGGTTGCTTTTAATATCAATTTTAAGCATGAAAATAACAACTTTCCAACTGTTATCAATTACTTGTGCGATTTGGTACACTTGTCAATCCATCAACAAGAAGCACAGAAGTCGTGACTTAGGAAATCGTTAGTAGCATCAGGCAATAGGTGCAAGTTGAATTAGAGGAAAGCATGGGTGAACGCTTAAGAATGCTCGAAGAAAAACTTGCGATGATCACCCAACAACAACAACAGCAACAACAAGAACAACAAGAGCAACAACAACTGTCACAGCAGGAGGAGGCCCTTATAGATGATCCTACTGCACTTCGTGTGAGCACCAAAGGCTCATGCTCTACTGCAGATCGTACTGATTACAATATTCAGTATGATTTTTTGGTTGATGATGATCTTCCGCGAGTAGTGGCTGTGGGACGACAGATTACAAGAGGCCAGACCATTCATGGTGCTCCTTTATCGCCCACTCACGCGCGGGTAATGATTGATGATCCAAGAGACCCCAGGCTCGAGTGCCAGTGCCTACATCTGAAATCCAATTCGTGGGGAAGGCCTTAGGCACATTTATAGCTTGGCCTAAGGCTATGATCATGCCATATTTTGGCCCACTAGGGGTATTATATTCTTCTTTTTATTATCTTAAATCTTCAAGTTATAATTAAACGATTCCTAACTTTTGTAAATGTGAGTTGCGGGTCTACCGTCCTGAGAAACAACCAATTGCTCAACCAGTGAATGAGGCTCGTGAGGAAGCAGAAGACCATGATGCTATATCCATATTGACCTCCAGATTAAATAAGTTGAGAAAAGGACTGATAGAGATGTTGTGGGAGTTAAGAACATTTGGCCTCTAGTGCCATGTTCCATTGTATATTAATTTTGATGATGCATATGAGATCATTAGTGGAGAAAAAATGCCCAACATTTCATGCATACAACTATGGTGCATGCAAGTTTTTTATTTGTTATTTTCCAATTTGTATATTAGTATTATTACTTTTTAATAAATATACTTAACTTTATTCTTACAGGTAGATGGACACTATCGTAGTTGAATCAAGTTGGGCGTCAGTTTATGGCTTTCTTAAACCTCAGACCATTCAACCATCTTGAATCACATTAGGTTTTAGAAAATCATATATTCAAACATGGATGACTGAGTCTAACAGAGATATATATTGCGCCATACATTGATGCGTATGTGTTTCCCAATATTGTCAACTTTTATCAAATTTTAATCAATAAACTAACTCACTAGTTGTTGGTACATGATAGAGGGGCCATTGGCAACTCATGGTGATCATTCCAAAAAAAGCACAAGTTGTATGATTTTGTTCTCTTCATAGGAAGATTAAAACGGAGTTGAAGTCCTTGATACAAACGTAAGTATTACATTCATTATTATCAATTCATTATGATATTAATATATTAACTTATGTTTCTAATGTTTCAAATTTGTTTAGAGTTGTGACTAGGACCAGAGGACAACAACTTGAAATTATATATCCTAAGGTTGGAATTCGTCGATCTTTAACCTTTAATTTTCGTAGTCAAATTTAAACAATTACATTTGACTAAGTTCTTTCACATGTTTAGTGTAATAAGCAGAATGATTCCTGGGCATGTGGCTACTACATCATGTCATGGATAAAGGCAATCATCCGAGCAGAAATCATAGGGGAATGGACTGAGGTAGAAATTAACATTTGAAAATCTTACAAATATCAATAAACTTTTGACACTAAAATGAATATAATAGTAAAGTTTCCTTGATTATGCAGCAGTTCAACACTACCTCTCCATTGTCCACTTCAGTAATAAAGACGATAAGAGAGGATTGGGCACGATATTTGAATAAATATTTTAAATAGTTATATCTTTAGGTTTTTCCTTTCATGATAGTAACATTTGCTTACTTGTGCAACTTTTAAACTATTAATAGATTATTGTGAATAGATGAATACTACGAATATATGAATGGAAAACTGGGTTCTTTTAAGTTTTGATGATAGCATTAGCGTCTTTTAGTTTTACTATTTAATTAGAATTGATGAATTAATGATATCATAGTTTAAATTAATTCATTCTGTGAATATATATGAATTGGAAAACTGGTTTCTATATTTCAGGTTTGGTTGAATGAGCTAAACCGAATCAAATCTAAAAAAAGAACACTGAAGGTAACGTCGAAGTATACACCGTTCGACGTTCAAACATCGACAGTAATGTCCAATATCGACAAGTTCGACGTTAACCTTACGTCCATCCCCTTATACTTGACGTTAAATATTCCTTTAAATATAAATATTTATTCAAATATAACTCAAAAAGTGTCGTCCTCTTTGAACTTCGACGTGAGAATTATGTCCGTTATCTTCTGTAACGACGTTAACTTTACGTCACTTCCCTCTTACATAAGACGACAAATGTTACTATAAATATAAATATTTATTCAAATATTGGACGTCATTCTTTTTACTAATTGACGTAACCTCACGTCGTTGCACAAAATCGACGTTAGGCTGACGTCAATTCTCGATACACTTGACATCAAATTGTCCTATTAACGTCGCCGAGTGATATTCGACGTAAAATTTACGTCACCCGCTATGACGTTGGTCACGAATGCGTCGTTAAAAGCCAAAAATAACCGATGTAATATGTTGTTTTTGTATTAGTGACTTGACCATTTTCAAAGTAAGATTCACTATTGAATCTAAAAATGGACTCAAACAATCAAAATGAAAGATAAAACACCTAGACTTCTAATGGAACAAAAACCCTAGAATGTAAAATGCTTAGACAACCATGTTCATACCAATTCATGCTTTCAAAAACCCTAGAATGTAAAATGCTTGTACTTACTTCGGTGGAGATGTTGAATATGTGTAGAATGCTCTAGGAATGTGCACAAATCAGCCCCTAACAGCAATGCTCTCACCAAACCCCAAACTTGGATGGAAACTTGATGCAAAAGTGGTTTAAAGAGAGATTTTATGAAGGGGGAAAAAGGAAAAAGGGTATAAAAGAGACCTAATGGGCCAAATCCTGCTAAGCCCAATTAAAACAAGCCCAGTCAGCAACTACAACATTCGCGCTCAACGGTAATTACCGCTGAGCGGCATTTGCGGCACCAGTTCTCCTTCTTCCTAGCTTGCCCTAGGTTTCCTTTACCAATGCCTCTCACTTACCCAATGCATTTAGTATCTCACATCACTCAAACATTCAATCCCTATAATGCAACTAACGCAGAATCAAAACAAACAAACAAAGATAAATTCAATCAACTAGGTTGCCTCCCATGTAGCGCTTATTTAACGTCACGAGCCTGACCCAAAATCCTCCAGCACCCATCAGTAGGTGAAAATCTTGCCATCACCCTTCAGTAGGTGTACCTTCTGATAACAGTTGAAAAACTATTATTTTCATGCTTAAAATTGATACTAAAAGGAACCTTTAACACTTAGAAACTAGCTTAGAATCATGCTTTTGTTCACATTTTTAGAAATAAGAGAGTTGGATAGGTTTATGCTTGATTTCAGTGTTTTATGTAGGTTTTAAGGTGAATTTGATGAAAGAAGTGAAGAAGGATAGAGATGGAATCAGAAAAGAACTCAACATGTGCAAAAGAAGAGAAGTCGCAAGTACCGCCCAGCGCTAGTTTACCGCTGAGCGGCACTCAAGAACACCCGTTGGCTCCGCTGAGGGGTGAAAATGCAACTGAGGGGAGAATTAACTACACACTGGTACCGCTGATAACAGTTGAAAAACTGTTATTTTCATGCTTGAAATTGATACTAAAAGCAACCTTTAATAGTTAGAAACTAGCTTGAAATCATGCTTTTATTAATATTTTCAGAAATAAGAGAGCTGGACAGGTTTATGCTTGATTTCAGTGTTTTTGTGCAGGTTTTAAGGTGAATTTGGTTAAAGAAGTGAAGAAGGAGAGAGATGAAATCAGAAAAGACATCAAAAAGTACAAAAGGAGAAGCCGCAACTGCCGCTCAGCGGCAGTCTACCGTTGAGCGGCACTGAGAAGCCCACGGGTGATCCGTTGAGGGGCAAAATGGCCGCTGAGGGGAAGAAACCAACTCACGCACTTACCCCTGAGCAGTACTTTACCGCTGAGCGGCACACTTATGGGCTTGGGCCTCAATTTTCTGTAATTTTAGAATAGTATATAAGCTTTAGGACGTCCTAGGGTTTGTATCTTTGGCAGAAACGAAGCAAACACTCTCTCTTCCACCCCTTTGAAGGAGGATCTTGGATGCTCAGGCTACCTCTTCACCTTTCTAGGGTTTTATCTTTCATTCTTTCATTATTATTCATCTAGTTTCACCATGAATATGGTGAACTAAACCTTGTATTGTTGTTGGGGAATCAATGTAGTCTTGTGAAACTCTCATATATGGAATTTGTTTTTACATCTTATATTTAAGTCCTATGCTTTCTTTCATCATTAGTTAGGGTTTTTCCTCTTTGCTCAATGCTTGCTTTGTTTAACTCATTCAATGCATGATTATTGATTTTGTCGATACGGGAACGTACGGGGAAGTTTAGATTTGGGGAATTTCTCCCAATAGTATATTGGTTGTCGTTAAGCTCCTGCACTAAAAGAACTAATTATTAGGAATGCTAGGAATCGTATGAACTTGTAATTAGGGATAGGCCTTGTTGCAAGATAATTTAGAGAGTGGCATTAACAATGATGAAAAGAATGTTGAATTCCTAAACTATATGAGAGTGGATAAGATGAAATTGATAACCCCAATAACATACTCATCCATATATTCCATTGAAGTGTTTGTATTTTGTTTTAGCCATTGATCAAATTCATGCATACATGTTTATTTTCTGTTTTGCATATTAAACTCCACTTATTTCGTTCTTAAGTTTTAAATAATCAACGAATCACATAACTAAACTAGGCCGTGAGTCCTTTGGGAGAACGATACTTGCTCTTGCCGAGTTTATTACTTGAAACGATTCGGTCACACTTGCCGATTGTTAAACAAGTTTGTGGCGCCATTTTTCGGTGTTCATAAATTTGTCATCAACCGCTGAGCGGTGGTCTTTTGGGCTTATGCCCACTTTTTTGTAATATTTCGAATAGTATATAAGCTTTAGGACATCCTAGGGTTTGTATCTTTGGCTGGAGACGAAGCAAACACTCACTTTTCCATCCCTTGGAGGAAGATCTTGGATGCTTAGGCTACCTACTCATCTTTCTAGGGTTCTATCTTTCCTTCTTTCATTATTGTTCATCTAGTTTCACCATGAATATGGTGAACTAAACTTTGTATTGTTGTTGGGGAATCAATGTAATCTTTTGAAGCTCTCATATATGGAATTTGTGTTTAAACATCTTATTTGAGATACATGCTTTCTTTCATCATTAGTTAGGGTTTTTCCTCTTTGCTCAAAGCATGCATTGTTTAACTCATTCGATGTCATGATTATTGATTTTGTCGATATGGGAACGTACGGGGAAATGTAGATCCGGAGAAATTCTCTAATAGCATATTGCCTAGACATAGGAATATGAGGGTTGATTGCCTTTAAGGTTCTGTGCTTCAGAATTAATTATTAGGGATGCTAGGAATTGTATGAACTCGTAATTAAGGATAGACTTTCTTGCAAGGTGATTTAGAGAGTGACATTAACATTGATGAAAAGAATGATGAATTCCTAAAAGTATATGAGAGTGGATAAGATCAAATTGATTACCCCAACAACATACTCATCCATATAATTCCTTTTAAGTGTTTGTGTTCCTCTTTTCCATTGATCAAAACTCATGCATACATGTTTATTTATTGTCTTTTGCATTTGAAACCTAAAGAATTTGTTCTTAAGTCTTAAATAATCAAGAAATCATATAACTAACTAGGTCGTGAGTCCTTTGGGAGAACGATACTTGGTCTTACCGAGTTTATTACTTGATACGATTCGGTCACACTTGCCGAGAGTTAAACAACTTTTTGGTGCCGTTTTTCGGTGTTCATAAATTTGTTATCAAGTTTTTGGCAACGTTGTCGGGGACTCGTGGTTTAACTAGTTCATTTGTGTGATTATTGATTATCTTTGACATGAATTTTGAATTTTGAAATTTGAATTTCTGTTTTTTTTTATTTTCTGTTTTTATTTTTCGGTTTTTATTTTATTTTCTATTTTTATTTTTTTCGGTTATTATTTTATTTTATTTTATTTTTCTATTTTTATTTTTTTTGTTTTTTGTTTTTATTTTTTTGTTTTTTATTTTTTCTGTTTTTATTTTATCTTCTTATCTCTTATTTTATATCTTCTTTTATATCTTTATGTGCTAACAATTTTTTCTAGGGACTTGTGTTCTTGTGTATGCAGGAAGCAATTCGAACTAGAAGCAAGAAAACCTCGGAACCTCTTCTTGAAGGCTTAGACGAGAGTAGACGGAGGAGAAGAATCCGTACATCTAGAGAACTTTTCCCTTCTCCAGAAGATCTCTTACAACCATCACCACAAGGTTCTTACCATAGCACTGAGGAGATGGAGAATAATAATGTCAGACAAACTCTTGCAGATTACACTAATGTAGCTGGCCCTCAGCATTTAAATAGCATACCAAGACCGAGGGTCAATGCAGCTAATATGGAGGTGAAACCGGCATTAATCCAACTGGTTAAGAGTAACCAATTTAATGGGTTGTCTCACGAAAGCCCATATGAGCACCTCATAACTTTTAATGAGATTTGCAATACAGTGAAGATAAATGGGGTGCCTGACGAAGCAATCAAACTTATCTTGTTTCCATTCTCATTAGGAGGCAACACTAAGCTTTGGTTGAACTCATTTCCAGAAGGGAGCTTTACAGAGTGGGAAGCTGTGGTGACAAAGTTCTTGAACAAATACTTCCCACAATCCAAGGTAAACAAAGGAAAGCAAGAGATCTCATCTTTCAGGCAAGGCATGGAGGAATCACTAGCTCACGCATGGGACTGGTACAAAAGCCTATTAAGAAAGACTCCCACGCATGGATTTGACGAAGTAGAAGTAGTCCTAATCTTCCTTGGAGGTCTTGGTTCACAAACCAAGTTGATGCTAGACGCCTCAGCTAGAGGCAATATCAAATGGAAGACTCGAGAGGAAGCCATGGAAATAATTGAAAACATGGCTACTAATGATAATGAGCTGAACAGTGAAAGAGGAGCTCCTATTCAACAAAAAGGAGTTCTACAGTTGCAATCGAATGATGCCTTGTTAGCACAAAACAAGATAATAATTCAACAACTAGAGAATCTCACAAAGGCACTTGCACAACTGCCAAAAGAGTTAAAGACTGTTGCATAGGTTCAATAACAGATGTGTGAACTATGTGGTGGTGACCATATCAATGGTCAATGCGCCTTTCTAGTGGAAGCTTTAGAGGATGTTAACTTCATGGCCAATCAATTTCCATACTGTCAGGGGAACTTCAATCAAGGGGGGAAACCACACCCAAGTATTGGTCAATGACAAAGTGGGCAAGCTGGACAATCAGAGCAATTTCACAAGCAACAACAACAACCTACCTTATGGCAACAAATGTCTACACTTAATGAAAGATCAATAAGGATGGAAGAAACTCTTCAACAATTCATACAGGCAACTTAATCCACTCAAAAGAACACTGAAGCTACTATTAAGAACTTGGAGATTCAAATGGGTCAAATTACTAAGCAGTTTGAAGAAAGGCCTGACAAGAATTGTGGGGCTAATACTGAGGTTAACCCCAGGGAAGAGTGTAAAGTGCTAGTGAATGTAAATGTTGAAAAAGTTGAGTTGCAAAAAGAAGAGAGAAAAGAGAGAGAAGAGAAAGAAGAAGAGAAAATTTGTGTGAAGATTGAGAAAGTGAGTAAAAAAAGAAAAGAAAAAAAGAAAGTGAGAGAAAAGAGAAAGAGGACGAGAGGAAGAGAGAGAGAATCATATGAAAAACCCTTTCGTCATCCAAAGAAGTATCATAGGAAGGAAAAGAAATTTAAGTGCTTAATGGAAATCTTCAAGAAATTCGAGATTAAAGTTCCTATGATTGAGACATTGCAACAGGTTCCTGGTTTGATCAAATTTCTGAAGAAGTTCAGTAGAAAGAAGAAAAAGAAGATGGAACATTAGCTTTATTGGGTCAAGCTAGTGACGCTAAAAGAGCGCTTGCTGGGAGGCAACCTAGTGATTTAAGAACTTTTAATTTTTGGTTTGGTGATGTAATTTTGAACTTTTGAGTATTTTTGTTTTTGTTATAAGTTTGTTACAGGGTTTACATCTACTGATGGATGTTAGGCGGAATAGTATCTACTGAAGGATACTATGTTTGTATACACCTACTGATGGGTGTTGGTAAGAAAGATTTGCATCTACTGAAGGGTGTTGGAGGATTTTGGGTCAGGCTCGTGACGTTAAACAAGCGCTACGTGGGAGGCAACCTAGTTGATTGATTTTATCTGTATTGTTTGTTTTGATTCTGTTTTAGTTGCATGATAGGGATTGAATGTTTGAGTGATCTGAGAACTTAATTGCAAGGAGAAAGAGAGAGGCATGAGTAGAAGGCACCTAGGGTAAGCTAGGAAGAAGAAAAGCACGACACGAAAGTGCCGCTGAGCGGCAAATTACCGCTTAGCGGTGGTATCGTAAAATGGGCTTAGGTTGCCCCTTAGCGGAATCCGAGCCCATTAGGGTATTTTTATACCCTAAGTCACGCTTTGGCCTCTATTTTCAGATTCTTCTCTGCACACACACTCCTAAACACTTTTCCAAAGGTTCTCTACATTTTTCCTTTCATTCCTTTTTAGAAAATCTCCCTTCCACTCACTTTCTCACTAGTTTTCCATCTAAGTTTGGGGTTGGGAGAGAGCATCATTAATGGGGCTGATTTTTTCAAAGCACTAGAGCAGGATTTTTTTTATCAATCACTTTTGTTTTTAGAATAAGGTTTGATGTACTCAATTGAAAACTTTGTCTGTTATGATGGTTTGCTTATGATTGTTGATTGTTGTTTGATAAGTAATGCCTGATGATGCTTTGATATTGATTGATGTTGAGATGTGCACATTATATGCTTATACAGGTGATTCACAAGCTTTGTGAACAAATGCATGATGTTGTGATTGTGATTATGATGCTAAGCAGGCTGTGTATGTGGAATGTGAATGAGCTTATATGTGAGGTTTTGAGCTCTAGAGTTTTTGTGATTGAATGCTATTACTTTGAAAGCATGAATGATTTTGCCTAGGTTTTCTATGATTGAATCAATTGCTTGTTTGCATCATATGATCAAGGCCATTTGTTGGTAACCCTTTTATTAGCCAAATTCATGAATTTAGCCCACTAAAAGGGAGCACTATGTGTTCTATCATTTGAACCTGTAGCCTTGAACATATTTTGAAAACCCCTTGTGAAAAGCTTTACCTTGAGTTAAGTAGAAAATATTTTGTGGTATTGACAAATGTTCAAGTTTGGGGTTGCTGGGAAGTTATGAAAGGGAAATTGAAAGCATTGAGCTAAGAACTAAGAATTAAGTATGTGAAAAGAAAAAGAAAAAGAGAAAGAAAAGAGAAGAAAAAGCAAAGCTCAATGCAAAGGAAAGTTGGGAATAAGTAAGAATGGTTGTGTTTATATGATTCTCTTAACTCAAGGATTTTGTGATCTAGAAAAACCAATTTTCTTGTTAGCCCAGCCACATTATAAGCCATAGAAAAGTCCTTGTGATGATGCTTGCTTGTAAGTGTTTTTTATTATGGTTAAATGAAAGGCAAAGTTGATTCATGTGACATTGCGATAGTAGAGTGAATGAGTGAATACCTCTTATACACTTGCGTGTTTGAGTGAAACACTTTATCTAGCGAGGAAAGATTCCATGAACATATAAGAACATCTTTGCTTAGTTGATTGATCATTCATGAAAAGTAGCATTTGTTGGATAGTATGTGATTGTGTGAACACTAAAGCATGTGCATGTCTTGATTGAAATCTTTGCGATGAGCTGAATTGAGCACTTACTTATCTTAAAAAGGGAGTTTTGAATGTGGTGAACCATTATATGGATTGATGGAAGACTGAGTTACATCTTGTTTGCTTGTGGACAAGCAAAGTTTTAAGTTTGGGGTTGTGATAATGGTTGAAAAACCGTTATTTTTATGCTTAAAATTGATACCAAAAGCAACCTTTAAGACTTAGAAACTAACTTGAACTCATATTTTTGCTTTAGTTTTGTGAATAAGAGAGTTAAAAGTGAATTTAATGGTTTTGTGCAAGATTCCCTTGATTATGTAGGCTAATTGAATGATTTGAAAGAAGAATTGAAGTACCGAATGATTGGAATGCTGAAAAGTCAACCAGAAACCAGAAAAGTCAACTAGTCAACCAGAAAAGTCAACCAGTCAACCAGAATGCTGAGAAGTCAACCAGAATACAGAAAAAGTTTCGCTGAGTGCCACTTTTCAGGTGCCAAAATCACCGCTGAGGGGCAAAAACAACAGTTGGGGGCAAAAATAGTAGTTGGGGGCAAAATCAGCAGCTTGGACCTTTTTTCTGTTACTTTTATGGGCTTGGGCCTAATTTTCTGTATTTTTAGAATAATATATAAGCTTTAGGACGTCCTAGGGTTTGCATCTTTGGCTGGGAGGAAGCAGAAACACACTTTTCAGCCCTTGGGGGTAGATTGGGAGATGGTGACGGCTCTCCTCTTCTCTTTCTAGGGTTTTTCTATCTCTTCCATTCTTTCATTATTGTTCATCTAGTTTCACCATGAATATGGTGTACTAAACTTTGTATTGTTGTTGGGGAATCAATGTAATCTTTTGAAGGTCTCATATATGGAATTTTGTGTTTAAACATCATTGTCGCAACCGGAATCGCGACGGGACGACGATCCAAAAAGAAACGGGTTTTGAAAAGAGATTTTGGAGTCGCCACCATAGTTTATTTTGGAAAACTACGGAAAAACCATAAAATGATAAGACACAGTCCGCGAAAACCAGATTCTGGGTTCGGGAGTCGGTTACGTGTAGGGAAGGTATTAACACCCTACAATGCCTGCCCTATGGCAATACCTTTAACTAAATACGCGAATTTGATGTGGTTTTCAAAATGTTTAACTATCCCTAAAATAAAATTCTAAATAAACAAAATATATATTTTTTAGTTTTTTGGGCCAGACAAGGATTGACCTTGCTCCTACGTATTCTCATTCAGAATGAGAAATCAGGGTTACGTAATTCTTTTGGAAACTATGTTGAAAATTTTGTTTGAGAAATCTGTTTGAGAAATTGATTATAGATTTGTATTTTTGAGAAATGAACCTGACAAGGACTAGCCTTGCTCCTACGTATCTCCACTTTTGATGGAGAATCAAGGGTAACGTAGTTCTAGCTAAGAGATTATTTGTTGTTTGAAAGTGTTGATGTTTTTAGCTTTTGAAGATTTTATATATTTGTTTTTTTTTGACATTTTCGAGAAAAAGAAGGTAATGAGTACTAGGCCGACGCGAACGGTCGCACGAGTACTCATACCTTTAAAATGATATTTAAATATTTTTAATTATTTTTGAAAAGAGAAATAACGATATTAAGCACTAGGACGATGCGAACGATCACACGAGCACTCATACCATTATCTACTTATTTAGGAAAATTTAAGAGTATTGAGTGCTAGGCTGATGCGGACGATCGCACGAGCACTCATACCCTCGTTTAATATTACATAAATAAGAGAGAAAGGTATTGAACACTAGGACGATGCGAGCGATCACACGAGTGTTCAACCTTCAAAACATATTTTTGAAATTTTATTTAAGAAGAAAAAAAAAGTTTTTAGCACAAGGACGACGCGAGCGGTCACACGTGTGCTTAACCTTCAAAACGTATTTTTGAAATTTTATTTAAGGAAGAAGAAAAGGTTTTTTAGCACAAGGACGACGCGAGCGGTCACACGTGTGCTTAACCTTCAAAAATATTTTTTTGTACATTTATTTAAGGAAGAAGAAAAGGTTTTTAGCACAAGGACGACGCGAGCGGTCACACGTGTGCTTAACCTGTAAAACGTTTTTTTTTTTTGTAAATTTTTATAGCAAAGAATAAAGGGATTTTAGCACAAGGACGACGCGAGCGGTCACACGTGTGCTTAACCTTCAAAAA
Organism: Vigna reflexopilosa; assembly: GCA_027742785.1. NCBI lineage: Eukaryota > Viridiplantae > Streptophyta > Magnoliopsida > Fabales > Fabaceae > Vigna > Vigna reflexopilosa. Next base: position 18,522,423 of record CM050924.1, read on the forward strand.
TATTTTTGTAAATTTTTATAAGAAAGAATAAAAGGATTTTAGCACAAGGACGACGCGAGCGGTCACACGTGTGCTTAAACCTTTAAAATAAGTATATATTTTAAGATAAGTATATGTTTAAAATAAATAAATAGAACAAAATAAAATAAGACAATAAAGGAAAATAAATAAACAAAAAAAGAAATGGGAGAGGCTGGACGAACGTTGGGGACAGTGTTCAGAATGACGAGCGTTCATTGGGGAAAGATGGTGAACGGACGCTTGGAACGAAAGCTTGAGAACAAGCGCTCGTTGAAGAAATGTGGCGAACGGCGAGCGTTCGTCGAAAGAAACGAACGTTCATTGGGGAATATAACGGACGTTGTAAACGGCACAGAATGACAAGCGTTCGTAGAGAGACATAACGAACGAACGTTGTTGAAATTACAAACGGACATTGGGAACGAAGGCTGAATGACGAGCGCTCGTTGTGTAAAGATGGTGAACGGACGCTTGGAACGAAAGCTTGAGAACAAGCGCTCGTTGAAGAAATGTGGCGAACGGACGTTTGGAACGAAAGCTAAATGACGAGCGGTCATTGGTAAAGATGGTGAACGGATGCCCAAGAAGGCTTAAGGTTAACGAGCGTTCACTGGATAACGAGCGCTCGTTGGTGAGAATGTTGAACGAACGGTCAAAAAGCTTAAAGATAACGAGCGTTCGCTCGTTTGGATAACGAGCGTTCGCTCGTTTGGATAACGAGCGCTCGTTGGTTCACTACTGGGCTTGGCCCACAGGGGTTACTTCTAACCTAGAATTTTCCTAGGGGTTCAGCCTTCCCATTCTCATTCACTCACTCACGCTGCTCTTCTCAGATGAGACCAATGTCTCCTTCTCCCTGATCAAAAGGGTTTACTCTGCCACTCAACAGCCACGTTTTCTTCCGATTGACCACCGCGGACCAGACTAGCCACCGCAACGAAGGTGGCCACCGTATCCCTGTCTCTACGAACCAGCTACCATGCCATCCTCTTTCTCGATCTAGCCACCGCACCACGCCAGGCCACACCGCACCACTGCTTCCTTGTTCTTATCTGCTCTCTCCGACACCGGCAATCCCAGGGAGGGGTTCGTCTCCGCCAGTTCAAATACAAGGGCCGCCGCTTCTTCGTCGAGCTCTCCGCTTTTCACTACCGAGACCGCTCTCCGTTTTTTGATTGTATAATGGGTTTGATTTTGGTTTGTTGAGATTGGCCGTGAGCGTGGGAGTTAGGACAGAGAGAGGAAACAAGGTGTAACAGAAAATGAATGGAAGGGGAGGTTGGTGATGATGGAACTCATGATGTTCAGAGTAAAAGCATTCATGATGGAATAAGCATAAGAAGCAGTATGCAGTAAGGAAGCACAGAGACTTACCTCTTCTCGTCCTTCTCTTTCTCTGCCGGTGCCGGTGCCAATGATGGCTCTGGATGATGATACCAGATAATGGTTCCTCTTGCGCCCTCCTTCCCCCTTTTTTCTCCCTCTGATCAAAACCCAAAAAAAAATCCTCTGTCCCCAAAATCTCGGAAAAAATTCTCCTGTAACCACCTTATCCCCCCAAGATCTTGGAAAAAAAATCCTTTTTCTAACAACCTGCTCCCCTCATTCAGACACGCTTCCCATACGCCAATTCCCACGTTTTTCATTTTTTCTATTTTTTTATTTTTTATTTCAATTTTATTTTACTTATTTTCATTATTTTTTATTTTAATTTTATTTTTCAATTTCAATTTTTTTTAACTATTTTGATTAATTGACTTTATTAAAACAAATTGCAGATAAGAAAAATAGAAATTGAATTAAAAACAAAAATCTAAATAAAAAATAGAATAAAACAAAAAGGTAAAATACAATAAAAGAAAAAATAATAAAAACACCAATAAAAACACATTTTTTACAACCCGGACAAAATTGAGTGTTGACAGCTGCCCCTCTTTACTTAGATATTACTAAATAATATGAAAATTTAATCTTTTCGTATTATTTAAGTAAAGCTAAGTAAAGATAAAAACACTAATTTTATCCGGGTTTCAATCATGACAAAAAACGAACAAAATAATTCAAGTCACGATACCAAACGACCAATGTCAAGTAAAGTATCAGTAACAAAAACTAAAACCTGGATTTGACCATTGCCTCGCAGAGGGCCAAACTCGTAGAACGGAAATTTAAATCCGACCATTGCCATGCAGAGGGTCGATAACAGAAAACTAAAACCTGGATTTGACCATTGCTTCGCAGAGGGCCAAACTCACAGAACGGAAATTTAAATCCGACCATTGCCATGCAGAGGGTCGATAACAGAAAACTAAAACCTGGATTTGACCATTGCCTCGCAGAGGGCCAAACTCACAGAACAGAAATTTAAATCCGACCATTGCCATGCAGAGGGTCGATAACAGAAAATTAAAACCTGGATTTGACCATTGCCTCGCAGAGGGCCAAACTCACAGAACAGAAGTTTAAATCTGACCATTGCCATGCAGAGGGCCGATAACAGAAAACTAAAACCTGGATTTGACCATTGCCTCGCAGAGGGCCAAACTCACAGAACAGAAATTTAAATCTGACCATTGCCATGCAGAGGGTCGAAAAAAAAAACTAAAACCTTGAATTGACCATTGCCTCGCAGAGGGCCAAACTCACAGAACAGAAATTTAAATCTGACCATTGCCATGCAGAGGGTCGATAACAAAAAACCTTGATTTGTAGCTTTGAAAAGCTGATAAATGCCGAGTTAAACATGAAGATTTTGCAAACAATTCTCCTTGCTTCCTCTAAGATGATGTTATGCCCTGATGATGCATGCGTGCATAGACACATGAGACTTTCATTTTGTTCTTTTCTTTTACTCTCGCTTCTCATCATCATCAATTTTTTTTTTTTTTTTGAAAGTTATGTTTGGAATCCATTGTTAATATTGTCATCAAACACGATGTATGTTCAAAACGCATTCCTTAAAAACAACGTTGATATGTATAAAACCCTTTGATGAGCAGGAAGAAAGCGTAACCCTGAGTTAAAATTCTTTTTATCGCTTTTTGCAATCCAAATTAACTTGAACCCTGTGTGATGTGTAAGAATGGCTATGAAAAACAAATGAATAATGATTTTCTGTGAGCAAAAATTAACGTATGTGTGCCCCTCATTTGGGGAAAAGTGATATTAACATAATGTGCTCCCATACTGCCCCAAGTTTGCACAATAAGTATGCTTTGGAAAAGTGGAAAGGTTTGGGTATGATAGATTCCCCCAAATTAGATAACCTTCGATTGACAGGGAGATCTTTTTTTTTTTTTTTTTTTTTTTTTTTTTTTAACTGCATGCGTCGTTCACCACATCATTCTGTTTCCAAGTTAAATTCGTGAGAAAGATTAGGACAAACAGTTTTCAGTCAGCGTGGACTTTTATTAGCTTGTACCGTGGTCAAAGGTCAAAAGGTTTTGAAAGAAAGGATAATGAAGGCCCAAATAAGTGTTTGACGGTTAAAGTTTTAAACAAGGATCATTTGCAAGGTGCCCAGTCAACTGTCCTTAGAGATTTGCACTTCAGGCATCCTTTATTGTTTTGTTTTGTTTTGTTTTTTTTTGTTTTTTTTTTTTTTTTTCTTTCTTTCTTTTGGATCATTCTTTTTGTTGCCCCTGCTGTGGTCCTTTATGATACTTTCCTTTCTTTTAGAGATTTCTTCCTCAACTTTGGATGCTTATGATGTATGTTTTTAAGTTGACGTCGATATGCTAATGATTCTCGTCTAGGGTGATGAAAACAATTATGAATTTTTGGCTCAAAAGGGGTGCAATTGGATGAACTGCTTTTGACGATTGGATAACGAAAAATGGCCACACGTCACTCTGAATCTTGTTTGTCTGGCTTTCTCTTGAATCTAAACCTGAAACAAAACTATGTAGTGCTTGACACCTCCACTTCATTTTTCCTTTGCTTTGTTTCCCCTTTTTTCTTTTTTTTTTTTTTTATATCTCCCTGATCAACGGATTATCGGTGATATGTAACATAATGAAAACTGCCCCAATATTAGGTGTATGGCGAAATCCTTCATCTTATGGGAAGCGAAAACATTAGGGTTCAAGTAATGTGAATGCAGATGCTTTATCAAGAAAAGAATACCGGTTACTCCCAAAACCTTGAATCAGGGAAGTACTCACCAACGGTATTTTTCAAAACTGTTTTTCGAAAATACTATGTCTTTGACAACTTTATTAACAACAAACTCAACATGTAACCCCTTTTTTTTCTTTTCACCTCTTTTTTCGTTTTTTCCTTTTCGACATCCTCCAGGACCGAGCTTGCCAACCTGACATACCTGTGATGCTTTTATCAACACGCGTTTACTTATTTTCGTTTTCATTTCCCCTTTACTACTTAACAGCTCAGCGTGACATGCAATATTTCAGATGGAATGCAAACAACCAAAATATGAATGAAATCACGTGAAATTTATTTATTGAATAAAACACAGAGTACAATAAGCGTTGAAGATAATATCAACATCCCTTTAATAGCAACCACTATCACGGAATCATCATGCGTAAAACTTTTTTACTACATCAGAATTAACTGGCAATGGTAACTCCTCTCCGTCCATTCTCGTGAGAATTAGTGCCCCACCAGAAAATGCTTTCTTCACTACAAATGGCCCTTCATAATTTGGAGTCCATTTGCCTCTATGATCCTTTTGTATGGGTAGAATCTTCTTCAACACCAGCTCACCTTCATGAAATTCTCTTGGGTGTACCTTTTTGTCAAATGCCTTCTTCATTCTTCTTTGATACAATTGTCCATGGCATACTGCTGTTAGTCTCTTTTCATCGATGAGATTGAGCTGGTCGAAACGAGCTTGGACCCACTCAGCCTCTTCTAATTGGGTTTCCATTAAAACTCATAAGGACGGAATTTCCACTTCAAACGGAAGTACTGCTTCCATTCCATATACAAGCGAGAAAGGCGTTGCCCCAGTCGATGTTCGTACCGAAGTGCGATAACCATGTAAAGAAAAGGAAGCATTTCATGCCAATCCTTATACGTGACCACCATCTTCTGCACAATCTTCTTGATATTTTTGTTAGCAGCCTCTACTGCCCCATTCATCTTTGGACGATAAGGAGAAGAATTAAGATGATGAATTTTGAACTCCTCACATAACTCTGTCATCATCTGGTTATTCAAGTTAGTGGCATTATCAGTGATGATCCTGTTAGGGAGCCCGTATCTGCAAATCAACTCCCTTTTTATGAACTTGGTCACCACCTTTCTAGTCACATTAGCATAAGAAGCGGCCTCAACCCATTTGGTGAAATAATCGATTGCAACTAATATGAAACGGTGTCCATTTGACGCCTTTGGCTCTATAGCTCCGATGACATCTATTCCCCACATCGAAAAGGGCCATGGTGCAGACAACACATTCAAGGTCGTGGGTGGAACATTGATATTACTTGCGTATACCTGGCATTTCTCACACTTTCTCACATGTGTACAACAATCATTTTCCATAGTCAACCAAAAATACCCCGCTCTCAGTATCTTCCTGGCCATTGAGTGCCCATTCATGTGCGTGCCAAATGTACCCTCGTGCACTTCTTTTAGTATCAGCTCGGCTTCTTTTGCATCTACGCATCTAAGGAGAACCATATCATGATTCCTCTTATATAGAATATCCCCACTCAAAATGAAACTACCAACCAACCTCCTTAACGCCCTTTTATCGTTTTCTGATGCCTTCTCTGGATATTCTCGGGTCCTAAGATAATGCTTAATATCAAAGTACCAAGGTTTACCATCTACCTCCTCTTCGATAAAATGACAATACGCTGGCTTCGCATGACTCTTCATTTCAATCATTGGCAATTTTGCATCTTGATCAACTTCAAACATCGATGACAAGGTAGCCAATGCGTCTGCTAATTGATTATCTTCTCGCAGTATATGATTAAACGTGATGGAATCGAAATACTCAATTAATCCCCTGATGTAAGCTTGGTATGGAATTAATTTAGTATCCCTAGTCTCCCATTCTCCCTTCAATTGATGGATGACCAAAGCTGAATCTCCATATACATCCAGAATTTTTGCTTTAGACTCTATTGCTGCTCGAATACCCATGGCACAGGCTTCATATTCTGCGATATTATTCGTGCAATTAAAACACAACCTTGCCGTCATTGGAATGTATTGATTCTTAGGAGAGATAAGCACTGCCCCTATTCCATGCCCCATTACATTCGAGGCCCCATCGAATAATACCGTCTAGGCTTTTTCATCTTTGTCCTCTTTGTTCTCAGCAAATAAAGCCATGATATCTTCATCAGGAAATTCAGGTTGCATTGGCTGATAATCATTAATGGGCTGATGGGCTAAATATTCTGCTAAAGCGCTACCCTTGATAGATTTCTGAGTAACATATACAATGTCATACTCCGATAGTAGCATTTGCCATCGAGCTATCCTTCCAGTGAGAGCAGGCTTTTCAAAAATATACTTGATAGGATCCATCTTGGATATCAACCAATTAGAGTGGCTCAACATGTATTGCCTTAGACGATGAGTAGCCCACGCCAGTGCACAACAAGTTCGCTCTAACGACGAATATCGTTGTTCGCAATCTGTGAATCTTTTGCTCAAGTAATATATAGCATGCTCTCTTTTCTCGTCTTCATCATGCTGACCCAATACACAACCCATTGAATTATCCAATACGGTCAAATACAAAATGAGCGGTCTTCCTGGCATAGGTGGACGCAATACAGGAGGGTCCTGCAGGTATTGTTTGACCTTTTCAAAAGCAACTTGACAATCTTCATTCCAGACTACGGCCTGATTTTTCCGTAGTAACTTGAACATTGGTTCACAAGTAGCAGTTAATTGGGAGATGAACCTAGCAATGTAGTTCAATCTTCCCAAAAAACCTCGAACCTCCTTTTCTGTTCTGGGCGCAGGCATTTCCGTTATCGCTCTTACTTTGTCCGGATCAACTTCTATCCCTCTTTGGCTGACAATAAAGCCCAACAATTTTCCAGACTTTACTCCAAACGTGCATTTGGCAGGATTTAATCTGAGTTTGTACTTTCTCAGCCTCTCAAATAATTTCCTTAGATTGAAAATATGCTCCTCTTCTGATTCAGACTTTGCAATCATGTCATCCACATAAACTTCAATTTCCTTATGCATCATATCATGAAAGAGTGTCACCATTGCCCTTTGGTATGTTGCCCCAGCATTCTTGAGTCCGAAAGACATCACCTTATAACAGAATGTTCCCCACAACGTGATAAAGGTCGTTTTCTCCATATCTTCCGGTGCCATTTTAATTTGATTATATCCCGAGAATCCATCCATGAACGAAAATAACGAAAATTTGGCCGTATTATCAACCAGAGTATCGATGTGTGGTAACGGGAAATTATCCTTCGGACTTGCACAATTCAAATCACGATAGTCAACACACATCCGAACTTTCCCATCCTTCTTAGGCACTGGTACCACATTCGCTACCCATTGTGGGTATCTTGCCACAGCCAAAAATCCTGCGTCAAATTGCTTTTGGACCTCCTCTTTAATTTTTAGTGACATTTCCGGCTTCATTCTTCTTAGTTTTTGCTTGACTGGAGGGCATTCTGGCTTGAGTGGGAGCTTATGCTGCACAATATCGGTATCCAGACCCGGCATGTCATTGTAAGACCATGCGAACACATCTTTAAACTCCTTCAATAGGGCACACAATCTTTCCCTCACTTCCGTTTTCATACTAGTACCGATTTTCACTTCCTTTATCTCATCCTTCTCTCCCAAGTTGAGTATTTCAATCTCCTCCTGATGGGGTTTTATCTCCTTAGACTCTTGTTCCACTAATCTCAATAATTCTGGAGAGGGTTCCACATCATCTTCGAAATCATCTTCCGTATTATTGATAGGGTGCTCAAAATTAGGAACATTGATATCATTATTTTCAAAACAATCATTGTCACATCTGCATCATTTAAATTTATGAAAAAGTATAAATAAATAAGATAAACAAAGAGAAATGCCAAATGATGATGAAATGCAACTTTATTATCACGCTGAGTGAAAAGTAAAAAGAATCAATCCGCAAAACCTCAGTTCTAAAGCCCCAATCGAAACTATAAGCTTAATTAAAACTATTACATTTTGTTCACATTAAGCATCACAGGTAAATCCAGTGTTTCCCAATTGTTGAGTTGAGTATCAGGGGAGCAAGCCCACACAAAGCTCGAATTTTGAGGCCTTTCTTCATCCTCCACGGTTGCTATCTGGCCTGTATTGATCCACCCAGCACTGCGGAAACTTTCCTTGATGTCAACAATGTGAATTTTGCTCTCTCTGGGCCCTCGTCTTTCTGCACGGGCCAGACTGCGCTCTTTTCTTTCTTCAATCACCCTTTTCCTGTCTTCCCGGGTAGGTTTGTACCCCAAGCCATATCTGTTCTTGTTTTCAACGATTTCCAGAGGGAATGCTCGCCCCTGCCGATATTTGCCCAAACCTTCCCCATATACATAGCCCCCTTTAGCATAATCTTAGCCATCATAATAGAAGCACATGATAGGCGAGGATTTACTGGAAACTGTTCCACACAAGCATTTCCCACAATCTCCAACGATTGGAAGGCTGTCTCGAGAGCTTCTTCAGCCGCCTCGATGTAGCGCGTGGATGATGGCCCACTCACAAGAAGATCCTCTTCTCCTGATACTATCACCAGCTTATCTCCTATCACATACTTCAACTTCTGGTGTAGTGTAGAAGGCACAACTCCCGCCGAATGAATCCATGGGCGCCCCAACAGACAACTATAAGCTGGCAGGATATCCATAACCTGGAATGTTATTTGAAAAACGCATGGGCCAACTTGCATTGGTAAATCCACTTCTCCCATCACTTCTCTTTTACTGCCATCAAACGCCCTCACAATCATTGAACTTGGCCTCATATGCATTCCTTCGCAAGGTAGCTTTTCCAGAGTTGCTTTCGGCATGACATTCAAGGAGGACCCATTGTCCACTAAAACACGTGCAATAACATGGTCCAGGCATTTCACAGAGACGTGAAGAGCCTTATTATGCCCTCTTCCTTCAGCAGGTATCTCTTCATCCGTAAAGGTGAGATAATTATTAGCAACAATATTGCCAACAATACCCTCGAATTTATTCAATGAAATACCTTGCTCCACGTGAGCCTCACTAAGTATCTTCATTAGCAACTTTCTGTGTGATGCCGAATGCATGAGCAATCTAACAAGGATATACGAGCAGGCATACGGTTTAACTGTTCCACCACCTTATATTCACTTTGTTGTATGAATTTTAAAAATTCGCAAGCCTCCTCTTCAGAAACTTCTCTCCTCTCTTCCTTGTCGGGGATTTCCTCTGTCTGTGCACCCTTCCCCTTTAAGAATTCTTTTGCCTTCGCGGCCATCGTTGCTTCCTTATCATTAACCCTTTCTCGAGCCAACTCTGGTGATGTAAAAATTCGACCACTCCTAGTCATTCCCCCTATTCCTGATATGTTTTTGACGACAGGGTCAACGCTTTGCGTTTCGCCTGACGCATGCATCCCATATCTCCATGGGACGACTTTTTCGTTCTTGTAAGGAAAAGGGGCTGGTACATGGATAACCACAGGCGACCTTCCTTGAGTTGGTGGGATAGAAGTAGTCTTAGTGAAACGAATCACTAATGGTTCTGGTACAATCATACCGGTTCATCACCAGTCTGTGCAAATACCTCTCCCTCCTCATTCCTGTAACATACTTGCATCAGACCACGATCCAGCAGGTCTTGCAGAATTTTTTCAAACTCAACACACTCCTCAATAGAGTGCCCAGCCTCCGGGTGGAGCGCGCATGCCATACTCTCATCATAATCACCCTTCAAGATACCCACTCTCAGCAACGCCTCCAAAATAAACCTCCTAGAGCTCCTGACTTCTTTCACATTTCTCACCAGCTCATGCTCTTTCACTTCGACAGCATTCGTCGAAGCACTTCCATGCCCAGATAAAGGATTGGACTCGACACTAGGCTTATCCTCTTGGAACTTTAACCACCCGGAATCAATTAGAGTCTGTACTTTATGCTTGAAAGCCAGACACCTCTCAGTGGAATGACCAGCGGCCCCTCCATGATAACTACACTTTGCATCTGCATCATAACCTCTTGGATACGGAGGCTGCAAAGGCTTCAGGGGACAAACGACAACTAGCCCTTGTTTGATAAGCTGAGGCAATAATTCCGTATAAGTTGTAGGAATTGGAGTAAAGTTAACATAATTTCTTTCCTGGTTCCTTCTTGGATAAGTATTGGGACCCACATTCATATTGGAACCTACATTTGCCCCACCCCTCCAATTATTCATCGGAATGTATTGTGGTTGATAGTACCCTGGTTGTTGTTGAGGTCTAATTTGATGACCAAATGACGCGTTAGCTGCATGTGGATGTTGACCCCAGTATGGTCGATAGTTATGAGTGGGAGCCTGACCTCTCCACACGGGGGTTGCAGATGCTGCATGCACATCTCCCTCCTTTCTTTTCCCTGAGTTGAAATTGGGTTTTTTGGAGTTTGCACCCGCCGACGAGCCATATGCAATCTTCCCATTTTTCAACCCGATCTCTATCCGCTCGCCTATCACGATGATATCGGCAAAATTTGAAGATACATTTCCCACCATATGTTCATAAAATGGTGGTTGGAGCGTATTTACAAACATTGCCACCATTTCTTTATCATACAAAGGTGGCTCAACTTGTGCAGCCAATTCCCTCCATCGCTGAGCATACTCCTTAAAAGTTTCGTTGTCTTTCTTCGACATGTTTTGCAGCTGTAAACGATCTGGCGCGACATGTGTATTGTATATGTACTGCTTCACAAAAGCATCAGCCAAGTCCGCCCAACAACGAATCCGAGTCGGCTCCAAATGGGTATACCAGTTTAACGCCACTCCAGCCAAACTATCTTGAAAAACATGAATGAGCAGCTGCTCATCGTAAGCATATGCAGCCATCTTTCTGCAAAACATGGTTAGATGGCTTTTTGGGCATGTATTTCCCTTATACTTCTCAAAATCTGGCGCTTTGAACTTATGTGGTATTTTGACGCCAAGAACCAAGCTCAATCTAGAAACATCCCCAAATCCATAACTTTCATACCCCTCCACAGCCCTCAATCTTGCCTCTAGGCTCTCGAGTTTATCCTTTGCCCCATCGACATTACTAGTTACTCCCTGAAACAAAGTATGTGGCGCAGCCCCTGTAGAAAAGCCCTCTCCGGTAATCACAGGCGGCACCGGAGTTACTCGTATTCCATCAGACATGTTTGCATGCATTCCTTCATTTACCATGGGTGCGGACATTACAACAGGTCCCTGAGTACTGATTGGCGGTATGTTGACAGTGGTAGGGAAAGAGAATGAAGCCTGCTCCCCTTCTGTGTATTCTCCCACAGGTGGGGTGTAACCTGGAGGTAATCCATACATTGGGAACGGAACAGATTGGCTCCCAGAACTGAAGACCGGAGGGTAATATTGAGCATTTCCCTCAACTTGCGAAGACGTCGCCCCTCCCGTAGTCTTTAGGGCTTCGAGAGCCGCCAAAATCTGGGCCATTTGATCCTTCAACTGGCTAACATCAGCCTTAATAGATTCGTGTGACTGCTCCCAATTCTCCATGACCTTCGAGTTAGCTCTGGTCCTGTACGGATGTCGTGGAAAATTTGTCGTTGTTTTCTCACTTGTACTGCTGATTATTATTTTTTATTAAATTAAATTAGATAAGGATGCAAAACAAAAGAAAACATGATGCATGATAGTGATAAGTGGAAATCACAGGATAACGATGACAATACCGATGGAAAATTAACACAAGCCGATACCAAACAAACATCCCTTATCTTTCATTTAAAGAAAATTTGATCCATTACATAGTCTAAGGAACAAAACGCATAATTCTGATGTACATCAATCCCGCGCCCGGGCAACGAAAGATTTCATCTCTCCCACCAACCATTTACAATGATTAATAAACAATTCTATTTCCGCTGGTGAGTTACAAAAATGAGTGCTTGCTTCAGCATTCGACACCATCCTGGGGATGTCTTCAATTGCCCTGTTTGCCAAAGCAGCCAACTGAGAGAATCTTTCCTTCCAGTGCTTTACAGCCATTTCTTGCTCGGCGATGTGCTCTTCCATTCGCTTTATCAAGGCGTGATGCCTTTCTTCAAATTCTATCGACCTCCATCGCTCCTCCTGTTCCTCAATATATTCCTCCATTTGTTTTATCAGAGTTTGATGCTCTTCCTCTGCTTCTGTTAGCTTCCAACGTTCCCTATTCATATCCGCCTCAAACGACATGGCCATCTCTTTCATCTCATGCCCCGCTTTTTCTATCTGAATCTGCGCTTCTCTTAATCTCTTCAGGGCTTCTCGTTTATCTCTTTTGGCTTCTTCGTAGAGGTGCTTCCACTCCTTTCCCTCTTCTAAAGCCACCTTCTTCTCATTTACCCTCATGGATAATTCCTTACTCGCGGCGGCTAGATCCTGTTTCACTCGAAATGTGTAATCCCTCTCAGCCTTCTGGCTTTTGACAAGGTTTTCATAAGCCCGCGACTTTTCTTCATTATCATTTTTCATATCCACAAGATCATTACGCGCTCTTTGTAATTCATTCTCCAACCTAGCATTCCTAATTTTCAATTTCTCCATCTCAGCTTTTAGTTGTTGCACCTCTTCACTTTCTGGAGCTTGGGATGGTCCTTCACTAGCTGATTGATCCTTGATTGGCTTGAAAGGCAGCTTGACTACTTTCACTCTCTCCAGAATCCAGGTGTGATAACTAACACTGCTATCCACTACTCCATCCCTCAAGTCCTTCTCTGCTCGAACAACATTTTCCCAGGCGCTTTTAACCTTTCTTAACAATTCGATGAAATGCTCGTCTTCGTAATAAATGAATAGGGTAGCAAGGTAATCTGATGAAGGTGCCCCTTTCATGGGATGCCCAAATTGTCTTTGCACCAAAAGGGGGTTGTAATTGATACAGTACCGGGCACCTATGAGAGGCACATTAGGAAAACTACCACAATGTTGTATAGCCAGTTTATTTCCAAGCCAAGGAAGGCGCCATTTTATACTTCTTTCGCTCAAGCCGGCAAGGAATCGGGCCCAATCGTTTCCTCCTTTATCTTTAAGCCCTTGGTGTGACAAAGTCTCCGATAGACTCTTAATGTCGACCATTTCCTTAAACACGCGCGTTGTCATCCATGTATACAACGCCGGTAAGCAACAAAGAATCTTCTTTCCTTTTCTCTCATGGCAAAAACTCAAAGTCCCATAAACATCCGCAAGAACTGCTGTTACAGGATTCTCTGACCTGGTTTTACTCGCCACGAAGACGTCTATCGCGGTGTAATCCACAAATTCTTCTATTTTGGGAAACAAGACAATGCCATATATGGTGAGGGCTAATACATCCATGAAAGTTTCCCAATCCTCTTTATCAGCCAAGTGATGTAAATACTGCTCTAGATATCCCTGTGATAACCCATGCACTTGATTCCTCATCATCATCCTGTCTTCAAGCTCCTTGGGATGTAATTTCATGATGGCAGCAATGGTGGGTATAGAGGCATGATGCTCTAAATGTTGATAGGGAGTGGTGCCTTCCAGTGGCAAACCCAAAATATACTCGAACTCTTCTATGGTTGGCGCCAACTGAAAGTCTTGAAATGTGAAACATCAAAGCGGAGAATCATAATATTGTGCCAAGGCTGTGATAGCGGGTATTTGTACTTCAACCTCCATTAAATTCAACAAATTTCCATATCTTCTTTGGAAGGTTTCTCTCTTTATAGTCTTAAGCCTTTTGCCCAAGTTTATCAGCCCGGTCAAATTTCCAACATGAGTCCTTAGACTATACTTCTTTCTTAAATCGGAAGAGTCGGTATGCCGTGTAGCATCGGATCTTGTGTTAACATCCATCTCGTATGAAGTCAAGTAGGTACCTGTGATTTCCCTTAAAATTAACATGTTACTAAATGATGTATGAATATGATGCATAATAATAAAATAACATGACAAAACAAAACACATGCATGGTATGAAATGTAATATCAAAAAAAAAAACGAACAGCGTGAGGGTTACAGAAGCATATATTCCTCCCATCGTGCCCTACCAAAGGTTCATTGCTTTGAGTTCAAGGTCAAGTATATGCAATCTCACAAGGATGATTTCCTGAACCTAAAGGTCAAAGGTTACTAGAGCTATGGCCCCCTTCATAGCATTTCCACAACAGTCGAGTAATCAACTAGGTGTGAAAACACATATGAAGAGAACAGACTCTAGCTGGAGTTCTCACGATAGCCAAACAGGAAGTACATCCCAGAGTGACACCGCTACACAACTCCTCTAATTCTAAGCTACGCTCAGACCCGGGTATAGGGCCCCACTCATGATATGCTAGAAGTGTGTGTGTGAAGGGAGAAAATTATGCACACCCAAACCCTCACCTGCAAAACAACCAGAAAAATTCCCAGGCAGATATAAACATATTGTCTACCCTAGGGTTCAATATTCCACAGTTATTGCAGTTATTCCAAATATCACACATAGATAAAGAAAAGGGAAAGAAAAACACAAAGCAAAACCACACCAAATTCGCGCATCTAATTAAATGGCTCGACTCTCTAGACATCCCCAGTGGAGTCGCCATCTGTCGCAACCGGAATCGTGACGGGACGACGATCCAAAAAGAAACGGGTTTTGAAAAGAGATTTTGGAGTCGCCACCATAGTTTATTTTGGAAAACTACGGAAAAACCATAAAATGATAAGACACAGTCCGCGAAAACCAGATTCTGGGTTCGGGAGTCGGTTACGTGTAGGGAAGGTATTAACACCCTACAACGCCTGCCCTAAGGCAATACCTTTAACTAAATACGCGAATTTGATGTGGTTTTCAAAATGTTTAACTATCCCTAAAATAAAATTCTAAATAAACAAAATATATATTTTTTAGTTTTTTGGGCCCGACAAGGATTGACCTTGCTCCTACGTATTCTCATTCAGAATGAGAAATCAGGGTTACGTAGTTCTTTTGGAAACTATGTTGAAAATTTTGTTTGAGAAATCTGTTTGAGAAATTGATTATATAGATAATGATTTTGTATTTTTGAGAAATGAACCTGACAAGGACTAGCCTTGCTCCTACGTATCTCCACTTTTGATGGAGAATCAAGGGTAACGTAGTTCTAGCTAAGAGATTATTTGTTGTTTGAAAGTGTTGATGTTCTTAGCTTTTGAAGATTTTATATATTTGTTTTTTTTTGACATTTTCGAGAAAAAGAAGGTAATGAGTACTAGGCCGACGCGAACGGTCGCACGAGTACTCATACCTTTAAAATGATATTTAAATATTTTTAATTATTTTTGAAAAGAGAAATAACGATATTAAGCACTAGGACGATGCGAACGATCACACGAGCACTCATACCATTATCTACTTATTTAGGAAAATTTAAGAGTATTGAGTGCTAGGCTGATGCGGACGATCGCACGAGCACTCATACCCTCGTTTAATATTACATAAATAAGAGAGAAAGGTATTGAACACTAGGACGATGGGAGCGATCACACGAGTGTTCAACCTTCAAAACATATTTTTGAAATTTTATTTAAGAAGAAAAAAAAAGTTTTTAGCACAAGGACGACGCGAGCGGTCACACGTGTGCTTAACCTTCAAAACGTATTTTTGAAATTTTATTTAAGGAAGAAGAAAAGGTTTTTTAGCACAAGGACGACGCGAGCGATCACACGTGTGCTTAACCTTCAAAAATATTTTTTTGTACATTTATTTAAGGAAGAAGAAAAGGTTTTTAGCACAAGGACGACGCGAGCGGTCACACGTGTGCTTAACCTGTAAAACGTTTTTTTTTTTTTGTAAATTTTTATAGCAAAGAATAAAGGGATTTTAGCACAAGGACGACGCGAGCGGTCACACGTGTGCTTAACCTTCAAAAATATTTTTGTAAATTTTTATAAGAAAGAATAAAAGGCTTTTAGCACAAGGACGACGCGAGCGGTCACACGTGCGCTTAAACCTTTAAAAATATTTTTGTAAATTTTTTTTATTTAAACTATAAATATTGTATTATTAAATATATATTTTAAGATAAGTATATGTTTAAAATAAATAAATAGAACAAAATAAAATAAGACAATAAAGGAAAATAAATAAACAAAAAAAGAAATGGGAGAGGCTGGACGAACGTTGGGGACAGTGTTCAGAATGACGAGCGTTCATTGGGGAAAGATGGTGAACGGACGCTTGGAACGAAAGCTTGAGAACGAGCGCTCGTTGAAGAAATGTGGCGAACGGCGAGCGTTCGTCGAAAGAAACGAACGTTCATTGGGGAATATAACGGACGTTGTAAACGACACAGAATGACGAGCGTTCGTAGAGAGACATAACGAACGGACGTTGTTGAAATTACAAACGGACATTGGGAACGAAGGCTGAATGACGAGCGCTCGTTGTGTAAAGATGGTGAACGGACGCTTGGAACGAAAGCTTGAGAACGAGCGCTCATTGAAGAAATGTGGCGAACGGACGTTTGGAACGAAAGCCAAATGACGAGCGCTCATTGGTAAAGATGGTGAACGGACGCCCAAGAAGGCTTAAGGTTAACGAGCGTTCACTGGATAACGAGCGCTCGTTGGTGAGAATGTTGAACGAACGGTCAAAAAGCTTAAAGATAACGAGCGTTCGCTCGTTTGGATAACGAGCGTTCGCTCGTTTGGATAACGAGCGCTCGTTGGTGAGAATGTTGAACGAACGGTCAAAAAGCTTAAAGATAACGAGCGTTCGCTCGTTTGGATAACGAGCGTTCGCTCGTTTGGATAACGAGCGCTCGTTGGTTCACTACTGGGCTTGGCCCACAGGGGTTACTTCTAACCTAGAATTTTCCTAGGGGTTCAGCCTTCCCATTCTCATTCACTCACTCACGCTGCTCTTCTCAGATGAGACCAATGTCTCCTTCTCCTTGATCAAAAGGGTTTACTCTGCCACTCAACAGCCACGTTTTCTTCTGATTGACCACCGCGGACCAGACTAGCCACCGCAACGAAGGTGGCCACCGTATCCCTGTCTCTACGAACCAGCTACCATGCCATCCTCTTTCTCGATCTAGCCACCGCACCACGCCAGGCCACACCGCACCACTGCTTCCTTGTTCTTATCTGCTCTCTCCGACACCGGCAATCCCAGGGAGGGGTTCGTCTCCGCCAGTTCAAATACAAGGGCCGCCGCTTCTTCGTCGAGCTCTCCGCTTTTCACTACCGAGACCGCTCTCCGTTTTTTGATTGTATAATGGGTTTGATTTTGGTTTGTTGAGATTGGCCGTGAGCGTGGGAGTTAGGACAGAGAGAGGAAACAAGGTGTAACAGAAAATGAATGGAAGGGGAGGTTGGTGATGATGGAACTCATGATGTTCAGAGTAAAAGCATTCATGATGGAATAAGCATAAGAAGCAGTATGCAGTAAGGAAGCACAGAGACTTACCTCTTCTCGTCCTTCTCTTTCTCTGCCGGTGCTGGTGCCAATGATGGCTCTGGATGATGATACCAGATAATGGTTCCTCTTGCGCCCTCCTTCCCCCTTTTTTCTCCCTCTGATCAAAACCCAAAAAAAAATCCTCTGTCCCCAAAATCTCGGAAAAAATTCTCCTGTAACCACCTTGTCCCCCCAAGATCTTGGAAAAAAAATCCTTTTTCTAACAACCTGCTCCCCTCATTCAGACACGCTTCCCATACGCCAATTCCCACGTTTTTCATTTTTTCTATTTTTTTATTTTTTATTTCAATTTTATTTTACTTATTTTCATTATTTTTAATTTTAATTTTATTTTTCAATTTCAATTTTTTTTAACTATTTTGATTAATTGACTTTATTAAAACAAATTACAGATAAGAAAAATAGAAATTGAATTAAAAACAAAAATCTAAATAAAAAATAGAATAAAACAAAAAGGTAAAATACAATAAAAGAAAAAATAATAAAAACACCAATAAAAACACATTTTTTACAACCCGGACAAAATTGAGTGTTGACAATCATATTTATGATACATGCTTTCTTTCATCATTAGTTAGGGTTTTTCCTCTTTACTCAAAGCATGCATTGTTTAACTCATTCGATGTCATGATTATTGATTTTGTCGATATGGGAACGTACGGGGAAGTCTAGATCCGGGGAATTTCTCCCAATAGCATGTTGTCTAGACATAGAACTATGAGGGTTGGTTGCCTTTAACCTTCTATGCTTCAGAATTAATTATTAGGGATGCTAGGAATTGTATGAACTCGAAATTAAGGATAGGCCTTCTTGCAAGGTGATTTAGAGAGTGACATTAACATTGGTGAAAAGAATGATGAATTCCTAAAAGTATATGAGAGTGGATAAGATGAAATTGATTACCCCAACAACATACTCATCCATTTAATTCGTTCAAGTGTTTTTGTTCATCTTTTTCATTGATCAAACTCATGCATACATGTTTACTTATTGTCTTTTGCATTTGAAACCTATAATCAATTGTTCACAAGTCTTAAATAATCAACAAATCATATAACTAACTAGGTTGTGAGTCCTTTGGGAGAACGAGACTTGGTCTTACCGAGTTTATTACTTGATACGATTCGATCACACTTGCCGAGGGTTAAACAAGTTTTTGGCGCCGTTTTTCGGTGTTCATAAATTTGTCATCACACACACATTCCTACATACTTTTACAAAGGTTCTTTACAATTTTCCCGTCATTCCTCTTGAGAAAATTTCCTTCCACTCACTTTCTAACTAGCTTTCCATCTAAGTTTGGGGTTAGGAGAGAGCATCTTGATAGTTTGAAAGCATTCTCCACTCATCTAGCATCTCCACCCAAGTAAGTCAAGCATTTTTCATTCTAGGGTTCTTGAGCATGAATTTGATTATTGAAGCATGAATTTTTAGGGGTTTTGATTTTTATGCCTGATTTAATGAATTAATTGATGTTTGAACCGATTGAACTGATTGATTTTGATCTGGAAGATTGAAAATTGCATGTGGGTGGAGTTAGGAAAGGTTAAAAAAGCATTTTTCAAAAATCTCCAGAATCACCGCTCAAGGGTAAATTACCGCTGAGCGGCACTCTGAAAGACTTTAGATTTTTACTGAATTGTGTACTTGATTGATGCACTAGTGGCGCTGAGGGGTGATTTTGACCCTCAACGGTGGTTTAGCTTGGAAATAGGGTGTTATTTGTTGTTTACTAATGATTAACAACATGTCTTGTGGTTTTGTAATCTGTGTTTGATGTAGGAATGAAATCCTCTTCAGGCAAAAGAGTGAAGACCATGGCATCCAAAAGGAAAGAAAAGGAACCAGGACAACCCCATTCTAGTAGGTTCCTATCTCGCAAACATTAGAAGCATTTTAAGGTGGTCCAAGATATGAGGCTCCTTATGGATAGGAAAGTTGGAATGATACCTAACTTTGCTCCTCAATTTGGAGAGCAATTGCAGGGAAATGATTGGGGGAAGCTAGCCACATACCCTGCACCAGCTAGTATAGCTGTGGTGAAAGAATTTTACACCAATGCAAGGAAGATTGGTGATTATCCGGCTGAGGATTACCTAGGCTATGTCAGAGGCCACGCTATTAGGTATGATCCTGACTCTATCAACAGCTTCCTGGGTACTGTATGGACTGGTGAGCAGTGCCAGTTTGCTCTATGTATGGAAGAAGGCACTGATTTTGATGATGTGGAGAGTGTTTTGTGTGTACCTTGAGGACATTTTTAGAGGAACAGAACTAGTTCTGTGGTCAAGATTAGGAGGATTGACTTGAATCCTCTTGCAAAGTATTGGATGGCATTTTCTCATGCCAACATTCAGCCATGTTCTCATGTTTCCGACATCACTCTTAGTAGGGCACTCCTCCTTTACTGTGCGATCAGGAACTTGAATGTCAATATTGGACAGGTAATAGCTGATGAGATAAGGGTGTGTGCTAACACAACAAACAGCAAAGAACCCTTAGGACATCCTTCTTTGATCACACACCTTTGCAAGATAGCTGGGGTGGATATTTCTACTCCACCATTTGAGAGGCCAAGGAAAGCAATTGATGAGGCCTAGTACAGACAATACTGTGGAGGTGAGGAGGCAGCTTAGCCAGTTCCACCACGCCGTACTCGCAGAGAAAGAGGACAAGCACAGAGTCAGGCATCTACTGAGACACATGAAGCAGAACCTTTCCAAATGAGGGACATGTATATGTCTCTTATAGGTGCAGAATTGCAGTCTATCCACAGAGGGCAGGTGGCCACTACTGAGATGATTGTTGGAATGTATGATACACCTCCAGCACACAGGTGGACTATGGAGGAGTTCCATAATGTGGTAGCTTTGCCAGAGGAGCAGGCCCAAGGCGGCAGAGCTGGAGCAGCTAAGGCTTCAGCTATGGAGATGGATAAAGATGATGCTGATGATGATGAAGATGACGCATTTGAGGATGCTGAAGATTAGGAAGAAGAGGAGGATACAGATGACAGCTCAGACTGATGAGGAGCTGAGATAGCATTTACTGATGAATGCTATCAGCACTAGAGCAGGAGTTATGCTTTTGTGTGGTTTTATCTTTCGGGACCTATTTGGTGTTGTTTTTAGAATAGGGTTTGATGTACTCAATTGGAAACTTTGTCTGTTATGATGGTTTGCTTATGATTGTTGATTGTTGTTTGATAAGTAATATCTGATGATGCTTTGATATTGATTGATGATGAGATGTGCACATTATATGCTTAGACAGGTGATGGACAAATTTATGAACACCAAAATATGATGTCACAAACTTGTTTTTCAATCGGCAAGTATGACCGAATCGTTCAAGTAATAAACTTGGTAAGACCAAGTATCGTTCTTCCCAAAGGACTCACGGCCTAGTTTAGTTGTGTGGTTTATTGATTAGCTAAGAATTAAAGACGAAATATTTGGATTTTTGTATGCAAAAGACGAAAATTAACTATGTATGCATGAAGTTTTGATCAATGGCAAAAAAAACAAAAGATAAACACTTTCAATGAAATATATGTATGAATATGTTGTTGGGGTCAATTTCATCTTATCCACTCTCATATATTTTAGGAATTCAACATTCAAATCATCATTGTTAATGCCACTCTCTAAAGTACCTTTCAAGAAGGCTTCTCCCTAATCACGAGTTCATACAATTCCTAGCATTCCTAATAATTAGTTCATAAGTGCAGGAGCTTAACGACAACCAATATAATATTGGGAGAAATTCCCCAGATCTAGACTTCCCCGTACGTGCCCGTATCGACAAAACCAATAATCATGCATCGAATGAGTTAAACAATGCAAGCATTAAGCAAAGAGGAAAAACCCTAACTAATGATGAAAGAAAGCATAGATCTTAAATAAAAGATGTAAAAACAAATTCCATATATGAGAGCTTCAAAAGATTACATTGATTCCCCAACAAACATACAGAGTTTAGTTCACCATATTCATGGTGAACCTAGATGAATAACAATGAAAGAATGAAAGATAAAACCCTAAAAAAGTGAAGAGGAAGCCTCAGCATCCAAGATCCTCCTTCAAAGGGGTGGAAGAGAGAGTGTTTGCTTCGTTTCTGCCAAAGATCCTAACCCTAGGAAACCCTAAAGCTTATATATTATTCGTAAATTACAGAAAATTAGGTCCAAGCCCATAAAAGTGCTGCTCAGCGGTAAACTGCCGCTCAGCGGTAAGTGCGTGAGTCGTTTCTTCCCCTCAGCGGCCATTTTGCCCCTCAGTGGATCTCCCGTAAGCTCCTGAGTGCCGCTCAGTGGTAAACTGCCGCTGAGCGGTGACTTCGACTTCTCCTTTTGAAGTTTTTGATGTCTTTTCTGATTTCATCTCTCTCCTTCTTCACTTCTTTCACCAAATTCACCTTAAAACCTGCACAAAAACACTGAAATCAAGCATAAACCTGTCCAGCTCTCTTATTTCTGAAAATATGAATAAAAGCATGATTTCAAGCTAGTTTCTAAGTATAAAGGTTGCTTTTAGTATCAATTTTAAGCATGAAAATAACAGTTTTTCAACTGTTATCACAACCCCAAACTTAGAACTGTGCTTGTCCTCAAGCAAACAAGATATAACTCAATCTTCAACCAATTCATATGATGGTTCACTCATTCAAAAATCCTCTTTTTAGATAAGTAACAACTTCAGTCAAACTTATGACCAAGAGTTCAATCAAGATGTGCACATGCTTTAGTGTTTCACAAAGTCAGTTAATACCCAACAAATGCTCTTTTTCATGAATGACCAATCAATTAAGCATGGATGTTCATGTGCTAATGGAATATTTCCTCACTAGGTAAAGTGTTTCACTCAACACACAAGTGTATAAAAGGTAATCACTCATTCACTCTACTATCACAATGTCACATGAATCAACTTTGCCTTTCATTTTACCATAATCAAAAACATTTACAAGCATGCATCATCACAAGGACTTTTCAATGGCTTATAATGTGGCTGGGCTAACAAGAAAATTGATTTTTCTGGATCACAAAATCCTTGAGTTAAGAGAATCATAACAACACAATTTTTCTTATTCTTCCCAACTTACCTTTGAATTTGCATTGAGCTTTGCTTCTTTTTCTTTTCTTTTCTTTTTCTTTGCATATTCTTACTTTTTAGCTCTTAGCTCAATGCTTTTCCTTTTTCATGTTTTCCTAACAACCCCAAACTTGAACATTTAACAATACCACACAAGATCTTCTACTTAACTCAAGGTAAAGATTTTCAATCAAGGGTTTTTCAATTTATGTTCAAGGCTAAGGGTTCAAAGGATAGAACACAAAGTGTTCTCTTTTAGTGGGCTAACTTTATGAATTTGGCCAATAAAAAGGGTTCCAACAAACGGCCTTGATCACATGATGCACAACAAGCAATTGATTCAATCATAGAAAACCTGGGCAAAATCATTCATGTTTCCAAAGTAATAACATTCAATCAAAAAAAACTCTGGAGCTCAAAACCTCACATATAAGCTTATCCACATTTGACATACACATCCTGCTTAATCTCACTAATAGCAAACCATCATAACAAACCAGGTTTCCAATAGAGTACATCAAACCCTAATCTAAAAACATAAAATACTTACAGAATACTGGGTTGCCTCCTAGTAAGCGCTTGTTTAACGTCACGAGCCTGACCCAAACTTTCAAGGATCCACCAACAACATCATTGTGGAAAATTGTTGCACCTCTCCCCCTAGATAGGGTTTGAGACGTTGACCATTCACCACCCAACTTCTCTGTGGATCATCAGCAGCTGGATTAAATATTTCAATTGCTCCATGCGAATGCACCTCTTTTATCACAAATGGTCCTGACCATTTTGACTTCAGCTTCCCAGGAAATATCTTCAATCTTGAATTGAACAATAGTACCTGTTGTCCTGGATTGAAAACTCTATTCACCAATTTCCTGTCATGATAAAATTTAATCTTGTCTTTGTAAGCCTTGGATGAATCATATGCATGTAATCTCATTTCTTCAAGCTCCAAAATCTGCCTTCTGCGTGTGCATTGAGTTTCATAAGGATCAAAATTCAAGAATTTCAAAGCCCATAATGCTTTATGCTCCAATTCTACTGGCAAATGGCATGCTTTCCCATAGACTAATTGAAACGGTGATAATCCCATAGACGTCTTCATTGCTGTCCTATAAGCCCAAAGAGCATCATCCAATTTGAGAGACCAATCCTTTCTTGATGAAGTCACTATTTTTTCCAGGATCCTTTTTATCTCCCTGTTAGACACCTCAGCTTGTCCATTGGTTTGTGGATGATAAGGTGCAGCTACCTTATGTTTTACTCCATAATGTTTGAGTACTTTCTCCAGCTGATAATTGCAAAAATGAGATCCTTCATCACTGATCAACACTCTTGGAGTGCCAAAACGAGAGAATATCTGCCTCTTCAGGAATTTAATTACCGTGCTAGCATCATTTTTAGGACAAGCGAATGCTTCCACCCATTTACTCACATAATCCACTGCTACCAGAATATATTCATTGTTGAAAGATGGAGGGAAAGGTCCAACAAAGTCAATACCCCAACAATCAAAAACCTCAACCTCTAAAATACCTTGTAAAGGCATCTCATGACGTTTAGTGATTGTCCCTGCTCTTTGACATTTATCACAATTTCTAACATGAGTATGGGCATCTTTAAATAAAGTTTGCCAATAAAAACCTGATTGAAGGACTTTTGCTGCTGTTCTTTCTCTATTTAAATGTCCTCCATAAGGTGAATCATGACAATGCCAGAGAATTCCTTCTGCTTCTTCATTCGTAACACATCTCCTCAGAAGATTATCTACTCCAATCTTGAACAAATAAGGATCATCCCAAACAAACTGCTTGGCATCATGCAAAAATTTCTTTCTTTGTTGCCAAGTTAAGTCTTCCGGCATGACCCTTGCAGCTTTGAAATTAGCCATATCAGCAAACCAGGGCCTCTGCTGAATATACATGAGTGATTCATCTGAAAAAGATTCCCAGATTTCAGACTCCTTGTTAGTGACCTCATAGTTGACTAACCGTGACAAATGATCAGCAATCAAGTTCTCACTTCCTTTCTTATCACGGATTTCTATATCAAATTTTTGCAATAGTAATACCCATCCAATCAGACGTGGCTTAGAATCTGGTTTTCTCAACAAATATTTGATAGCTGCATGATCTGTATAGACAATCACCTTAGACCCAATAAGATAAGGTCTAAATTTCTCTAGAGCATATACAATGGCCAGAAATTCTTTCTCTATGGTAGCATAATTCAATTGAGCATCATTCAGAACTTTGCTAGCATAATAAATTGGGTGAAACTTTTGTTCTTTTCTCTGGCCAAGGACAACTCCTATTGCATAATCACTTGCATCACACATTAATTCAAAATTTTGAGTCCAATCTGGCGCTACAATTATTGGCGCTGACACTAGCTTATTCTTCAATGTGTCAAAAGCTTTCAAACACTCTTCATTCATCACAAAAGGAGCATCCTTCATCAAAAGATTACTCAATGGTTTAGCAATTTTTGAGAAATCTTTGATGAATCTTCTATAGAACCCAGCATGACAAAGAAAACTCCTAATTCCCCTTACATTTGTTGGTGGAGGCAGTTTCTCAATGACTTCTACTTTAGCTTTGTCTACT
Source organism: Vigna reflexopilosa (assembly GCA_027742785.1). Lineage (NCBI taxonomy): Eukaryota > Viridiplantae > Streptophyta > Magnoliopsida > Fabales > Fabaceae > Vigna > Vigna reflexopilosa. Next base: position 18,547,732 of record CM050924.1, read on the forward strand.
TCAATTCCTTTAGTAGAGATTTTATGCCCCAATACAATTCCTTCAGTTACCATGAAATGACATTTCTCCCAATTAAGAACAAGATTTGTCTGAACACATCTTTTGAGGACAGTGTTTAAATTAGCCAAACATCTTTGGAAAGAATTTCCAAAAACTGAGAAATCATCCATGAATACTTCAATGCATTTTTCTAAGAGATCTGCAAAAATTGCCTGCATACACCTTTAAAACGTAGCTGGAGCATTACATAATCCAAAAGACATCTTTCTATATGCAAATATACCAAAAGGACAAGTAAAAGCCGTCTTCTCCTGGTCTTTTGGGTCTACCACAACTTGATTGTATCCAGAATATCCATCTAGAAAACAATAGAAAGCCTGCCCTGATAACCTTTCTAACCTCTTCATCATCAACTCTCAATTTAAGCTTACCATTCTCTACATCAATCAAAATTCTAGCAGTCTTCATAAAAGGTCTCCCAAGAATAAGAGGAACATCACTATTCCCTTCCATCTCCATCACAATAAAATCCACTGGGAATACAAATTTGTCAACCTTCACTAGAACATCTTCAACCACTCCATATGGATATTTAAGAGACCTGTCCGCCAATTGAAGAGCCATTCTGGTTGGTTTAATTTCCAACCCCTGAATTGTTCTGCACATGGATAGCGGCATTAGATTAATGCTAGCTCCCAAATCAATCAATGCTCTTCCAACTTTCACATCTCCTATGGTGCACGGAATAGTGAAGCTTCCTGGATCTTTAAGTTTAGGAGGTAGTTTCTGTATGATTGCACTACAGTTCCCCTGTACATTGATAGTTTCCTTTTCAATGTACTTGTGTTTCTTTGTGAGGAGTTCCTTCAAAAACTTTGCATATGCTGGCATCTGTTGCAATGCTTCAGAGAATGGTATAGTGATCTCCAGCTTCTTAAACAACTCCATGAATCTTTCCAACTGCTTTTCTTTCTCCTTCCTTGAATAACTCTTTGGATAAGGAAGTGGCTTTTCATACTCTTTTTCTTTTTGTCTCTCCTCTCTCTCTTCTCTCTCTTTTTTTTCTCTCCTCTCCTCTTCTTCTTTTTTCTTTTTCTCTCTATCAACTCTTTCTTTCCACTCACATGTTTCTTTTTCACTCTCACTCTCATTTTCTTTTTCCTCTCTTTCTTTTTTTCTCTCCTCTAACACTCTACCACTTCTGGTCACAACAGTTTTACACTCCTTTATGAGATTATCATGTTTCATCTTGTCAACTATTCTCTTAACATAAACCTCCATATTTTTAAATGCAGCCTTCACATTCTGACAATAAGATGCATTCGTCTTCACGAATTTTTGGAAAGTCTCTTCAAGGTTTGTTGTTTTCTCAACTGGAGTATATTGCATTTGCCATTTTTGTTGTTGCACTTGAACCATTGAGACCTGTTTTATTCCCTGTGATATTTGAGAAAGCTTCATAATTACCTCTTCAAGCTGTTGAGATATAATTCTATTTTGAATAAGCAAAGCATCATTTGATTGTAACAACTCCTTCTGACTAAGATATCCTCTTTCAATGTTGAGTTCATTGTCACTAGTAGCCATATTTTCAATAATTTCAGTTGCTTCCTCTGGAGTTTTCCATTTAATGTTTCCTCCTGCTAAGGCATGATGCATCATCTTAGTTTATGAACCAAGACCTCCAAGGAAAGTTAGAACTACTTCTTCTTATTTGAAACCATGCATGGGAGTTTTTCGTAACAGGCTTTTATATCTGTCCCATGCATGCCCTAGTGATTCTTCCATGCCTTGCTTAAATGAAGAAATCTCTTGCTTACCTTTTAACCTCTTAGATTGTGGAAAGTACTTGTTTAAAAACTTTGTTACCACTGCTTCCCACTCTGTGAAGCTTCCCTCTGGAAAAGAATTTAACCAAAGCTTAGCATTGCCTCCTAATGAGAAAGGAAACAAGCTAAGTTTGATTGCTTCATCAGGCACCCCATTGATTTTCACCGTGTTGCAGATCTCATTAAATGTAGTAAGGTGCTCATATGGGCTTTCATGAGATAACCCATTAAATTGATTGCTCTTCACCAGATGGATCAATGCTGGGTTGACCTCCATGTTAGCTGCATTGACAATAGGTCTAGCTATACTGTTAAAGTGCTGAGGTCCAGCTGTATTGGTGTAATCAGCAAGAGTTCTTCTGATATTATTGTTCTCCATATTTTCTGTGCTATGGTCAGAACCTTGTGGTGATGGTTGCAACAGAGTTTCCGGAGGAGGGAAAAGTTCTCTAGATGTTCGGATTCTTCTCCTCCGTCTACTCTCGTCTAAACCTTCAAGAAGAGGTTCTGCAGTTATCTTACTCCTAGTTCGAATTGCCTCCTGCATACACAAGAGAACAAAACCCTAGAATATTTGGTTAGCACAAAAAGATATAGGAGAAGATGTAAGATTCAGAGAATAAAATAAAAACAGAAATTCAAAATTAAAGTCAAAGATAATCAATAATCACACAAATTCACCAGTTAAACCACGAGTCCCCGACAACGGCACCAAAAACTTGATGGACAAATTTATGAACACCAAAATATGATGTCACAAACTTGTTTTTCAATCGGCAAGTATGACCGAATCATTCAAGTAATAAACTTGGTAAGACCAAGTATCGTTCTTCCCAAAGGACTCACGGCCTTGTGATAACAGTTGAAAAACTGTTATTTTCATGCTTAAAATTGATACTAAAAGCAACCTTTAGACTTAGAAACTAGCTTGAAATCATGCCTTTTATCCATATTTTCAGAAATAAGAGAGCTGGACAGGTTTATGCTTGATTTAAGTGTTTTTGTGCAGGTTTTGAGGTGAATTTGGTGAAAGAAGTGAAGAAGGAGAGAGATGACATTAGAAAAGACAAGAAAGAGTGCAAAAGTAGAAGCCGAAGGCACCGCTCAGCGGCAATTTACCGCTGAGCGGCACTCAGGAGGTTGCGGGAGTCACGCTGAGGGGCAAAATGGCCGCTGAGGGGAAGAAACGAGTCACGCAACCACCGCTGAGCGGCACTTTTATGGACTTGGGCTTTTGTAATCTTTTGTAATTCTAGAATAGTATATAAGGACTTGCACGTCCTAGAGTTAGTATCTTTGGCAGAAACGAGGCAAACACTCTCTCTTCCACCCCTTTGAAGGAGGATCTTGGATGCTCAGGCTACCTCTTCACCTTTATTGGGTTTATTCTTTCATACTTTCATTGTAATTCATCTAGGTTCACCATGAATATGGTGAACTAAACCTTGTATGTTTGTTGGGGAATCAATGTAATCTCTTGAAGCTCTCATATATGGAATCTGTTGCTTACATCTTTTAATTAAGACTTATGCTTTCTTTCATCATTAGTTAGGGATTTTTCTCTTTGCTCAATGCTTGCATAGTTTAACTCATTCCATGCATGATTATTGGTTTTGTCGATACGGGCACGTACGGGGAAGTCTAGATCCGGGGAATTTCTCCCAGTATTGTACTGACAATATTATATTGGTTGTTATTAAGCTCCTGCACTCATGAACTAATCATTAGGAATGCTAGGAATTGTATGAACTCGTGATTAGGGAGAAGCCATCTAGAATGGTACATTAGAGAGTGGCATTAACAATGATGACTTGAATGTTGAATTCCTAAAATATATGAGAGTGAATGAGATGAAATTGACCCCCAACAACATATTCATTCATATAATTCATTGAAAGTGTTTATCTTTTGTCTTTGCCATTGATCAAACTTCATGCATACATGTTTATTTTCTGTCTTGCATTTTAAAATCTAAATATTTCGTTTGTAAGTCCTAGCTAATCAACAAATCACATAACTAAACTAGGCCGTGAGTCCTTTGGGAAGAACGATACTTGGTCTTACCAAGTTTATTACTTGAACGATTCGGTCATACTTGCCGATTGTGAAACAAGTTTGTGACATCATATTTTGGTGCTTACAAATTTGTCCATCAAGTTTTTGGCGCCGCTGCTGGGGACTCGTGGTTTAACTGGTTAATTTGTGTGATTATTGATTATCTTTGACTTTAATTTTGAATTTCTGTTTTTATTTTTCTGTTTTTATTTTATTCTATCTTTTTATCTTTTTAGATTAGATTTTATTTTATTAGATTAGATTTGATTTTATTTGATTTTATTTTATCTTTTAGGTTAGGTTAGATTTTATTTTATTTTATTTTTTTTTAGATTAGATTAGATTTTATTTTATTTTATCTTTTAGATTAGGTAAGATTTTATTTTTTTAGATTAGGTTTTATTTGATTCTATCTTCTAAATCTTTTTATCTTCTGAATATATCTTTTCTTCTATATCTTTTTGTGCTAACAAATCTTTTCTAGGGTTTTGTTTTCTTGTGTATGCAGGAAGCAATTCGAACTAGAAGTAAGAAAACAACCGAACCACTTCTTGAAGGTCTAGACGAGAGTAGAAGGAGGAGAAGAATCAGAACGTCTAGAGAACTTTTTCCTTCTCCAGAAACTCTCCTACAATCATCACCACAAGGTTCTGTTCAAAGCACAGGGAGTATGGAGAACAATAATAATGCTAGAAGAACTCTTGCAGATTACACTAATCTTGCTGGACCTCAGCACTTCAACAGCATAGCTAGACCTAGAGTCAATGCAGCCAATATGGAGGTCAAGCCAGCATTAATTAAACTGGTGAAGAGTAATCAATTTAATGGGTTATCTCACGAAAGCCCATATGAGCACCTTACTACCTTTAATGAGATCTGCAACACGGTCAAGATTAATGGGGTGCCAGACGAAGCTATCAAACTTAGCTTGTTCCCTTTCTCATTGGGGGGCAATGCTAAGCTTTGGTTGAACTCTTTTCCAGAAGAAAGTTTCACAGAGTGGGAAGCAGTGGTTACAAAGTTTTTAAACAAATACTTCCCACAATCTAAAGTGACTAAGGGTAAGCAAGAGATTTCTTCATTCAAGCAGGGCATGGAAGAATCACTTGGACATGCATGGGACAGGTACAAAGGCTTGTTACGCAAAACTCCAATGCATGGTTTCAGAAAAGAAGAAGTAGTCTTAATTTTCCTTGGAGGGCTTGGTTCACAAACCAAGATGATGCTGAACGCCTCAGCAGGAGGCAATATTAAATGGAAAACTCCAGAGGAAGCAACTGAAATTATTGAAAATATGGCTACTAGTGACAACGAACTCAGTATTGAAAAAGGAGATTTTAATCAGAAGGAGTTGTTACAATTACATGATGCTCTGCTAGCTCAAAATAGAACTCTTTCTCAACAGCTTGAAGAAGTAACCATGAAACTTTCTCAAATACCACAGGAAATACAATAGGTCTCAATGGTTCAAGAGCAACAAAAATGGCAGATGCAATTTAATCCAGTTGAGAAAGCAACAAAGCTTGAAGAGACTTTCCAGAGATTTTTGAAGACAAATGCGTCCTACTGTCATAATGTGGATACTGCATTTAAAAAAATGGAGGTCTATGTTGAGAGAATAGTGGACGAGATTAAACATGATAATCCTGGAAAGGAGTGTAAAACTGTTGTGACTAGAAGTGGTAGAGTGTTAGAGGAGAGACAAAAAGAGAGAAAGGATAAAGAAAATGAGAGTGAGAGTGAAAAAGAAACATGTGAAGAAAGAGTTGAGAGAGAGAAAAAGAGAAAAGAAGAAGAGGAGAGGAGAGAAAAAAATGAGAGAGAAGAGAGACAGAAAGAAAGAGAGTATGAAAAGCCACTTCCTTATCCAAAGGGTTATTCAAGGAAGGAGAAAGAAAAGCAGTTGGAAAGATTCATGGAACTGTTTAAGAAGTTGGAGATCACTATACCATTCTCTGAAGCATTGCAACAGATGCCTGCATATGCAAAATTCTTGAAGGAACTTCTCACAAAAAAACACAAATACATTGAGAAGGAAACTATCAATATACAGGGTAATTGCAGTGCAATCATACAGAAACTACCTCCTAAACTTAAAGATCCAGGAAGCTTCACTATCCCATGCACCATAGGAGATGTGAAAGTTGGAAGAGCATTGATTGATTTGGGAGCTAGCATTAATCTAATGCCGCTATCCATGTGCAGAATAATTCAGGGGCTAGAAATTAAACCAACCAGGATGGCTCTTCAGTTGGCAGACAGGTCTCTTAAATATCCATATGGAGTGGTTGAAGATGTTCTAGTGAAGGTCGACAAATTTGTATTCCCAGTAGATTTCATTGTGATGGAGATGGAAGGAACTAGTGATGTTCCTCTTATTCTTGGGAGACCTTTTATGAAGACTGCTAGAGTTTTGATTGATGTAGAGAATGGTAAGCTTAAATTGAGAGTTGATGATGAGGAAGTTACTTTTGATGTGTCCAAAGCCATGACGTATCCAAATGATGACAAAGCATGTTTTCAATTTGATGAACTTGATGAAGTTTGTATGGTTCAAGAAAGAATGGTGCGTAATATTTCTCCATTGGAAAAAACGCTCATTGATGCATGTGAGGATTTGGATGAAGAAGAAGAGAAATTGATTGATGAATGTCTGATGGACTTGGAAACATTGAAAAAGGGTCCAGAGGAAGATCCAATATTTGAAACAATTGATAAGGAAGAAGCAATCAAAGCACAGTTGCCAGAATTGAAAAGATTGCCATCTCATTTGAAATATGTGTTTTTAGAAGAGGGTGGAACAAAGCCAGTCATCATCAGTAACTCTTTATCTTTACAGGAAGAAGAGCAGTTGATAGAAATTTTGAAAGCCAACAAAGAAGCAATTGGGTGGTCAATATCAGATCTCAAAGGTATTAGCCCAACTTATTGCATGCACAAGATTTTTATGGAAGAAGACTATAAACCAAGTGCGCAACCGTAGAGAAGGTTAAATCCTGTTATGAAGGAAGTGGTCAGAAAAGAAGTGTTGAAACTGCTAGAAGCTGGTATCATCTATCCAATCTCTGACAGTGAATGGGTGAGTCCAGTACAGGTGGTTCCAAAGAAAGGTGGGATGACAGTAATTTATAATGAGAAGAATGAACTTATTCCTACTCGGACAGTTACTGGCTGGCGTATGTGCATTGATTACAGGAAGCTGAATAAAGCTACTAGGAAAGATCATTTTCCTCTTCCCTTCATGGATCAGATGCTAGAAAGGTTATCAGGGCAGGCTTTCTATTGTTTTCTAGATGGATATTCTGGATATAATCAAATTGTGGTAGATCCAAAAGACCAGGAGAAGACGGCTTTTACTTGTCCTTTTGGTATCTTTGCATATAGAAAGATGCCTTTTGGATTATGTAATGCTCCAGCTACGTTTCAGAGGTGTATGCAGGCAATCTTTTATGATCTTTTAGAAAAATGCATTGAAGTATTCATGGATGATTTCTCAGTTTTTGGAAACTCTTTCCAAAGATGTTTAGCTAATTTGAACACTGTCCTCAAAAGATGTGTTCAGACAAATCTGGTTTTGAATTGGGAGAAATGTCATTTTATGGTAACTGAAGGGATTGTACTGGGGCATAAAATCTCTGCTAAAGGAATTGAGGTGGATAAAGCCAAAGTAGAAGTCATTGAGAAACTGCCTCCACCAACAAATGTAAGGGGGATTAGGAGTTTTCTTGGTCATGCTGGGTTCTATAGAAGATTCATCAAAGATTTCTCAAAAATTGCTAAACCTTTGAGTAATCTTTTGATGAAGGATGCTCCTTTTGTGATGAATGAAGACTGCCTGAAAGCTTTTGATATATTGAAGCAGAAGCTAGTGTCAGCTCCAGTAATTGTAGCGCCAGATTGGAATCAAAATTTTGAATTAATGTGTGATGCAAGTGATTATGCAATAGGAGTTGTCCTTGGTCAGAGGAAAGAACAAAAGTTTCATCCAATTTATTATGCTAGCAAGGTGCTGAATGATGCTCAATTGAATTATGCTACCACAGAGAAAGAGTTTCTTGCCATTGTATATGCTCTAGAGAAATTTAGACCTTATCTTATTGGGTCTAAGGTGATTGTCTATACAGATCATGCAGCTATCAAATATTTGTTGACAAAACCAGATTCTAAGCCACGTCTTATTAGATGGGTACTATTGTTGCAAGAATTTGATGTAGAAATCCGTGATAAGAAAGGAAGTGAGAACTTAATTGCTGATCATTTGTCACGGTTAGTCAACAATGAGGTCACTAGCAAGGAGTCTGAAATCTGGGAATCTTTTTCAGATGAATCACTCATGTATATTCAGCAGAGGCCCTGGTTTGCTGATATGGCAAATTTCAAAGCTGCAAGAGTCATGCCAGAAGACTTAACTTGGCAACAGAGAAAGAAATTTCTGCATGATGCCAAGCAGTTTGTGTGGGATGATCCGTATTTGTTCAAAATTGGAGCAGATAATCTTCTGAGGAGATGTGTTACAAATGAAGAAGCAGAAGGAATTCTCTGGCATTGTCATGATTCACCTTATGGAGGACATTTTAATGGAGAAAGAACAGCAGCAAAAGTCCTTCAATCAGGGTTTTATTGGCCAACTTTATTTAAAGATGCTCATAATCATGCTAGGAATTGTGATAAATGTCAAAGAGCAGGGACAATCACTAAACGTCATGAGATGCCTTTACAAGGTATTTTAGAGGTTGAGGTTTTTGATTGTTGGGGTATTGACTTTGTTGGGCCCTTCCCTCCATCTTTCAACAATGAATATATTCTGGTAGCAGTGGATTATGTGAGTAAATGGGTGGAAGCATTGGCTTGTCCTAAAAATGATGCTAGCACGGTAATTAAATTCCTGAAGAGGCAGATATTCTCACGATTTGGCACTCCAAGAGTGTTGATTAGTGATGGAGGATCTCATTTTTGCAATTATCAGCTAGAGAAAGTACTTAAACACTATGGAGTGAAGCATAAGGTAGCTGCACCTTATCATCCACAAACCAATGGACAAGCTGAGGTATCTAACAGGGAGATAAAAAGAATCCTGGAAAAAACTGTGACTTCATCAAGGAAGGATTGGTCTCTCAAATTGGATTATGCTCTTTGGGCTTATAGAACAGCAATGAAGACGTCTATGGGATTATCACCATTTCAATTAGTCTATGGGAAAGCATGCCATTTGCCAGTTGAATTGGAGCATAGAGCATTATGGGCTTTGAAATTCTTGAATTTTGATCCTTATGACACTCAATGCACACGCAGACGGCAGATTTTGGAGCTTGAAGAAATGCGCTTACATGCATATGATTCATCCAAGGCTTACAAAGACAAAATGAAATTCTATCATGACAGGAAGTTGGTGAATAGAGTTTTCAATCCAGGACAACAGGTATTATTGTTCAATTCAAGATTGAAGATATTTCCTGGGAAGTTGAAGTCAAAATGGACAGGACCATTTGTGATAAAAGAAGTGCATCCACATGGAGCAATTGAAATATTTAATCCATCTGCTGATGATCCACAGAAAAGTTGGGTGGTAAATGGTCAACGTCTCAAGCCCTATCTAGGGGGAGAGGTGCAACAATTTTCCACAATGATGTTGTTGGTTGATCCTTGAAAGTTGGGTCAGGCTCGGGACGTTAAACAAGCGCTTACTGGGAGGCAACCCAGTATCTTGTAAGTATGTTTGTTTTTGTTTTTAGATTAGGGTTTGATGTACTCTATTGAACACCTGGTTTCTTATGATGGTTTGCTATTAACTGTGATTGTGTGATGAGTAATGCTTGAATGATGCTTATGAGTAATTGATGTTGAGATGAATTGCACAGAAAATGCTTATACAGGTGATTCACAAGCTTTGTGAACAAATGCAGGTTATCATGATTGTGATTGTGAAATTAAGCAGGATGTGTATGTCAAATGTGAATGAGCTTATATGTGAGGTTTTGAGCTTCAGAGTTGTTATTGTTGAATGCTATTACTTTGAAAGCATGAATGATTTTGCCCAGGTTTTCTATGATTGAATTAATTGCTTGTTTTACATCATGTGATCAAGGCCGTGTTTTTAAAACCCTTTTTATTGGCCAAATACATAAAGTTAGCCCATTAAAAGAGAACACTTTGTGTTCTATCCTTTGAACCCTTAGCCTTAAATATACACTGAAAACCCTTGATTGAAAATCTTTACCTTGAGTTAAGTAGAAGATCTTATGTGGTATTGTTAAATGTTCAAGTTTGGGGTTGTTGGGGAAACATGAAAAAGGAAAAGCATTGAGCTAAGAGCTAAAAAGTAAGAATATGAAAAGAATAAGAAAAAGAAAAGAAAAGAAAAAGAAGTAAAGCTCAATGCAAATGCAAATGCAAAAGCAAAAAGGCAAGTTGGGAATGAATAAGATGATTGTGTTGTTATGATTCTCTTAACTCAAGGATTTTGTGATCCAGAAAAACCAATTTTCTTGTTAGCCCAGCCACGTTATAAGCCATTGAAAAGTCCTTGTGATGATGCATGCTTGTGAATGTTTTTGATTGTGGTAAAATGAAAGGCAAAGTTGATTCATGTGACATTGTGATAGTAGAGTGAATGAGTGAAACACTTTACCTCTTATACACTTGTGTGTTGAGTGAAACACTTTACCTAGTGAGGAAATAGTCCATAAGTACATGAACATCCATGCTTAATTGATTGATCATTCATGAAAAATAGCATTTGTTGGAATCTAGATGACTTTGTGAAACACTAAAGCATGTGCACATCTTAATTGAACTCTTGGTCATAAGTTTGAGTGAAGTTGTTACTTATCTTGAAAAGAGAATTTTGAATGAGTGAACCATCATATGAATTGGTTGGAGATGGAGTTACATTTTGTTTGCTTGAGGACAAGCAAAGTTCTAAGTTTGGGGTTGTGATAACAGTTGAAAAACTGTTATTTTCATGTTTAACATTGATACTAAAAGCAACCTTTAGACTTAGAAACTAGCTTGAAATCATGCCTTTTATCCATATTTTCAGAAATAAGAGAGCTGGACAGGTTTATGCTTGATTTAAGTGTTTTTGTGCAGGTTTTGAGGTGAATTTGGTGAAAGAAGTGAAGAAGGAGAGAGATGACATTAGAAAAGACAAGAAAGAGTGCAAAAGTAGAAGCCGAAGGCACCGCTCAGCGGCAATTTACCGCGGAGCGGCACTCAGGAGGTTGCGGGAGTCACGCTGAGGAGCAAAATGGTCACTGAGGGGAAGAAACGAGTCACGCAACCACCGCTGAGCGGCACTTTTATGGACTTGGGCTTTTGTAATCTTTTGTAATTCTAGAATAGTATATAAGGACTTGCACGTCCTAGAGTTAGTATCTTTGGCAGAAACGAGGCAAACACTCTCTCTTCCACCCCTTTGAAGGAGGATCTTGGATGCTCAGGCTACCTCTTCACCTTTATTGGGTTTATTCTTTCATACTTTCATTGTAATTCATCTAGGTTCACCATGAATATGGTGAACTAAACCTTGTATGTTTGTTGGGGAATCAATGTAATCTCTTGAAGCTCTCATATATGGAATCTGTTGCTTACATCTTTTAATTAAGACTTATGCTTTCTTTCATCATTAGTTAGGGATTTTCCTCTTTGCTCAATGCTTGCATAGTTTAACTCATTCCATGCATGATTATTGGTTTTGTCGATACGGGCACGTACGGGGAAGTCTAGATCCGGGGAATTTCTCCCAATATTATACTGACAATATTATATTGGTTGTTATTAAGCTCCTGCACTCATGAACTAATCATTAGGAATGCTAGGAATTGTATGAACTCGTGATTAGGGAGAAGCCATCTAGAATGGTACATTAGAGAGTGGCATTAACAATGATGACTTGAATGTTGAATTCCTAAAATATATGAGAGTGGATGAGATGAAATTGACCCCCAACAACATATTCATTCATATAATTCATTGAAAGTGTTTATCTTTTGTCTTTGCCATTGATCAAACTTCATGCATACATGTTTATTTTCTGTCTTGCATTTTAAAATCTAAATATTTCGTTTGTAAGTCCTAGCTAATCAACAAATCACATAACTAAACTAGGCCGTGAGTCCTTTGGGAAGAACGATACTTGGTCTTACCAAGTTTATTACTTGAACGATTCGGTCATACTTGCCGATTGTGAAACAAGTTTGTGACATCATATTTTGGTGCTTACAAATTTGTCCACTAAGTTTATTACTAAAAGAGAACACTTTGTGTTCTATCCTTTGAACCCAAAGCCTTGAACATACACTGAACACCGTTGATTGAAAATCTTTACCTTGAGTTAAGTAGAAGATCTTATGTGGTATTGTTAAATGTTCAAGTTTGGGGTTGTTGGGGAAACATGAAAAAGGAAAAGCATTGAGCTAAGAGCTAAAAAGTAAGAATATGAAAAGAATAAGAAAAAGAAAAGAAAAGAAAAAGAAGTAAAGCTCAATGCAAATGCAAATGCAAAAGCAAAAAGGCAAGTTGGGAATGAATAAGCTGATTGTGTTGTTATGATTCTCTTAACTCAAGGATTTTGTGATCCAGAAAAACCAATTTTCTTGTTAGCCCAGCCACGTTATAAGCCATTGAAAAGTCCTTGTGATGATGCATGCTTGTGAATGTTTTTGATTGTGGTAAAATGAAAGGCAAAGTTGATTCATGTGACATTGTGATAGTAGAGTGAATGAGTGAAACACTTTACCTCTTATACACTTGTGTGTTGAGTGAAACACTTTACCTAGTGAGGAAATAGTCCATAAGTACATGAACATCCATGCTTAATTGATTGATCATTCATGAAAAATAGCATTTGTTGGAATCTAGATGACTTTGTGAAACACTAAAGCATGTGCACATCTTAATTGAACTCTTGGTCATAAGTTTGAGTGAAGTTGTTACTTATCTTGAAAAGAGAATTTTGAATGAGTGAACCATCATATGAATTGGTTGGAGATGGAGTTACATTTTGTTTGCTTGAGGACAAGCAAAGTTCTAAGTTTGGGGTTGTGATAACAGTTGAAAAACTGTTATTTTCATGCTTAAAATTGATACTAAAAGCAACCTTTAGACTTAGAAACTAGCTTGAAATCATGCCTTTTATCCATATTTTCAGAAATAAGAGAGCTGGACAGATTTATGCTTGATTTAAGTGTTTTTGTGCAGGTTTTGAGGTGAATTTGGTGAAAGAAGTGAAGAAGGAGAGAGATGACATTAGAAAAGACAAGAAAGAGTGCAAAAGTAGAAGCCGAAGGCACCGCTCAGCGGCAATTTACCGCTGAGCGGCACTCAGGAGGTTGCGGGAGTCACGCTGAGGGGCAAAATGGCCGCTGAGGGGAAGAAACGAGTCACGCAACCACCGCTGAGCGGCACTTTTATGGACTTGGGCTTTTGTAATCTTTTGTAATTCTAGAATAGTATATAAGGACTTGCACGTCCTAGAGTTAGTATCTTTGGCAGAAACGAGGCAAACACTCTCTCTTCCACCCCTTTGAAGGAGGATCTTGGATGCTCAGGCTACCTCTTCACCTTTATTGGGTTTATTCTTTCATACTTTCATTGTAATTCATCTAGGTTCACCATGAATATGGTGAACTAAACCTTGTATGTTTGTTGGGGAATCAATGTAATCTCTTGAAGCTCTCATATATGGAATCTGTTGCTTACATCTTTTAATTAAGACTTATGCTTTCTTTCATCATTAGTTAGGGATTTTCCTCTTTGCTCAATGCTTGCATAGTTTAACTCATTCCATGCATGATTATTGGTTTTGTCGATACGGGCACGTACGGGGAAGTCTAGATCCGGGGAATTTCTCCCAATATTATACTGACAATATTATATTGGTTGTTATTAAGCTCCTGCACTCATGAACTAATCATTAGGAATGCTAGGAATTGTATGAACTCGTGATTAGGGAGAAGCCATCTAGAATGGTACATTAGAGAGTGGCATTAACAATGATGACTTGAATGTTGAATTCCTAAAATATATGAGAGTGGATGAGATGAAATTGACCCCTAACAACATATTCATTCATATAATTCATTGAAAGTGTTTATCTTTTGTCTTTGCCATTGATCAAACTTCATGCATACATGTTTATTTTCTGTCTTGCATTTTAAAATCTAAATATTTCGTTTGTAAGTCCTAGCTAATCAACAAATCATATAACTAAACTAGGCCGTGAGTCCTTTGGGAAGAACGATACTTGGTCTTACCAAGTTTATTACTTGAACGATTCGGTCATACTTGCCGATTGTGAAACAAGTTTGTGACATCATATTTTGGTGCTTACAAATTTGTCCATCACCTAGTTTAGTTGTGTGGTTTATTGATTAGCTAAGACTTAAAGACGAAATATTTGGATTTTTGTATGCAAAAGACGAAAATTAAATATGTATGCATGAAGTTTTGATCAATGGCAAAAAAAACAAAAGATAAACACTTTCAATGAAATATATGTATGAATATGTTGTTGGGGGTCAATTTCATCTTATCCACTCCCATATATTTTAGGAATTCAACATTCAAATCATCATTGTTAATGCCACTCTCTAAAGTACCTTTCAAGAAGGCTTCTCCCTAATCACGAGTTCATACAATTCCTAGCATTCCTAATAATTAGTTCATAAGTGCAGGAGCTTAACGACAACCAATATAATATTGGGAGAAATTCCCCAGATCTAGACTTCCCCGTACGTGCCCGTATCGACAAAACCAATGATCATGCATCGAATGAGTTAAACAATGCAAGCATTAAGCAAAGAGGAAAAACCCTAACTAATGATGAAAGAAAGCATAGATCTTAAATAAAAGATGTAAAAACAAATTCCATATATGAGAGCTTCAAAAGATTACATTGATTCCCCAACAAACATACAGAGTTTAGTTCACCATATTCATGGTGAACCTAGATGAATAACAATGAAAGAATGAAAGATAAAACCCTAAAAAAGTGAAGAGGAAGCCTCAGCATCCAAGATCCTCCTTCAAAGGGGTGGAAGAGAGAGTGTTTGCTTCGTTTCTGCCAAAGATCCTAACCCTAGGAAACCCTAAAGCTTATATATTATTCGTAAATTACAGAAAATTAGGTCCAAGCCCATAAAAGTGCCGCTCAGCGGTAAACTGCCGCTCAGCGGTAAGTGCGTGAGTCGTTTCTTCCCCTCAGCGGCCATTTTGCCCCTCAACGGATCTCCCGTAAGCTCCTGAGTGCCGCTCAGCGGTAAACTGCCGCTGAGCGGTGACTTCGGCTTCTCCTTTTGCAGTTTTTGATGTCTTTTCTGATTTGATCTCTCTCCTTCTTCACTTCTTTCACCAAATTCACCTTAAAACCTGCACAAAAACACTGAAATCAAGCATAAACCTTTTATTTATGAAAATATGAATAAAAGCATGATTTCAAGCTAGTTTCTAAGTATAAAGGTTGCTTTTAGTATCAATTTTAAGCATGAAAATAACAGTGTTTCAACTATTATCAACAGGTGATTCACAACCTTTGTGAACAAATGCATGATGTTGTGATTGTGATTATGATACTAAGCAGGATGTGTACATGTGGAATGTGAATGATCTTATATGTGAGGTTTTGAGCTCTAGAGTTTTTGTGATGGAATGTTATTACTTTGAAAGCATGAATGATTTTGCCCAGGTTTTCTATGATTGAATCAATTGCTTGTTTGCATCATATGATCAAGGCCATTTGTTGGTAACCCTTTTTTTAGCCAAATGCATGTTTAGCCCACAAAAGAGAGCATTATGTGTTCTATCCTTTGAACCCTTAGCCTTGAACATGATTTGAAAACCCCTTGTGAAAAGCTTTACCTTGAGTTAAGTAGAAAATATTTTGTGGTATTGATAAATGTTCAAGTTTAGGGTTGTTAGGAAGTTATGAAAGGGAAATTGAAAGCATTGAGCTAAGAGCTTAGATCTGTGAAAAAGGAAAGAAAAAGAATAAAGAAAGAAAAGAAGAAAAAGCAAAGCTCAATGCAAAAGAAAGTTGGGAATAAATAAGAATGATTGTGTCTATATGATTCCCTTAACTCAAGGGTTTTGTGATCTAGAAAAACCAATTTTCTTGTTAGCCCAGCCACATTATAAGCCATTAAAAAGTCCTTGTGATGATGCATGCTTGTGAATGTATTTGATTATGGTTAAATGAAAGGCAAAGTCAATTCATGTGACATTGTGATAGTAGAGTAAATGAGTGATTACCTCTTATACACTTGTGTTTGAGTGAAACACTTTACCTAGTGAGGAAAGATTCCATGAGCACATGAACATCCATGCTTAGTTGATTGATCATTCATGAAAAATAGCATTTGTTGGATATTAGGTGATTGTGTGAACACTAAAGCATGTGCATGTCTTGATTGAACTTTTTATCATGAGCTTAATGAAGTACTTACTTATCTTGAAAAGAGGATTTTTGAATGTGGTGAACCATTGTATTGATTGGTGGAAAATTGAGTTACATCTTATTTGCTTGAGGACAAGCAAAGTTCTAAGTTTGGGGTTGTGATAACAGTTGAAAAACTATTATTTTCATGCTTAAAATTGATACTAAAAGCAACATTTAACACTTAGAAACTAACTTAGAATCATGCTTTTGTTCATATTTTTATAAATAAGAGAGTTGGACATGTTCATGCTTGATTTCAGTGTTTTATGCAGGTTTTAAGGTGAATTTGATGAAAGAAGTGAAGAAGGATAGAGATGGAATCAGCAAAGAACTCAAAAAGTTCAAAAGAAGAGAAGCCGCAAGTACCGCTCAGCGCCAGTTTATCGCTGAGCAGCACTCAAGAACACCCGTTGACTCCGCTGAGGGGTGAAAATGCAGCTGAGGGGAGAATTAACTACGCGCTGGTACCACTGAGCGGCAGTTTACCGTTGAGCGGTGGTCTTTTGGGCTTAGGCCCACTTTTTTGTAATATTTCGAATAGTATATAAGCTTTAGGACATCCTAGGGTTTGTATCTTTGGTTGGAGACGAAGCAAACACTCACTTTGCCACCCCTTGGAGGAAGATCTTGGATGGTTAGGCTACCTACTCATCTTTCTAGGGTTCTATCTTTCATTCTTTCATTATTGTTCATCTAGTTTCACCATGAATATGGTGAACTAAACTTTGTATTGTTGTTGGGCAATCAATGTAAACTATTGAAGCTCTCATATATGGAATTTGTGTTTAAACATCTTATTTGAGATACATGCTTTCTTTCATCATTAGTTAGGGTTTTTCCTCTTTCCTCAAAGCATGCATTGTTTAACTCATTCGATGTCATGATTATTGATTTCGTCGATATGGGAACGTACGGGGAAATCTAGATCAAGGTAAATTCTCCAAATAGCATATTGCCTAGACATAGGAATATGAGGGTTGATTGCCTTTAAGCTTCTGTGCTTCAGAATTAATTATTAGAGATGCTAGGAATTGTATGAACTCGTAATTAAGGATAGGCTTTCTTGCAAGGTGATTTAGAGAGTGGCATTAACATTGATGAAAAGAATGATGAATTCCTAAAAGTATATGAGAGTGGATAAGATGAAATTGATTACCCCAACAACATACTCATCCATATAATTCCTTTTAAGTGTTTGTGTTCCTCTTTTCCATTGATCAAAACTCATGCATACATGTTTATTTATGGCTTAATACCTATTTTTGTCCCTCTTTATAAGAGAAATGTTCACTTTCGTCCTACCTTTTTCAAAAAGTTCAATGTGGTCCCACTTTGTGAAAAAAGTGTCCAAATTAATCCTTTTTGGTTACGGCGTTAAATATTTAACGATTCTGCTGCCAGCGTGGATTGATGTGTGCAACGTGGCTTTAACGTGGCTTTCACCTGCAAGGACTTAATTGCAAACCTGTTCTTTCTGCTTTCTTTTACTCCTCTTTCGCAAACAGTTCCCGAACTAGGATCTCTGTCACCCCAAAATTAAATACCCCAACATAGGACCAATATTGGGAACAGAACAAACTTGAAAAGCAAGCATTGGATAACTTCAGATTGGACAGATGTTTAGTTTAAAGAAAGTGGTTCAAACCGATAACTCCAGAGGAAGGAGAATCAATGAAGATTCAAAGCGATGTGTTTGAGTTGAGGGTTATGAGGACGATGCTGTCAGGAACAGGGTTTTCTAGAAAGAGGGGGTGAGATTGTGTTGTTGTACTCTTGTTCTTTAGGCCATTTCTTAGTCTCAGAGGCAAAAGAGATTCAGGAGTGGTGACCTTTGCTTTCAATGTTTTGTTGGGTGGCAAAAATTTCATCTTTTTTACGTTATGTTGTGGATTTTGCAAGGGTGACCATCTTCAAACTGCATTGTTTCTCTTCTATCCTATTAAATTTTTATTTTTCTTTCCATAGTAATTAATTGCAAACACACAATATCCTTTTCCCTGATAAACCCAAATTAAAAAGAAAATCGCACAATAAATCTTAGAAACAAATATTTCTAACTGCATTTTCCAGCTTTTGCAAATCCTTCACTGCATTCTCAATTCTCAAAGACCCTTTGGCCCAGTTTTTTTGAAAACGAAGAACACCCTTGGGGAACCCATTCTCAATCCTCAAAGACCGAAATACCCAAACCAAACCCTAACACTCAGAACGTTAATGGAAACAGTGTCACTGCCACGTTACGAAGGTAAAAAGCCACGTTGCTCACATCAGGCCACGCTGTCAACAGAATCGTTAAATATTTAACGCCGTGACCAAAAAGGATTAACTTGGACACTTTTTTCATAACGTGGGACCACATTGAACTTTTTGAAAAAGGTAGGACGAAAGTGAACATTTCCCTTAAAAAGAGGGACAAAAACAGGTATTAAGCCTTTATTTATTGTCTTTTGCATTTGAAACCAGAAGAATTTGTTCTTAAGTCTTAAATAATCAAGAAATCATATAACTAACTAGGCCGTGAGTCCTTTGGGAGAACGATACTTGGTCTCCCAATAGCATATTGCCTAGAGATAGGAATATGAGGGTTGATTGCCTTTAAGGTTCTGTGCTTCAGAATTAATTATTAGGGATGCTAGGAATTGTATGAACTCGTACTTAAGGATAGGCTTTCTTGCAAGGTTTTTAGAGAGTGGCATTAACATTGATGAAATAAATGATGAATTCCTAAAAGTATATGAGAGTGGATAAGATGAAATTGATTACCCCAACAACATACTCATCCATATAATTCCTTCTAAGTGTTTGTGTTCCTGTTTTCCATTGATCAAAAGTCATGCGATTCGGTCACACTTGAGGAATCTATCCTCACTAGATAAAGTGTTTCACTCAAACACACAAGTGTATAGGAGATATTCACTCATTCACTCTACTATTACAATGTCACATGAATCAACTTTGCCTTTCATTTAACCATAATCAAAAACACTTACAAGCACACATCATCACAAGGACTTTTCAATGGCTTATAATGTGCCTGGGCTAACAATAACAATTGGTTTTTCTGGATCACAAAACCCTTGAGTTAAGAGAATCATCTAAACACAACCATTCTTGATTATTTCCAACTTTCTTTTGCATTGAGCTTTTCTTTTCTTTTTCTTTTCTTTCCTTTTTCTTTTTCTTTTCACATGCTTAACTTTTAACTCAATAGTTTTTATTTTCCTTTTCTACTTTCCAACAACCCCAAACTTGATCATATGATGCAAACAAACAAGTAATTCAATCAAAGAAAACCTGGGCAAAGTCATTCATGCTTTCACAGTAATGGTATTCAACAATAACAACTCTGGAGCTCAAAACCTCACATATAAGCTCATTCACATTCCACATATAACATCCTGCTTAGAATCATAATCACAATCACAACATCTTGCATTTGTTCACAATGCTTGTGAACCACTTGTATAAGCATATAATGTGCACATTCTCAATCATCAATCAAGATCCAAACATCATCAAGCAATACTTATCATGAAATAAGTCATAAGCAAACCATCGTAACAGATAAAGTTTCAGATTGAGTACATCAATCCTATTCTAAAAACAGAAGTAAATAAGTTCACAAACTTAAAACACTGGATACAAAAGATCCTACTCTAGTGATGATAGCATCCATCAATGAATGTTATCTCAGTTCCTTATCAACTCATGCTATCATCAGAGTCTTCTTCCTCTCCTTCTTCTTGGATCTTATAGTCTTGATTCTTTTGCCTGATGAGGAGGCCATCCCTACATCAAACATAATTCACAAAACCACAAGACACATTGTTAAGCATTAGTAAACCACAATGAAGAAATCAGCCCGTAACAACAATGCTCTCACCAAACCCCAAACTTAGATGGAAAGCTAGTTAGAAAGTGAGTGGAAGGGAGATTTTCTAAAGAGGAATGAAAGGAAAAATGTAGAGAACCTTTGGAAAAGTTTTTAAGAGTGTGTGTGCAGAGAAGAATCTGAAAATAGAGGCCAAAGCGTGACTTAGGTTATAAAAATACCCTAATGGGCTTGGGTACCGCTAAGGGGAAACCTAAGCCCATTCTGCGACACTACCACTCAACGGCACTTTCGTGTTGTGCTTTTCTTCTTCCTAGCTTACCCTAGGTGCCTACTACTCATGCTCCTCACTTGCTCCCTGCAATTAAGTTCTAAGATCACTCAAACATTCAATCCCTATCATGCAACTAAAGCAGAATCAAAACAAACAATACAGATAAAATCAATCAACTGGGTTGCCTCCCAAGTAGCGCTTGTTTAACGTCACGAGCCTGACCCAAAATCCTCCAGCACCCTTCAGTAGATGCAAATCTTTCTTACCAACACCCATCAGTAGGTGTATACAAACATAGTATCCTTCAGTAGATACTCTTCCGCCTAACATCCATTAGTAGATGTAAACCCTGTAACAAACTTATAACAAAACCAAAAATACCCAAAAGTTCAAAATTACATCACCAAACCAAAAATTAAAAGTTCTTAAATCACTGGGTTGCCTCCCAGCAAGCGCTCTTTTAACGTCACTAGCTTGACCCAATAAAGCTCATGTTCCATCTTCTTTTTCTTCTTTCTACTGAACTTCTTCAAAAATTTGATCAAACCAGGAACCTGTTGTAGTGTCTCAATCATAGCAACTTTAATCTCCAATTTCTTGAAGATTTCCATTAAGCACTTAAATTTCTTTTCCTTCCTATGATACTTCTTTAGATGACGAAAGGGTTTTTCATATGATTCTCTCTCTCTTCCTCTCGTCCTCTTTCTCTTTTCTCTCACTTTCTTTTTTTCTTTTCTTTTTTTACTCACTTTCTCAATCTTCACACAAATTTTCTCTTCTTTCTCTTCTCTCTCTTTTCTCTCTTCTTTTTCCAACTCAACTTTTTCAACATTTACATTCATTAGCACTTTACACTCTTCCTTGGGGTTAACCTCAGTATTAGCCCTACAATTCTTGTCAGTCCTTTCTTCCAACTGCTTAGTAATTTGACCCATTTGAATCTCCAAGTTCTTAATAGCATCTTCAGTGCTCTTTTGAGTGGATTCAGTTGCCTGTATGAATTGCGGAAGAGTTTCTTCCATCCTTATTAATCTTTCATTAAGTGTAGACATTTGTTGCCATAAGGTTGGTTGTTGTTGTTGTTGCTTGTGAAATTGCTCTGATTGTCCAGCTTGCCCACTTTGTCCTTGACCAATACATGGGTGTGGTTTCCACCCTTGATTGAAGTTCCCCTGACAGTATGGAAATTGATTGGCCATGAAGTTAACATCCTCTAAAGCTTCCACTGGAAAGGCGCATTGACCATTGATATGCTCACCACCACATAATTCACACATCTGTGGTTGAACCTGTGCAACAGTCTTTAACTCTTTTGGCAATTGTGCAAGTATCTTTGTGAGATTCTCCAATTATTGAGTTAGTATCTTGTTTTGAGCTAGCAAGGCATCATTGGATTGCAACTATAGAACTCCTTTTTGTTGAATAGGAGCTCCTCTTTCACTGTTCAGCTTATTATCATTAGTAGCCATGTTTTCAATTATTTCTGTGGCTTCCTCTGGAGTCTTCCATTTGATATTGCCTCCAGCTGAGGCGTCAAGCATCATCTTGGTTTATGAACCAAGACCTCCAAGGAAGATTAGGACTACTTCTACTTCGTGAAATTCATGCGCGGGAGTCTTTCTTAATAGGCTTTTGTACCTGTCCCATGCGTGACCTAGTGATTCCTCCATGCCTTGCCTGAAAGATGAGATCTCTTGCTGTCCTTTGTTTACCTTGGATTGTGGGAAGTATTTGTTCAAGAACTTTGTCACCACAGCTTCCCACTCTGTAAAGCTCCCTTCTGGAAAAGAGTTCAACCAAAGCTTAGCGTTGCCTCCTAATGAGAATGGAAATATGCTATTGAAATGCTGAGGCATAACTACATTAGTGTAATCTGCAAGAGTCCGTCTAACATTATTATTCTCCATCTCCTTAGTGATATGTAAGAACCTTGTGGTGAAGGTTGTAAAAGATCTTCCGGAGGAGGGAAAAGTTCTCTAGATGTACGGATTCTTCTCCTCCATCTACTCTTGTCTAAGCCTTCAAGAAGAGGTTCCGAGGTTTTCTTGCTTCTCGTTCGAATTGCTTCCTGCATACACAAGAAAACAAGTCCCTAGAAAAATTTGTTAGCACAAAAAGATAGAGAAGATATAAAATAAGAGATAAGAAGATAAAATAAAAACCGAAAAAATAAAAACAGAAAAATAAAAATAGAAAACAGAAAAAATAAAAACAGAAAAATAAAATAAAATAATAATCCAAAAAAATAAAAATAGAAAATAAAATAAAATAGAAACAGAAAAATAAAAACAGAAATCAGAAAAATAATAACAGAAAAATAAAAACAGAAATTCAAAATTCGAAATTTAAAATTCAAAATTCAAAAACAAGTCAAAGATAATCAATAATCACACAAATAAACTAGTTAAACCACGAGTCTCCGGCAACGATGCCAAAACTTGATGACAAATTTTTGAACACCGAAAACGGCGCCAAAAACTTGTTTAACCCTTGGCAAGTGTACCGAATCGTATCAAGTAATAAACATGGTAAGACCAAGTATCGTTTTTCCAAGAGACTCACGGCACTAAACAGTTATGTGATTACTCAACTAATTAAGACTCTAAAGAACATATTTTTTGGGTTTTAAATGCAAATGAAATAAAATAAACATGAATGCATGAATGCAATTTGTTCAATTGAGGTTAAACACAAGAAAGAATGGATGAAGTTGATTATATTGTTGTTGGGGATTAGATTTAACCTAATTCACTCCCATGCATATATGAATTCATCTTTCTTTTACATTAATGTTAATGCCACTTTCTAATTTACTTTAAACCCGATGTCTCGGCGAAGAAAGCCTAATCATAATCACTAGTTTACAATGTCTTGTCTCCCTAGCAATTAATCATGCATTATAATGAACAGAAGCTTAAAAGCAACCAACCATCATACTCCTATTTCTAGGTTTATACTACTGTTGGAAGAATTCCCCAGATCGTGATTTGTAAGGTATCTCTCAATAACAATCCTAGGGAGAGAAGAGGAGATCTGTCACATCCCCAAATCGTACAACCCTAGGAGTACGAAATCTCCTGATACTTACAAATCATAAGATTTATGCCATACATGAATAAAACATCACAAGCATTTGAGCAAAGAAGAATATCTCTAACAATTAATGAAAGAAAGCATGTATCTTAAAAAAGATCTTGAAGAACAAATTCAATACATGAGAGTTTAAGAAGGTTACATCTTTCCCAACAACAATAGGGTTTATCCCTCCATTGTCATGGAAAAACTAGATGAATAATGGAATGAAAGAATGGAAGAGATAGAAAAAATCGAGAAAGAGAAGTGGAGAGCTGTCACCATCCCCAAATCTACCCCTAAGGGGTGAAAAGTGTGTTTTTGTGCTTAAGCCATCAAAAGATATTAACCCTAGGAAGACTAAAGCCTTATATAGACTTCTAAATATTACAGAAAATTAAGCCCAAGCCCATAAGAATAATAGAAAACGGGTCCAAGCCCAAAACAAATCCTAAAAATTACAGAAAATTGGCCCAAAGCCCAATAAAGTGGCGCTCAGCAGTAATTACCGCTCAACGGTAAGTGTGTTTCTTCTATTTTGCCCCTCAGCTGCATTTTTACCCCTCAACGGTGCCAACAGGTCTTTGAAAGTGCCGCTCAACGGTAATTGGCGCTGAGCGGTACTTGGGCTTCTTATCTTTTGCACTTTTTGTGTCCTTTTCTGATTCCATCTCTGTCCCACTTCACTTATTTCATCAAATTCATCTCAAAAACCTGCAAAAACAAGAAAATTAAGCATCAAACCTGTCCAACTCTCTTATTTCCAAAAACATAAGCAAAAGTATGATTCCAAGCTAGTTTCTAGTCATAAAGGTTGTTTTTTATATCAATTTTAAGTATAAAAATAATAGTTTTTCAATTCTTATCACCCACATGAGTCACATGCCAACCAGTAGCTTGGTTGAAGTTGAAGAAAGCCTAGTGCTCAACGGATGAGGGTTTGAGCTTAGAGTTTGAAGATGCACCGGCTACTCATGTTTCTTCACCATCAGCTACTAGCTTGATTGACCATATGGCTCTTCACGTTTTTCCTCCTTGCATCGCTGGCATTTATTTAATGCATCCAACGTTGTAACTAGGACTTGGTTTTCCTTTAAATAGCTTGCTTCTATGATTCCCTTTATTTACCTTGGATTGTGGGAAGTATTTGTTCAAGAACTTTGTCACCACTGCTTCCCACTCTGTAAAGCTCCCTTCTGGAAAAGAGTTCAACCAAAGCTTAGCGTTGCCTCCTAATGAGAATGTAAACAGGCTAAGTTTGATTGCTTTGTCAGGCACCCCATTTATCTTCACTGTGTTGCAAATCTCATTAAAAGTTGCGAGGTGCTCATATGGGCTTTCGTGAGACAACCCATTAAATTGGTTACTCTTAACCAGTTGGATTAATGCCGGTTTCACCTCCATATTAGCTGCATTGACCCTCGGTCTTGCTATGCTATTGAAATGTTGAGGCAGCTATATTAGTGTAATCTACAAGAGTTCTTCTAGCATTATTATTCTCCATCTCCTCAGTACTGTGGTAAGAACCTTGTGGTGAAGATTGTAAGAGATATTCTGGAGGAGGGAAAAGTTCTCTAGATGTACGAATTCTTCTCCTCCGTCTACTCTTGTCTAAGCCTTCAAGAAGAGGTTCCGAGATTTTCTTGCTCCTAGTTCGAATGGCTTCCTGCATACACAAGAACAAATCCCTAGAAAAATTTGCTAGCACAAAAATATATAGAAGATATAAAATCAGAGATAAGAAGATAAAACAAAACAGAAAAATAAAAACAAAAAACAAAAAACAAATAAAAACAGAAAAATAAAATAAAATAAAATAATAACCGAAAAAATAAAAACAGAAAATAAAATAAAATAAAATAAAATAAAAATAAAATAAAATAAAACCGAAAAGTAAAAACAGAAAATAAAAATAGAAATTCAAATTTCAAAATTAAAATTCAAGTCAAAGATAATCAATAATCACACAAATGAACTAGTTAAACCACGAGTCCCCGGCAACGGCGCCAAAAACTTGATGACAAATTTATGAACACCGAAAAACGGCGCCAAAAACTTGTTTAACCCTCGGCAAGTGTGACCGAATCGTATCAAGTAATAAAGTCGGTAAAACCAAGTATCGTTCTCCCAAAGGACTCACAGCCTAGTTATTTATATGATTTGTTGATTATTTAAGACTTGTGAACAATTGATTATAGGTTTCAAATGCAAAAGACAATAATTAAACATGTATGCATGAGTTTGATCAATGGAAAAGAGGAATACAAACACTTGAACGAATTAGATGGATGAGTATGTTGTTGGGGTTATCAATTTCATCTTATCCACTCTCATATACTTTTAGGAATTCATCATTCTTTTCATCAATGTTAATGTCACTCTCTATATCACCTTGCAAGAAAGCCTATCCTTAATTACGAGTTCATACAATTCCTAGCATCCCTAATAATTAATTCTGAAGCACAGAACCTTAAAGGCAACCAACCCTCATATCCCTATGTCTAGGCAATATGCTATTGGGAGAATTTCCTCGGATCTAGATTTCCCCGTATGTTCCCATATCGACAAAATCAATAATCACGACATCGAATGAGTTAAACAATGCATGCTTTGAGCAAAGAAGAAAAACCCTAACTAATGATGAAAGAAAGCATGTATCTCAAATAAGATGTTTAAACACAAATTCCATATATGAGAGCTTCACAAGATTACATTGATTCCCCAACAACAATACAAGGTTTAGTTCACCATATTCATGGCTAAACTAGATGAACAATAATGAAATAATGAAAGATAGAACCCTAGAAAGATGAGTCGGTAGCCTGAGCATCCAAGATCTTCCTCCAAGGGGTGGAAAAGTGAGTGTTTGCTTCGTCTCCAGCCAAAGATACAAACCCTAGGAAGTCCTAAAGCTTATATATTATTCGTAATATTACAGAAAAGTGGGCCTAAGCCTAAAAGACCACCGCTCAGCGGTAAACTGCCGTTCAGCGGTACTAGCGCGTAGTCAATTTTCCCCTCGGCTGCACTTTCACCCCTTAGCGGAGCCAACGGGTGTTCCTGAGTGCCGCTGAGCGGTAAACTGCCGCTGAGCGGTAGTTGCGGTTTCTCTTCTTTTGCACTTTTTGAGTTCTTTTCTGATTCCATCTCTATCCTTCTTCACTTCTTTCACCAAATTCACCTTAAACTCTGCATAAAACATTGATATCAAGCATAAACCTATCCAGCTCTCTTATTTCCAAAAATATGAACAAAAACATGATTCCAAGCTAGTTTCTAAGTGTTAAAGGTTGCTTTTGGTATCAATTTTAAGCATGAAAATAACAGTTTTTAAACTGTTATCACTAGGCTTCCATTCCTAGCATTCCTCTACACCATCCGCATCATATTTCAGCACCTAAACATTTGCCTTCATTCCATTTTCTCCATCACCACTTCATCAATTTCTCATTACCGAACCACTGTTCATTTCAATCTTCCTCTCATTCAACCTTATCTTCATCACCGAATCTTCCACCCTCCTTCAATCCAGCCATCGAACACCGTTTGAAGAGTGGGTTCCAGTGTTTATGCTTCATCCGGTCATCATCATAATTCGTCTTCTTCCGTTGCTACAAAAATGAAGTTCATCTTCCTTTCCTAGAAGAAGTTCTGTTGATTTCATCTTGCACAAGAATCAGCTGGAATCTTCTTCCATCATATCACATTAGGAGCTGTGGTCGAATTCCAAGCTTGAGCTATGTGTCTTTATATGATTTTCGTGTTGTCTTACAGTTACATCCATGTTGTTATTCTGTTTTGTCATTATGTTACTGTTTCATCAATTCTGCTTGATCATTTCTTTTGTGCATCACTATTTCATTGAATCTGATGTGTGTGCAAGTTTTTCTACACATTTTAATCTGTGATTTACTTGTTTGAGTCATTTCCAGCTTTAGAATTCAATTCCAGTATGTTAAAGTCATGTGCTCAAAATTCTGATACAGTGTTTTAAATTTGTCATTAAATCTGGTTTTTCTGCTTTGGTTTTTGAATGTGCGTGAGTTCAGATGAAAGTGAATTCATATATCAACCAAATAAGGCAATGAGAGCTTAATCTAGCCTTGGTGATATGAGCAGAATCACTAAAACTCTAGTTCAAGTTTCAAATCTGATTGAAAATTCATTTCTGGTTTAAGTTTTCTTTGAATCTGTTTTAAGTCTTTTAAGTCTGTTCTGATGCATTGTCCACCATTGTTTTGTGTTGTCTAAGGTTGCAAATGGTATGGCAAACCATAACAAGCAATGAAATGCATCTAGCATAGCTTGGTTGCCTCACAAACCAGAAACACCTACTATTTTTGTCTTATTTCAACCTTTTCACCGTGCTTAAAATTCTTGGTTGTCTAATCCGAATTTAATTCATTCTAGCTGATAATTTCCAGCTTGATCTAGTGTATTAAGACTTCCTTGAGTCATTTTAATTGTTGCTATAGCTTTTGAATCAATCAAACTTTATATTGGTGGATTGATGGAGTATTTTTCTACATAAATTGGCCATAACAAGGTCTGATTTTGATTTCTGCTAATTCTGAGCTATTTGATAGCTTGAACAAGTTTAAAATGGTGTTTAAAAGTTGCTAGCAGATTTCAATTAGTAATATCTTGGCCTAAGTGCAGAGTTATATCTTAAACCATCATATTTTGAGTTAAATTAGGAAGTGGCAAGGTCAATTTGAGTAGCAATCTGTTTTTAACTCATTTCAGAGTTTGAATACGTTTCAAATCACTAATTAAAGTTGCTGAAATGATTCATTTCGAGTTTAAGCCACTTCTGTGCAAAGTTGAGTTTTAAACCACCAAAATCAAGCCAAATTTTTTTGGTGCAGTGTTCAAAACTGATTATGTTTTGATCTTAAATTTCAATTTGGATTGTAGCAAGAGTTGGTTCAGTGTTTAAGATTGAAAATAAATGATTAAAATAACCCATATCAAGTGTTAAAAAGCTTGTAGAACCGTGTTATCCAGTTTCAAGCAATTAAAACCCCAAAACACAAAATCTGATTCTCTTTGGGGCATTTCATCAAACAGTTTTGGGATAATATCAAACAGTTTGGTTTCACCATGATTTCAACCTGCATTTTGTTTTTTCGTGCTTTATTAATCTGTTCTACAACCATTCATAAGTTCCTTTGACGTGCCAACCTGTTTTGGTAGCTTTAATTTATTGATTTGTCATTCTTGGAATTTTGGTTTTGTCCATCAAATTAAATATAGTTCAGCTAAAAATTCTGGTCATTTGGGTAGTTTCTTCTTGATTTGTGGTGTTGTTCAGATGATTATTGGTGCAGAGTTTGTGCTAGGATGATGGCTCATGCTAGTGGTAGCATTTTGAGGGGTGGAAACTTGTATAGCTCTTGATCCAAGTACCTTCACAGCAAAGAAAAAATAGCTTCTTGAAACACCATTCTGTATTGAGAAAAAGAGTGAAAATTTGGCAACACTACTAGCCAAATTTTGAAACACAAGCCAAATAGCTGAGGGATTGTAAGATTGAGTGTCTATCCTCTAAAAGAAACTTGCTAGAGTACCCTAAAACAGTGCAGAAATAGAGTTTGTGTGGCTGCACCTAAAGGCAAATAACCTTTGTTGAGAGGTGTTGTAGTTTCAAGTGTGTACATTTTTTGTTTGGTTGACCTCTACAGGGATAAAAGTTGTTCCAAAAGGTGAAATACACATAGTTGTAGTAGTTTGGAAGTTGGCCAGGGAATCTGACGGGGATTGAGTAGAGTGGACTATGAGAAAGCAGAACAGAACCTCATTGTGATGACTTGAGCACTTAAACAACTAAGTTTAATTTGTGCAGATTTCCATTCTATTTAGGTTGAGTGATTAAGTTTAGTTTATGTACTCTACATTACATCACATGACTCTTTGTCCATTGATTTGATTAACATGGTCCACTGATTTTGAATTAATTCAGGACATTGTTTTGACTAGTTTGGTCCATTGTGTCTGTACAGTTCCACTCATTGATTTGTTGTAAAGGTTGTTCTTGTCATAATCAATTGTGAATCAACTTGTTCTTCCTTTACCATTGATAACGATTGAAAAATCATTACTTTTATACTTAATTTTGATATTAAAAACAACCTTTATGACTTAGAAACTAGCTTGAAATCATGCTTTTGCTTAAGTTTTGGAAATAAGAGAGTTGGATGGGTTTTATGCTTCGTTTTCCTTGTTTTAGCAGTAATTAAGTTGAATTAGATGAAAGAAGTTGAAGTAGTATGGAGCTGGAGTCAGGAAAGGAAGTAAAAGTGAACAAAAGAAGAGCCGCACTCACCGCTCAGCACAACTTTTACCGCTGAGCGGCGTTCTAAAGCACCGCAGTCACTGCTGAGGGCCAAAACTGCAGCTTAGCGTCATCTTGAAGAGCCACACTTACGGTTGAGCGCCATTTAATTGGGCTTGGGCCTATTTTCCGTAAATTTTAATAAACTATATAAGGGTTTAGTCGACCTAGGGTTGATATCTTTGGACAAAAAGAGGCGAAATCACGCTTTCTTCACCCCTTGGAGGCTGATTTTGGATGCGGAAGCTCCTTTCTTAAAATTCTAGGGTTCTATCTTTCATTCTTTCATTGTTTTTCATCTAGTTTCACCATGTCTGTGGTGAACTTAACCTCTATTGTTGTTGGGGAACCAATGTAATCCTTTGAAACTCTCATGTATTGAATTGGTTCTATATTTTATATGCTTTGCTTCATTAATTGTTAGGGTTTTTCCTCTTTACTCTATGCATGCTTTGTTTAACTCATTCAATTGCGTGATCATTGATGTTATCTATATGGACACATATAGGTAAATCTAGAACTGGGGAAATTCTCCCGGAAGCAATATTACCTAGACATAGGAACAGGAGGATCGGTTGCCTTTAAAGCTTCTGCGCGAATGTAATGCTTGAATAAATATAGGGAGATAAGACATTGTAAACTAGTGATTAGGAGTAGGCTTTCTTCACCGAGACAACGAGCTTAAGGTAAATTAGAAAGTGACATTACCATTAATGAAGAAAGATGAATTCTTGAATACATGAGAGTGGATAGGATAAATCGAAAACCCCAATGATGAGAGGGTCGCACCTCTCACAAAAGTTGTGCATTAAAGAATGCAGTATAGTGCTAGGAAGTGACTCCTAGGTCGTCTCTCAAGGACCAATTTGCAGTTCAGTCTCAGATCGAACACGTAGTGGGGGGGTTTTGTGAAAGTTTGTTTGCGGATGAAATTAAAAAAAGTGTCGAATTAAAATTTCAAAACAGTAAAACGAAATTTATAACCGTAAAACAAAATTGGTACAGTGAAAACGAAATTACAGCAACACAAAACAATAAAAACAAATCTGGAACAGAAAATAGAAAATACAGAAAAACGAAAATACAGAAAATAGTAAAAACAGAAAATAGCAAAATTCAAATATGGAAACATAATTAAAATGACAGCAGCAAAATACAACTAACAAAAATACAAAAAATCATTTCATATGATATAAAATATTTTAAAGCAAAAGAAATGAAAGACAGTAAAAACTTCTCTACTATGAACTGTGACAAATTCATCTACTAAAAGAAATTAAAAATTGCTAGTGCTTAAAGAGGGAAACCACTCCTTAGCCATGACAATTCTTGAGTTCAAGAAAATTAAACAAAATGCTTCTACTTGGATCCTCTTGGCCGTGACATCATTGGCAAGCAAAGAAAAAAAATGTCAAAACCTCTTCCTTCCAGACGTGAATTCCCATCTTCTACACACATGCTCCACTCACTTTCTAAAAGCAATCTAAAGCAATTAAGTTGATGTCTATCACCGTGGAGCACTTCAATAATGCTTTACTTTCTAAAAGAAATAGTGAAATGAAAGATTCCATCTAGACCATAACATTGTGCACGACTTTCAACTAAATTAAATGCACTTTTCATTCAATGCAAAATTAAACAACCATTCATCACCGAACAACACAAAAAAAATAAATGCTTGGACAGTAGAATAAAAATAAAATGAGTCAATTTGCTTCAACCTCTAACAGCAAAATAAAGTGAATCCAAAAGGTGGGGGAAGGGGGCGTGTGCTCTTTCTTTCAGGCCATGACAGTGTGCTTCCTTCTCTCCCTCCAAACTCTCCGAGAAACATTCAAAAGCAAAGCCAGAAAACCAAAAATCTGAGAAGGTGGCGGTTGCTGTCCTGATTCAGGCCGAGACACCCTCCAAACAAAACTCCATGCTCTTCATTCCAGCACCATTCTTTTCTTCAGCCGTAGCCTTTCATTCTCTCAACGTGCTGCTGCCAAAAAAATGAAGATCTCTCTAGGTAGCGGCTGGTCCCTCCTTTAAGGCAGTGTGTCCTTTCCGTGGTGGCTACCGCTCCTCTGAAAACCTGCACCTCCTGGACCTTTCAAGCTGCTGGATGCCACCTCTTTTTACTACCAAATCTGGACGTGGTTCTTTTTTTTTCTTCCTGCACCCCCTCCTTTCTTAAACAATGTTCCAATTAATCCCCCGTGGCAGCTAGAAATCTCTGGGCCGCTTCTCTCCTGCCACCACGTGCTTACCACTCCAAACTCTTACCACTTCTTGTCTTTTTCCCAAAAAGCAATTGGCATTTACTTCTCCTGCAAACCCCTTCCAATTGAACATATAATAAAATATTCCAAAGTTGATCTATCATTCCCGTAACTCATGCAGAAAATGAATTTGGAATTTCTTCTACCATGTAAACCGTGTCTCCTTCTTTTAGGTGTCTAATCCAAAGAAAAATGGGTAGCTTTCTACGTGGCCTTCCCTTTGTCAATCAATACACCTCCTTTCCTTACTTCACTAAAACAAATCCACCTTCTCCACTTTTTTTTTTATTCCAGCCGTGGCTTCTCTATGGTGCTAGATGTGCATGTGGCTGCTTTCTTCTTTTTTTTTTTTTCTTTGTTATCCAATAAAGCCAAGCTGTTGTATGCCTTGTTTAAGAGTGTTGAGAGGTTTTAGCACTGTCCAATTATCAATTCCTAGCCACCACAAGTACCCAATAGCAAGCAAATGCAAACAGATTAGAAATCACTCAAACAATAAGCATTGGACTGACATAGGGGAGTAAAAAAAATACTGGGAACAGCACAGAACGAATTTGAACAAAATAAAAACTATACGCGAAAATAGACATCCATACGAAACTACGAAAAATAATTGCATGGAAAACAGATAAGAATTGAACTCAAACGAGGACACACAAGTTGACACAACTTTCACGCAGCACTGTGCGAAAATTGAAATGACTGAGATGCATTGGGCTCAATTGCCATTTCTCATTTAACCTTCAAATGTCCCAAATTGTATCTCCAAATTTTCCTTGTAAAATAATTAGCTCAGATAATTCAAATTAGTTAAAATAAGAATTTCCGATCAAATTTAGCACAATTAGGAAAAATAGGATAATACCGGACGTTTTAGCATAATTCCCTGATTAAATTCGGTACAATAAGCTAAGTGAAATTGAGAAAATATTGATTCATCACCCAACAACATTATCATTCCAAATTTTACATCAATCTCTTTTGCTTCTTTCAATCCAACTGATCAAAAAAACTTGCATTCATGTTTATTTTCCGCAATTCAAACACAAGGATTTAGTTTGCAAGTCTAATTTAATCAACAAATTACATAACTATTTAGGTCGTGAGTCCTTTGGGAAACGATACTTGGTCGTACCATTTTATTATTACTTGATACGATTCAGTACACTTTCCGAGTGATAACAAGTTTTTGGCGTTGTTGTCGGGGACTCGTGGTTTAACTATTCTATTTGTGTGATTATTGATTAGCTTTGACTTGATTTTTTATCTTTTTGTTTTATCTTTTTATCTCTTTATCTTTTTGTTTTTATCTTTTTATCTTGTTATCTTTTTAGTTTATCTTTTCTATCTTTTTGTGCTAACAATTATTTCTAGGGTCTTGTTTTCTTGTGTGTGCAGGATACAATTCGAACTAGGAGCAAGAAAATTTCGGATCCTCTTCTTGAAGGATTGGACGAGAGTAAAAGGAGGAGGAGAGTTCGAACATCTAGAGAATTATTTCCTTCTCCGGAAATACTTCTACAACCCTCACCACAAAGATCTAACCAAAGTACTAAAGAGATGGCCGGAGAGAACAATGGTAGAAATACGCTGGCGGATTACACCACTGTTGTTGGCCCTCATCATTTTAATAGAATTGCAAGGTCGAGGGTCAATGCTGCAAATATGGAGGTGAAACCGGTGTTGATACAATTGGTGAAGAGCAACCAATTTAATGGGCTATCACATGAAAGTCCATATGAGCATCTAACCACATTCAACGAGATTTGCAACATAGTGAAGATCAATGGTGTGTCGGATGATGCTATAAAGCTTAGTTTGTTTCCTTTCTCATTGGGAGGTAATGCATAGCTGTGGTTGAATTATTTCCCGAAGGATAACTTTATTGAATGGGAAGCCGTGGTTTCAAAGGGAAGCAAGAAATTTCTTCTTTTAGACAAGGCATGGAGGAGACGCTAGGTCAAGCATGTGATAGATACAAGAGCTTGTTGAGAAAGACGCCCACTCATGGCTTTGACGAAGCAATTGTAGTCATTCTTTTCCTTGGAGGTCTTGGTTCACAAACCAAATTGATGCTAGATGCCTCAGCTGGAGGTAATATTAAATGCAAGACTCTAGAGGAAGCTTTTGAATTGATAGACAACATGGCTACTAATGACAATGAGATGCATAGTGAAAGAGGAACTCCAATTCAATAGAAGGGAGTCTTACAACTGCAATCTCAAGATGCCTTGCTTGCTCAAAATAAAATCATAACTCAACAGCTGGAGAATTCGACAAAGACACTCGCTCAATTGCCAAAGGAGCTGAAAAACGTTGCACAGGTTCAACAATAACTCTGTGAATTGTGTGGTGGTGACCATATTAATGGTCAATGTGCTTTTCCAGTGGAGGCCCTAGAAGATGTAAATTTTATGTCCCATCAATTTCAAAATCAATTCCAATACCGCCAAGGAAACTTCAACCAAGGGTGGAAACCTCACCCAAGCATGGGTCAAGGTCAAAGAGGACAAGCTAGACAAGTTAATAGACCACAAC
This sequence comes from Vigna reflexopilosa, assembly GCA_027742785.1. Lineage (NCBI taxonomy): Eukaryota > Viridiplantae > Streptophyta > Magnoliopsida > Fabales > Fabaceae > Vigna > Vigna reflexopilosa. The sequence goes on from CM050924.1 coordinate 18,582,363, forward strand.
AACAACCATCACTATGGCAACAAGTATCTGCGCTAAGTGAGAGATCAACAAAGCTTAAAGAAACTCTTCAACAATTTATTGAGGTGACTATCTGATGACAAATTTATGAACACCAAAAAACGGCGCGAAAAACTTGTTTAACCCTCGGCAAGTGTGACCGAATCGTATCAAGTAATAAACTCGGTAAGACCAAGTATCGTTCTCCCAAAGGACTCACGGCCTAATTAGCTATATGATTTGTTGATTATTTAAGACTTGTTAACAATTGATTGTAGGTTTAAATGCAAAAGACAACAATTAAACATGTATGCATGAATTTGATCAATGGAAAAAAGGAATACAAACACTTTAATGAATTAGATGGATGAATATGTTGTTGGGGTTATCAATTTCATCTTATCCACTCTCATATACATTTAGGAATTCATCTTTCTTTTCATCATTCTTTTCATCAATTGCTAATGCCACTCTCTAAATCACCTTGCAAGAAGGTCTATCCTTAATTACGAGTTCATACAATTCCCTGCATCCCTAATAATTAATTCTGAAGCACAGAAGCTTAAAGGCAACCAACCCTCATATTCCTATGTCTAGGCAATATGTTATTGGGAGAATTTCCCCGGATCTAGACTTCCCCATGCGTTCCCATATCGACAAAATCAATAATCATGGCATTGAATGAGTTAAACAAAGCAAGCTTTAAGCAAAGAGGAAAAACCCTAACTAATGATGAAAGAAAGCATGTATCTCAAATAAGATGTTTAAACACAAATTCCATATATGAGAGTTTCACAAGATTACATTGATTCCCCAACAACAATACAAGGTTTAGTTCACCATATTCATGGTGAAACTAGATGAATAATAATGAAAGAATGAAAGATAAAACCCTAGAAAGGTGAAGAGGTAGCCTGAGCATCCAAGATCCTCCTTCAAAGGGGTGGAAGAGAGAGTGTCTGCTTCGTTTCTGCCAAAGATACAAACCCTAGGACGTCCTAAAGCTTATATACTATTCTAAAATTACAGAAAATTTAGGCCCAAGCCCGTAAGTGTGCCGCTCAGCGGTAAGTGCGTGAGTTGATTTCTTCCCCTCAGCGGCCATTTTGCCCCTCAGCGGATCCCCCTTGAGCTTCTAAGTGCCGCTCAGCGGTAAACTGCCGCTGAGCGGCAGTTGCGGCTTCTCCTTTTGCACTTTTTGATGTCTTTTCTGATTTCATCTCTATCCTTCTTCACTTCTTTCACCAAATTCACCTTCAAACCTGCACAAAAACACTAAAATCAAGCATAAACCTGTCCAGCTCTCTTATTTCTGAAAATATGAATAAAAGCATGATTTCAAGCTAGTTTCTAAGTGTTAAAGGTTGCTTTTAGTATCAATTTCAAGCATGAAAATAACAGTTTTTCAACTGTTATCACAACCCCAAACTTAGAACTTTGCTTGTCCTCAAGCAAACAAGATGTAACTCAATCTTCTACCAATTCATATGATGGTTCACTCATTCAAAAGATTCTTTTCAAGATAGGCAAAGACTTCAATCAAACTTTTGACCAAGATTTCAATCAAGATGTGCACATGCTTTAGTGTTCACAAAGCAGTTAATATCAAACAAATGCTATTTTTCATGAATGATCAATCAATTAAGCATGGATGTTCATGTGCTCATGGAATACTTCCTCACCAGGTAAAGTGTTTCACTCACACACAAGTGTATAAGAGGTAATCACTCATTTACTCCACTACCACAGTGTCACATGAATCAACTTTGCCTTTCGTTTAACCACAATCAAAACATTTACAAGTATGCATCATCACAAGGACTTTTCAATGGCTTATAACGTGGCTGGGCTAATCAAGAAAATTGGTTTTTCTGGATCACAAAATCCTTGAGTTAAGAGAATCATAACAACACAATTATTCTTATTTTTCCCAACTTGTCTTTACATTGAGCTTTGCTTTTTCTTTTCTTTTCTTTCTCTTATTCTTTTCTTTTCACATTCTTATTCTTAACTTTTAGCTCAATGCTTTTCCTTTTTCTTTTTCATGCTTTCCCAACAACCCCAAATTTGAACATTTAACAATACCACAAAAGATTTTCTACTTAACTCAAGGTAAAGCTTTTCAACAAGGGTTTTCAATTTATGTTCAAGGCTAAGGGTTCAAAGGATAGAACACAAAGTGTTCTCTTTTAGTGGGCTAACTTCATGAATTTGGCCAATAAAAAGGGTTCCAACAAACGACCTTGATCATATGATGCAAAACAAGCAATTGATTCAATCATAGAAAACCTGGGCAAAATCATTCATGCTTTCAAAGTAATAGCATTCAATCAATAAAAACTCTGGAGCTCAAAACCTCACAAATAGGCTTATTCACATTTGACATACACATCCTACTTAATCTCACAATCACAATCATAATATCCTGCATTTGTTCACAAAGCTTGTGAATCACCTGTATAAGCATTTAATGTGCACATCTATCTCAACATCAATCAATCAATAATCATCATCAAGCATTACTTATCACACAATCACAGTCAATAGCAAACCATCATAACAAACCAGGTTTCCAATAGAGTACATCAACCTTAATCTAAAACAAAAGTAAATAAGTTCAGAACACTTAAACCAACAAAAGCATAAGTTCATGATAGCATTCATCAGTAAATGCTATCTCAGCTCCTCATCAATCTGAGCTATCCTCTGTATCTTCCTCTTCTTCCTCATCTTCATCATCTTCAAATGCATCATCATCATCAGCTTCATCTTCTTCCATCTCCCTAACTGAAGCTTCAGCTGCTTCAGCTCCTCCTCCTTGCACCGGCTCCTCTAGCCAAGCTACCACATTATGGAATTCCTCCATAGTCCACCTGTGAGCTGGAGGTGTATCATATATCCCCATAATCATCTCAGCAGTAGCCACCTTCCCTCTATGAATGGACTGTAACTAAGCACCTATAAGAGACATGTACATGTCCCTCATCTGGAACGGTTCTGCTTCATGTGTCTCAGCAGATGTTTGGCTCTGTGCTTGCCCTCTCTCTCTACGAGCACGGTGTGGTGGAACTGGCTGAGCTGCCTCCTCACCTCTACAGTACTGTCTGTAATAGGCCTCATCAATGGCTTTTCTTGGCCTTTCAAATGGTGGAGCAGAAGTGTCCACCCCAGCTATCTTGCAAAGGTGAGTGATTAAGGAGGGATGTCCTAGGGGTGCTTTGTTATTTGAGGTATTGGCACACGCACTAATCTCATCAATATTAACATTTAAGTTCCTGATAGCACAGTAGATGAAGAGTGCCCTACTGAAAGTAATATCTGACACATGTGAACATGGCTGAATGTTGGCATGAGAAAATGCCATCCAATACTTTGCAAGAGGAGTCAGATCAGTCCTCCTAATGTTTACCACTGAACCAGATCTATTCCTTTGGAAGTGTCCTCCAGGTATACATAGTACTCTCTACATCCTCAAAATCAGCCCCTTCCTCCATGCAAAGAGCAAACTGGCACTGCTCACCAACCCACACAGTATCCAGGAAGTTATTAATAGAATCAGGATCATACCTGATAGCATGGCCTCTGACATAGCCCAGATAATTTTCAGCTGGATAATCACCAATCTTCTTTGCATTGATGTAGAATTCTTTTACCACAGCTATGTTGGCAGGTGCAGGATATGTGGCTAGCTTTCCCCAGTCATTCCCTAACAATTGCTCTCCAAATTGAGGAGCAAAATTAGGTATCATTCCAACTTTTCTCTCCATAAAGAGTCTCCTGTCTTGCACCACCTTGAAGTGCTTCTCATGTTTCCGAGAGAGGAACCTACTAGAATGGGGCTGTTCCGGTTCCTTTTCCTTTCTCTTGGTTGCCATGGTTTTCAATCTTTTCATGAAGAGGATGCCATTCCTGTAATCAAACACAGATACAAAACCACAGAACATGATGTTAATCACTAGTAAAACACATAATACAACTCCTTTCGAAGCTAAACCACCGCTGAGGGTCAGAATTACCCCTCCGCGCCGCCAGTGCCACATTCTAGAACACAAATTTTCAAAAATTTCAGGTCTGGCAGAGTGTCGCTCAGCGGCAATTTACCCCTGAGTGGTAACTTTGCAGAGTTTTGAAAAACCTCTTTTTAAGCTGTCCTAACTCCACCCAAATGCAATTTTCAGTTTTCCAGATCAAAATCATGTAGTTTAATCGGTTCAAACATCAATTATATCATCAAATCATGCATAGAAATCAAAACCCCTAAATATTCATGCTTTGAAAATCACATTCAAAATCAAGACCCCTAGAATGAACAAAATGCTTTTACTTACTTGGGTGGAGATACTAGATGCAATGAGAATGCTTCCAAGCTAAGATGCTCTCTTCCAACCCCAAACTTAGATGAAACACTAGTGAGAAAGTGAGTGGAAGAAAAATTTTTCAAAAGAGAAGAGGTAAAAGATGTGGAGAACCTTGGAAAAGGTATGTGTGAGTGTTTGTGCAGAGAAGAGCCTGAAAGTGAGAGCATTTGCGCAGCTTAGGGTATAAAAATACCCTAATGGGCTCGGGTCCCGCTAAAGGGAAACTAAAGCCCACTTTGCGATAGTACCGCTCAGCGGTAACTTGCCGCTCAGCGGCACTTTCGTGAAGTGCTCTTCTCCTTCTTTTCTTAACCTACGTGCCTCCTAAACATGCCCCTCACTTGTTCCCTGTAATTCAATCTTCAGAATACTTATGCAAAACCTATTATGCAACTAAAATGAACCAACAGAAACATTCAATCAACTGGGTTGCCTCCCAGGTAGCGCTTGTTTAACGTCACGAGCCTGACCCAAAATCCACCAACACCCATCAGTAGGTGTTACAATCTTACCAACACCCATCAGTAGGTGTTACAAACTTACCAACACCCATTAGTAGGTGCAAAATTTTCTCACCAACACCCATCAGTAGGTGTTACAAATGTTACCAATGAGGAGCATTGGTAAATTTGAAGATAAATGATTTTGATGATGCTGCAACAAGATAGACTGTTCTAAATTGTTTTAAAAGCACTTTGTAGATTATAAATGTATTAGGAAAGGCTTTGGACATGTAATACTTAGAAAAACTTGTACTTCTAGAACTGTTGCGCATTTAATCGATTATTAGAAGCTATAATCGATTATCCTGAGCTTTTCTAAAAACCCTGTTGGTCTGGAATAATCGATTATTACTCCAAATAATCGATTATCACTGGTTCTTATGAGAACTGCCAAAGTTTCTGGAATAATCGATTATGCCTCAGGATAATTGATTATCACTTTTGAAAAACCCTGTAACGGACTCAAATAATCGATTATCACTAACAATAATCGATTATCTGTGGCAGTTATAATTCATCTTTGCGAATTTAAAATAGTTGGCTATATAAGGTTCTTCCAAAACTCTAAGAAGTAGAACTCCGAGCTTTTGAGAATACAGTGTTATCTGAGGAAGTTCTAAAAAGCTAGTTCAAGTGCTTTGCCTGGTCTCGTGAATAGGAGAAGCTCGCGTTTCGTGTGTCGATAGTCGGAGCGGTTCTCTTCGAGTTGGCAAGGTGGTCATCTTCCGGTTCGTTCGTCGAAGGAAGGTTTTTTATTTGTTTTTATTCACTCTTATTGTAATTTGTAAAACTGTTTTTAGTGAAAAGGTTAATCACTTTTTATAGTGATTAACAACTGGACGTAGATTCTTTTGAATCGAACCAGGATAAAAATTCTGTGTTGAATTTTCTTGCTCTCTATACTCTTTACATTTTACGCATATCAACTGTTTGATAAATTTTCTCTAAGAAAATTGTTTTTCTAAAACGGACTATCAAAACTTGATTTGTGACCGTAACACGCTTTCCGAGTATTTTATTCCGCTGCGCGACTCTATAACGGTACCGATTGTTCCGACAATTGGTATCAGAGCTTGCTTTGATATTCTTTCAAACTTTTGCGAAAATGGCCGGTCATCAAAATCATGTATATGCTGAGGGTGCATACATCAACAGACCACCTCTTTTTACGGGTGATAACTATGCATTCTAGAAAGTCAGAATGGAAATTTTTATGGGGTCTGTTGACAGAGGCATCTGGGAAGCTGTGCTAAATGGTCCCTATATTCCTAAAAGAACTGTTGATGGTGTAGAAGTAGAAAAACCATACTTTAATTGGACTCCTGAGGAAAGTAGAAGAGCCCAATTTGATATTAAGGCTCGTAATATTATTTCATCTGCTGTAGTACTTGATGAATTTTATAGAATTTCAGTGTGTAAGACAGCACAGGAGATGTGGGAGGTCCTCAGAGTCACACATGAGGGTACAGACGACGTGAAACGTGCAAGGAAGAACACGCTCATTCAGGAGTATGAGATGTTCAGAATGCAGCCTGGAGAAACAATATCTGATGTCCAGAAGCGTTTCACTCACATTGTGAACCACCTGACAGGTTTGGGTAAGACTTTTGACACTGATGAATTGAATGTGAAAATATTGAAATCATTAGACAGGTCTTGGCAACCAAAGGTGACTGCCATTTCGGAGTCTCAAAACCTCACTCAAATGTCAACGGCGATTCTCTTTGGAAAGCTTCGTGAGCATGAGCTTGAGCTAAGAAGATTAACTACAGAAGAAGATCAAGGCAAAAGAAAGACGCTTGCCTTCAAGTCTGAAATCTCAAAAGGAAAAAGTTCTAAGAGAATTGAGGACGATGATTCTGATGACGATGAGGAAAATATGAGTCTTATGATTAAGAAGTTTGCTAAATTTATGAAAGCAAAGGGAAAAGACAAATACCGTGGAGAAAGGAAAGAAAATCAAGGATCTCCATCAAGCGTTAAATGCTATGGATGTGGAGAAAGAGGACATGTGAAGACTGATTGTCCTAAGAATAGGAAGAGTGAAGAAAAGAAGGAGAGAAAATCTCCAAAGAAGAAGAAAGCTTACATAGCTTGGGAAGAGAATGCTTCTAATTCTTCAAGTTCAAGCAATTCAGATGAAGAAGCTAATTTGTGCTTAATGGCAGACTCAGAAGATGCAGGAAGCCAAGTAAGTGATTATAGCTTAGAGTCAAGTGATGAATTTGATTTACAAAAGGCATTTCTTGATTTGTTAAATGAATCTGAAAAACTTGATGTTGCTCATAAAAAGTTAAAGAAAGAGCATAATGAATTGAAATTGAAGTATGAAAAAGTACTAGATGACGAAGTTGTTTTAAGAAACAAAGTTAGTAATCTAGAAACTAAATTATCTGAATCTGATGTTATTGTACAACCTGTTGAGTGTTTATCTTGTAAAAGTCACATGTTTGACATTGACATATTGGAAAATTTACTTTCTAAAGGAATCAAGCCTATCTCACATGTTCAAAATGTTTTTAGAAAGAGCAATGTTAGAAATATAAACATGCATCATCATAAAAAGTCTAAAGTTAAGAGAACTCGTAGAGTTTGGGTTGAGAAAGGGACTTTTGTGAAAAGTAAAGTGCATGATGTTTGTTGTTTTTATTGCATGAAAAAGGGACATACTTCAAACAAATGTAGAATTAAACATTTTGATGTTCAAAATGGGAAATATGCTTGGATTCCTGTTATAAAGTAATATGTCTCTAACCTTAAAGGACCCAAATAAGATTATGGGTACCAAACTATATTGTTTTACTTTGTAGGTTAAGTTTTCAAAAGGAGAAGAGAACTCTATGATATTCTGCTCTTTGAATTGATGCTACAAGCCAGGATGTAACTTCATCAAGTGGTATCCAAAAGCCTTCGTTCAAGCACCAAGTATTTGAGCTAAGTGTTGTTTAAACTGTGTTGTTGCATCTTGTTTTTACTTGATCTTTCATTATTTAATTACTGTTATATTCATTTCTGGTTAGGCAAATGATATGTTCATCACTATTTCATTCATCCTGTGGTGTGTTCTTGTCTGTTTACACATTTTGATAAAGTGAAATTCATCTATTTAAGATATTCATGTGCTAAATTTCATTCATGTCATGTAAAGCCATGTGCATTGTTATTTTAGTGCTTTATTGATAACTATCTATTGAATTTGTGTTTAACTGGCTTAGTATTCAATTTCATGAGTACTTTGAAGTTACCTTTGGTGTAATCTCTGTCAAGCATCAAAACTATGAAAAAGTCATTTCAATGAGTTGGCTGACAGATTTTCATTAGCATTTTTGGATGATTAAGACATGTGAAAATTAAATTGACATTTCTATTTCAAAGTTGATTCTGTGGAGATTTGTTGTTAAGTTCAAATGCATAACGAATGAGCTATGATAATATACATTGAGAGCCTCGATGCAGAAAATGAACTGATCAAATTTGGATAATTTTGATGTAAATTATTTTGTTTAAGACTGTTGAAAGATAAAACCTGAATCAGCTCTTGTGATTGAATTTTTGCATATGTTGTTTTGATATGCATAGCTAAATTTATGAAGTTGAACAGATTGTGATATGAGAATGCATGTATGACAATTGTTGTCTAGGAAGTTGTAAATTGTGCTGTCAAAGTTAGTTTTAAACAAATTGTGCTAGCTGTAATGCTTTCATGTTACACTCTTTTGGTATTACAAAGCCTAATATGAACTGACTGTTACAAATTCATGCATTGCATTGGACTGAATAAATCTTAAATTTTTGGAATCTTTTTAAAAGGGGAATATTACATTTAGGGGGAGAAAATTTTGGTTGATATCTTCTACCTCCTTTTTAAAGTCTTACTTGTATTTCTTGATTAAGAGCTAAATTTTTGTGTTCTATGATGAACTTTGTTCTTTCATGTTATGAAAGTTTAAAATACACCTATTCTTTTGTTGAGGGGTGAGCATATCTTAAGGGGGAGCATTTTAAATCTTTTTGCTTATGATCAAAAAGGGGGAGAAATATGTGCAGTTACTACTAACTCTTATTGTTGTCTGTCAGTCTGTATCTTTTGCAGATAACCCAAAGTTGCTTTTAAAAAGTGATTTTTGATCATCATCAAAAAGGGGGAGATTGTTACCAATGAGGAGCATTGGTAAATTTGAAGATAAATGATTTTGATGATGCTGCAACAAGATAGACTGTTCTAAATTGTTTTAAAAGCACTTTGTAGATTATAAATGTATTAGGAAAGGCTTTGGACATGTAATACTTAGAAAAACTTGTACTTCTAGAACTGTTGCGCATTTAATCGATTATTAGAAGCTATAATCAATTATCCTGAGCTTTTCTAAAAACCCTGTTGGTCTGGAATAATCGATTATTACTCCAAATAATCGATTATCACTGGTTCTTATGAGAACTGCCAAAGTTTCTGGAATAATCGATTATGCCTCAGGATAATCGATTATCACTTTTGAAAAACCCTGTAACGGACTCAAATAATCGATTATCACTAACAATAATCGATTATCTGTGGCAGTTATAATTCATCTTTGCGAATTTAAAATAGTTGGCTATATAAGGTTCTTCCAAAACTCTAAGAAGTAGAACTCCGAGCTTTTGAGAATACAGTGTTATCTGAGGAAGTTCTAAAAAGCTAGTTCAAGTGCTTTGCCTGGTCTCGTGAATAGGAGAAGCTCGCGTTTCGTGTGTCGATAGTCGGAGCGGTTCTCTTCGAGTTGGCAAGGTGGTCATCTTCCGGTTCGTTCGTCGAAGGAAGGTTTTTTTATTTGTTTTTATTCACTCTTATTGTAATTTGTAAAACTGTTTTTAGTGAAAAGGTTAATCACTTTTTATAGTGATTAACAACTGGACGTAGATTCTTTTGAATCAAACCAGGATAAAAATTCTGTGTTGAATTTTCTTGCTCTCTATACTCTTTACATTTTACGCATATCAACTGTTTGATAAATTTTCTCTAAGAAAATTGTTTTTCTAAAACGGACTATCAAAACTTGATTTGTGACCGTAACACGCTTTCCGAGTATTTTATTCCGCTGCGCGACTCTATAACGGTACCGATTGTTCCGACAACAAACTTAGTATCTCAGTAGATACTTAACCACCTAGCATCCTTCAGTAGATGCTCTATCAAACAAAGTATTTACAAAAATAATGTCCACAAATTACAAATTACAAGACAAAATCAAAAGTTTTTAAATCACTGGGTTGCCTCCCAGCAAGCGCTCTTTTAACGTCATTAGCTTGACCCAGTAAAGTTCAAATTCCTTCTTCATAGTTGATGTTCTTGTCCCACCAACTCATCAGTTGTTTCCTGTGTACTGCTTTGATTTTTCTAGAATGTGGAGACTCTATCTCTATCATCTCCTTCTCTTTATAGCCTTTCACAACCCACAACTTATTTTTGATTCTCACAGGTGTACCAAGTTGGGGTCTTCCTTTATTCCAGTCATCAGGAACTTTTCTTCCTCTTCCAATCTGTTCTCCTTTATGCACCTGAAACAACAAACAATGGTTACCTGTAACCTTGGGCTTTTCATCTTTATGGCTAGTCATGTGTGCATCTTGGAATGCAGCTTTATAGCTAGCTTCTTCCTCCTGTGTTTGCGTCTCATCTTTAAAGACATCTACAACAACTCTCTCCTCTCGATCCTGGAGCACCACTATACCTTCGTTTACATCAATGATAGGTTTGGCCGTTTTCATAAACGGTCTTCCAAGAATGATAGGTATCTTTTCTGTCTCCATCTTCATCACCACAAAGTCTGCCAAGAACTGGAGTTTTCCAACACAAACTATGATGTCCTCTGCAATCCCACATGGTTCCTTTGAAGATCCATCGGCCATTACTAAATTAACCTTTACAGGTTTCACATTAACATCGCCGATTTGCTCCAGTACAGAGTAAGGTATCAAGTTAACACTTGAACCTAAATCAAGAAGAGCTTTTTTAATCCTTTTCTTCCCTATGGTACAAGGGATAGAAAAGCCTCCTGGATCTGTTGCTTTTGGAGGGAATGGCTCCTTTTTAACAGTTTTACACTTCTTTGCCTCATCATCTCTACGTCTTTTCTTTGTAGAGACGTCTTCATCAGATTTAGTGTAAACCGTAATTTGTTGTAGAATATGCTCCCAAGGTGCATCATTATCCACCATCTTGAATAATTCTGTGAAATCCAGTTGTTTCCCTTGATGTATTGGAAAATGAGAAGTATTTTTGTTCTCTATTTCTCTTTTCTCTTCTGTTTCTCCTTTGTCTAACTCAACTATCTCATTTTTAGCACTCTCTACCACCTTGCATTCTTCTCTGGGGTTAACCTCAGTATTAGCCCCAAAATTTCTATTTGGCCTTTCTTCCACCTGCTTGGTGATCTGCCCCATCTGAATCTCCAAATTCTTGATAGCAGCTTCAGTTCTCTTTTGGGTAGACTCAGTTTTCTAAATAAAATTATTAAGAGTGTCTTCCATCCTCATGGACCTTTCATTAAGCATAGAAATCTGCTGCCATAAGGTGGGATGCTGCTGCTGCTTATTAAATTGACCAGCTTGCCCAGTTTGCCCTTGACCAATGCCTGGGTGTGGTTTCCACCCTTGATTGTAGTTCCCTTGACGGTATTGATTGGTCATGTAATTCACATCCTCTACGACTTCTGCTGGAAAGGCACATTGACCATTGATATGGTCGCCTCCACATAATTCACACAATTGAGATTGTACCTGTGCAACAGTTTTCAACTCTTTAGGCAATTGTGCAAGTGTTTTAGTAAGAGTCTTCAGCTGTTGAGTTAGAATTTTATTTTGTGCAAGCAAGGCATCATGTGTCTGTAATTGTAGAACTCCTTTCTGTTGCATAGGAGCTCCTCTTTCACTGTGGAGCTCATTATCACTAGTAGCCATATTTTCAATAATTTCTGTTGCTTCCTCTGGAGTTTTCCATTTAATGTTTCCTCCTGCTGAGGCATCAAGCATCATATTGGTTTGTGAACCAAGACCTCCAAGGAAGGTAAGGACTACTTCCACTTCATCGAATCCATGCGTGGGTGTTTTTCGTAGCAAGCTTTTGTATCTATCCCATGCATGACCCAGTGATTCTTCCATGCCCTGCCTGAATGACGAAATCTCTTGCTTGCCTTTGTTCACCTTTGATTGTGGGAAGTATTTATTTAGAAACTTGGTCACCACTGCTTCCCACTCTGTGAAACTTCCCTCTGGAAAAGAATTTAACCAAAGCTTAGCATTGCCTCCTAATTAGAAAGGAAACAAGCTAAGTTTGATCGCTTCATCTGGCACCCCATTGATTTTCACTGTGTTACATATCTCATTAAATGTAGTGAGGTGCTCATATGGGCTTTCATGAGATAACCCATTGAATTGATTGCTCTTCACCAGTTGGATCAATGCTGGTTTGACCTCCATGTTAGCTGCATTGACTCTAGGTCTAGCTATACTATTAAAGTGCTGAGGTCCAGCTGTATTGGTGTAATCAGCAAGAGTTCTTCTGATATTATTGTTCTCCATATTTTCTGTGCTATGGTCAGAACCTTGTGGTGATGGTTGCAATAGAGTTTCTGGAGGAGGGAAAAGTTCTCTACATGTTCGGATTCTTGTCCTCCGTCTACAGTTATCTTGCTCCTAGTTCGAATTGTCTCCTGCATACACAAGAACACAAAACCCTAGAATATTTGGTTAACACAAAAAGATATAGGAGAAGATATAAGATTCAGAAAATAAAATAAAAATAAAATAAAAATAAAATAAAATAAAATAAAATAAAATAAAAACAGAAAAAATAAAAACAGAAAAATAAAAACAGAAATTCAAAATTAAAGTCAAAGATAATCAATAATCACACAAATTAACCAGTTAAACCACGAGTCCCCAGCAACGGCGCCAAAAACTTGATGACAAATTTATGAACACCGAAAAACGGCGCCACAAACTTGTTTAACAATCGGCAAGTGTGACCGAATCGTTTCAAGTAATAAACTCGGTAAGACCAAGTATCGTTCTCCCAAAGGACTCACGGCCTAGTTTAGTTATGTGATTCGTTGATTATTTATGACTTAAGAACGAACTAAGTGGAGTTTAATATGCAAAACAGAAAATAAACATGTATGCATGAATTTGATCAATGGCTAAAACAAAATACAAACACTTCAATGGAATATATGGATGAGTATGTTGTTGGGGTTATAAATTTCATCTTATCCACTCTCATATACTTTAGGAATTCAACATTCTTTTCATCATTGTTAATGCCACTCTCTAAATTACCTTGCAAGAAGGCCTATCCCTAATTACGAGTTCATACGATTCCTAGCATTCCTAATAATTAGTTCTTTTAGTGCAGGAGCTTAACGGCAACCAATATACTATTGGGAGAAATTCCCCGGATCTAGACTTCCCCGTACGTTCCCGTATCGACAAAATCCATAATCATGCTTTGAATGAGTTAAACAAAGCAAGCATTGAACAAAGAGGAAAAACCCTAACTAATGATGAAAGAAAGCATGTATCTCAAATAAGATGTTTAAACACAAATTCCATATATGAGAGTTTCACAAGATTACATTGATTCCCCAACAACAATACAAGGTTTAGTTCACCATATTCATGGTGAAACTAGATGAATAATAATGAAAGAATGAAAGATAAAACCCTAGAAAGGTGAAGAGGTAGCCTGAGCATCCAAGATCCTCCTTCAAAGGGGTGGAAGAGAGAGTGTTTGCTTCGTTTCTGCCAAAGATACAAACCCTAGGACGTCCTAAAGTTTATATACTATTCTAAAATTACAGAAAATTTAGGCCGAAGCCCATAAGTGTGCCGCTCAGCGGTAAGTGCGTGAGTTGATTTCTTCCCCTCAGCGGCCATTTTGCCCCTCAGCGGATCCCCCGTGAGCTTCTGAGTGCCGCTCAGCAGTAAACTGCCGCTGAGCGGCAATTGCGGCTTCTCCTTTTGCACTTTTTGATGTCTTTTCTGATTTCATCTCTCTCCTTCTTCACTTCTTTCACCAAATTCACCTTAAAACCTGCACAAAAACACTGAAATCAAGCATAAACATGTCCAGCTCTCTTATTTATGAAAATATGAATAAAAGCATGATTTCAAGCTAGTTTCTAAGTGTTAAAGGTTGCTTTTAGTATCAATTTCAAGCATGAAAATAACAGTTTTTCAACTGTTATCAGTCGTGAGCCCTTTGGGAGAACGATACTTGGTTTTATCGAGTTTATTACTTGATACGATTCGGTCACACTTGCCGAGGGTTAAACAAGTTGTTGGCGCCATTTTTCGGTGTTCATAAATTTTTCATCAGCAACCCAGCTTTCTAAACCTTTCTTTTTAATCTTTTGTTTTATTATTTGTTTTCTTTTTAATCAATTGTTTTGTTATTGTACTTTGCTCGAATGAACTACACTGCTTTGACTCTACTATGATGTGTTTTATGATGAGTATTGCTTGTGATATTCTAGTGTATTTGTTGATGTTGAGTTGATGCATGATGTGATGATTTACAGGTGATAGCTCAAAAAGTATGAAACAGGTGCTTGAGGTAAAATTTGATTGAGATATCGAGCAAGATGTTTTTCAGAATTCTAGGACTTAGGAGTATACCAGTGTGAGTTTTGGGCTTCAGAGTTGTTGTGAATAATTGCTATTACTTTGGAAGTATGAATGATTTTGCCCAAATTTTCTATGATTAAACTACTTGCTTGCAGGTTTCATATGATCAAGGCCATCTTTTGTTATCCATTATTTTTCTTAACCTTCACATGATTTTTGTCCAATAAAAAGAAAATAAATCGTTTTACCCTTTGAACCTCGAGCCTTATGCAAGCTTTGAAAACCCTGTTTTAAATTCTTTACCTTGAGTTGAGTTGAGAATATTTATGAGGTATTGAAAAAGGTTCAAGTTTGGGGTTGCAGGAAAATAAACACTGAGCAAAAAGAAAAAGAAAAATGAAAAATGAAAATAAAAATAAAACGAAAGAAAAGAAAAGCTCACTACAAGGGAAAAGGTTGGGAATAAGAAAAAAGATCTTCTTGAAAAGAGAACCTGTGTGTAATTGTTAAATTCATAAATATCTCTCTTAACTCAAGGATTTTGCATTCTTGAAAAACCGTGTTTCTTCTTAGCCCAGCCAAGTTACAAGCCAAGAAAAGCCCTTATGATGAAAACCTGCTTGTGAGTATGTTTGATTTTGGTTAAATGAAAGGCAAAATTAATTTGTGTGACATTGTGATAGTAGAGTGAAAGAAACACACACACTTCACTATACACCTGTGAGTTGAGTGATACACTTTTGAGTACTTGAGTGATACACTTTTGAGTGCTTGAGGGAAACACTTTCTTTGGTGAGGAGTAGTTCTCTGAATTTATGATTGCATCTCTGCTTGGTTGATTGATCATTCTTAAGGATAACATCTGTTGAAACATATGAGCATTACATTGATTTTAATTGAATTAAGGCATTTGTACACTTTGACTTATATCTATATGCTGAATTGCTGAAAGTGATTGCTTATCTGAAAGAAAAAGCTTTTGAAAAAGGTTGAGTCATTGTAGTGATTGCTCTAAAAAGCTGAGTTACAATCTGTTTTTCTAGGACAAGCAAAGTTCTAAGTTTGGGGTTGTGTTAACGGTTGAAAATATCGTTATTTGTGATGCAATTTTGATACTAAATACACCCCTTTTCACTTAGAAACTTTCTTGGACTCATGCTTTTTCATTAAGTTGTGTGAATAAGAGAGTTGAGGTTGAATTTGATGATTTTATGACTAATTTCCCTTGTTTTGATAGGTAATGAAAGAACGCGGAAAGAAGAGATTAATTGCTAACGAGTTAGAGCTCAGAAAGGCTTGGAAAAGCACCAAAAGGAGGAACCGCACGAAGCTTGGGCGCCCTATTTGGAGGCTTGAGCCTCGAAAAATTGTCATCCACCGCCCGGGCGCCCTCCTAGGCCGCCCGGGCATCGGACCCTGAAGCCTGGGTGACCAATTAAAGGCTGAATCCTGGGCGCCCTAAATGAAGTGCCCAAGCGTCGTGCATCGCATATCTGACCGAGGTTTTGCTCTGTTTCGACTCTTTTGGACCGGGCCCGGTTTCTACTCTTTTCCGGCTTTATTTAAAGGACCCAGGCGCTCTAGGTTTGATATGTCTGGCTGGCGCAACACAACATCACACTCTTCTACTCTTTGAAGGCGGATCTGGAGGCGAGAGCTTTGTCTTCTACTTTTAGGGTTTCACTATCTCATCCTTTTCCATTATTCATCTAGTTTCTCCATGTCTATGGGGAACTAAACTCTATTTGTTGTTGGGGGATGATGTAACTTTGTGAAATCTCATGTATTTATATTGATTCTTAATTTATATGTGTTTTCATTAATTGTTAGGGAATTCATCTGTTTCAATGCTTGCTCTATTTAACTCATTTAGTAGCATGATTTATGAATTGCATGACTGCCGGGAGGTTCCTTACAATTTAGGTTCTTGTTGAATTCTCCCTAGGGTAACATTTCTCAGGGATAAGGGTATGAGTACTTGGTCATCTTAAGCTCTTGATCTTCAGACTTAATTTTCTAGGAACCCTAGGAATTGCACGAACTAGGAATTAAGGCAGGCTTATTGCGCCGAGGGATCGGGTTCTAAGTAATTTAGTGAGTGACGTTAACGTTAATGTAAAAAGAAGAATTCTTATATACATGAGAGTAAACTTCGTGAAATGAAACCCTAACAACATATTCATCTCATATTAAACAACATTCGTTCATCTTTGTGTTACACTACTATTGATCAATTTGCATTCATATTTAATTTTCTGTCTTTGCATCTTACACCAATGATCTCGTTTTATTTAAGTCTTAATTAATTAAGTTATCACACAACTGTTTAGTGTCGAGAGTCTTCAAGGATAGGATACTTGGTCTTACCATTTTATATTACTTGTGTGATCTGATACACTTCCCAATCCAACAACAAGTTCTTGGCGTCGCTGCTTGGGATAAAAAATGTTGTTAACAACACTGAGGGGTGTCAAGGCTGGCCCATGATCCAATTCAGCCCTATTTAAGGATTTGCACGACCTATAGGGGGTATCTTTTGACAAAATTGACACAAACTCAGATTTTCTCCAACTCTCTAGAGGCAAAAGTGGATACAGAAGCTCTCCTCTTTAGTTTTTAGGGTTTATCTTTCATTCTCATTCCATTGTTCATCTAGTTTCTCCATAACAAGGAGGAACTAAATTCAATTTGTTGCTAGGGGATGACGTAACCTTGTGAACTCTCGTGTATTTGAATTGATTCCAATTTATTTATGCTTCTTTCATCAATTGTTAGGGATTTTCTCCTTTTCTCTAAGCTTGTTATGTTTTTATCACTCATGGCATGATTTTATGGTCTTCTTTGATATTGGGAAATACCTAGAAACCACGATCTGGAGAATTTCTCCCAAAAGCAGTATTGCTCAGGGATGGGGTTATGAGTTTTGGTCATCTTAAGCTTCTAATCGTAATGCATAATTGATTATTAGGGATGTAAGGGATTGTGGTCTAGTAATTAAGGTTAGGCTTTCTTCACCGAGGGAACGGGTTTTAAGTAATTTAGAAAGTGATGTTAACAACTGAATGAAGAAGATGAAGTCTTATATACATGAGAGTGAACAAGGTGAAATCTAAACCGAACAACATACCCATCTCATAATTTCAATATCATTCATTCACCTTTGTGTTTTTCTTCAAATGATCAAAGTGCATACATATTTAATTTTCTTATTTTTTCATTCAAAATCCTAAATTGTTCTTCAAAAGTCTTAATTAGTTGAGTAATCACGTGATTGTTTAGTGTCGTGAGTCTCTTCGGAAATGCTACTTGGTCTTACCATTTATTTTTACTTGATATGATTCGATAGACTTATCGACATCTTAACAAGTTTTTGGTGGCGTTGCTGGGGAGTCGTGGTTTAAACTATACTTTTGTGAGATTCTTAACCGATTAGACTTTATCTTTAATTTTATCTTTTTACCTTTTTATCTTTTATTTATTTTTTTATCTTTTTATCTTTTATTTATTTTTTATCTTTTTATCTTTAACTTTTATTTTTATCTTAAATTATATCTTTTTTATCTGTTAGTGCTAATTGGGTGCTCTAGTGTTTTGGTCTCTAGTGGATGCAAGGTAAAATTCGGACTAGAAGCACAAAAGTCTCTAAACCTCCTCTTGTAGGTCTGGACAGTAGTAGAAGAAAAAGAAGGAACAGGACATCCAGAGAACTTTTCCCTTCTCCTAGGACTCTTTTATAGCCTTCACCTCAAAGATCTGACCAAAGAACTGAAAATATGGCTGAAAACAAAATGGTAGATGTACCCTGGCAGATTATGCAACAATCATTGGCCCTCATCATTTTAATAGCATTGCAAGGCCGAGGGTTAATGCTACAAATATGGAGATGAAGCCTGCTTTGATTCAATTGGTGAAGACCAACCAATTCAATGGATCATCCCATGAAAATCCATATGAGCATCTGACCACATTCAATGAGATATGCAATACTGTGAAGATCAATGGAGTTCCAAATGAAGCTATTAGATTGAGCTTGTTTCGTTTCTCCTTGGGAGGCGATGCTAAGATGTGGTTGAACTCTTTTCTAGAGAATAGTTTTAGTGAGTGGGAAGCTGTGGTTGCAAAGTTTCTGAATAAATACTTCCCACAATCAAAGGTGAACAAAGGTAAGTAGGAAATTTCTTCTTTCAAGCAGCGCATGGATGAAACATTAGGTCAAGCATGGCACCAATTTAAAGGCTTGTTGAGAAAGACGCCTACTCATGGTTTTGATGAACCTACAGTAGTCATTCTATTCCTTGGAGGTCTAAGCTCACAAACTAAATTAATGCTAGATGTCTCAACCGGAGGTAATATCAAGTGCAAGACTCCAGAGGAAGCCTGAGTTGATTAAAAATATGGATACAAATGATAATGAGATGCATAGTGAAAGAACTAGACTTCAACAAAAGGGAGTTCTACAACTACAATCTCAAGATGCTCTGTTGGCACAAAACAAGATTATGACTCAACAGCTCGAAACTCTGATGAAGAAAATCTCTCAATTGCCAAAGGAATTGCATAATGTTTCCCAAGCTCAACATCAACTTTGTGAGCTATGTGGTGGAGATCATATCAAAGGGCAATGCAGCATGCAAGCTATTACCCAAGAAGAAGTCAATTTTATGGGTAATCAGGGTCGCCAAGGTAACTACAACCAAGGGTGGAAACCTCACCCAAGCATGGGTCAAGGGCAAGCTGGACAATTCAATAGACCATCACAGCAGCAATGACAACCACAACCCTCCTTATATGACAGGACTACAAAACTAGAGGAGACACTCCAACAATTCATGCAAGTGTCAATCCCCAATCACAAAAGCCCTGAAGCGGCCATTAGAAATTTGGAGATACATGCTGGTCAACTAGCTAAGAAATTAGGGGAGATGCCTGACAGGAGTTTTGGGGCTAATACTGAAGTTAACCCTAAGGAGGAGTGCAATTCCATTATGACTAGAAGTAACACAATGTTAGATGAGAGAAAAGTTGAGAGAAAAGAAAAGGCAGAGTTGAGTGAAAAAGAAAAGATGAATAAAGAGAGAAAAGAAGAGGTTGAGTGATGGCAACCCCTTTAGGGACTTACCATCCAAAGAAGTATCAACTTCACTCTAAGACCAAGAAAGGGAAGTTGAATAAAGGACTTAATCTTTTCTTTCTAAAGTCTTAAAATGTTCTCTTTGCTAAATACTTTTACATTGTTTTTTGTAGAATATTAATAAAAGGGAGGAACCATGTCTATCCAACTCAAGAAGGCTGCCACGTAAGAAAACCAAAGAAGCACAAATGGATGGTTGGGGCCTAGCGGCCTTTGCACTACGTTCAGCGCCCAAAGACAGCAACTCCATCTTCTTCAATTGCTTTGCTGAGTTGGCGACTATAGCTTGCTCCCAAGCTTCTTCCATCTGTTTTACAGTATGTGCACCTTTATAATAACGTGCAGAATACGTTTTTGAAGCTCTCCTTCTTCTATAAATAGAGAGCCTCATCACTTGTAAATGCAACTTGAATTGAAGTAAAGAAATGCTGCCAATTTCCAGCTATTACTCTCAAGTTCACCTCTGTTCTTTGTTATCTAGCACCTCCTCTAGCTCCTTTCCCCTTTGGAAAGTCTACTGAGATAGAAATCTACAAAAACACTCATCTAAACACCACCAGACAATTTCATGAACACCATGAGTGCATTCGGACATCCACTGTCATCTTCCATCTGCTGCCATTCTCTGTGTCTTGAAGCATCCTTCTACGCGTCATGGAACTGCTTCCATCATTTGGCATCAAGAGCCAGCTCGTCCACGCAAGTCTCCAAGAGATAAGTCATGTTTTCATTCATTTTTTCACTTCCGTCATGTGCTGTTCCAGTTTTGCCACTGTTTGATTTTTTTTCCTCACTTCTGTGGTTTGATTTCGTGTTTGTTGTGGATGTTTGTGTTGATTCATTGTTCCTTAGTGTTTGTTCTTCATTTTAATCGGTGCACTTTGTTTGTTTGAGTTCAAATCAAGTTTTATTAATCAGTTCCAGTTGTGTCTCGGTCATGTGCAATTTTAATGCAGTTTTTTATTTTGTCAAATGTTTAATTCTGTTCAGCCGTGATTTCGTTCTGTTTTGTTTGAGTCCAGTGTGTTGCTAGCTATATGTTGATCATGAAAAGCAATGGCACCATGTCCATCTTTGATCATTTGAGCTTACACCATTGCACACTGATTTTTCCAATTTAAATTTGCAGAAAACTGCATTTCGGTTTTCATATGCTATAATATGTTTCTGTCCAGATTTATTGATTCTAAAGCTTGAGGAAAGTGTATTTGATGATTTTATACATGTTTCAAGTGCTAGCAATCTGTATTAACCATTGAATTGCAAAAAGTATAGTTGAGTTGATTCCAAAATCTGTTTTACATATGTCACTATTTAATCCAGCTTTGCACCGTGCTGCTGTCATTGTGTGTCATAGGCCATGTTCTATTTCCCTAGCTCAATTTCTGAAGCTAGATCTAGTTGCTTAGGACCTTTCTTGCATGTTTGTTGATCCATTCAGCTTTGAACTTGCTGTTTTCTTCATGCTGCAACAATTTTTAGTATATTTTTCTGCATTTTTGGGAACTACCAATATCAATTGTTGCTGCAATGTGTTTCTGTGCTGATTGACTGTTTATGCAAGTATAATTGGCCATTTGAAACCTATTGTTACTGTTTAAATGGTAATTTTCCAGCCTTTGTATCAAATTATAGTTTCAGTCATCAAATTTGGTTAAATTTGGAACTAAACCAGTCTAAACTGATATGGACTTTGCTGTGGCTGTTTAAGTGTTTCAACATATTCCATTTGATGATACAAACTTGTTTGAAGTGGAATTTGAACATTTGAATCACTGCTGTTCATTTTCACCACTGCAGTTTCCAATTTTTTTTCCCACATTTCTAATTTTGGTGCAGTTTTGGTGCTTTTATTCTGCATAAATAACAACTGCCACTGCCAATTGCTGCCTCCCCTTGTTTCTGTGCATTGTGAACATTAGGAACAGTTTATTTGACCATTTAAAACTTGTGCATACTGTTCATTTGGTCATTTTCCAGCCAATGTGCCAAATCACCATTTAAACCATCAATTTTTCTAAAAATTGGAAGTGGACCATTCATTTTCGGATGCAGAATGTTTCTTTGTTGTTTCAGAATTTAAACATGTTCACAATGATGATATACACTTGTTTGATGTCTCACTTAAGCCTTTGCACCACTGCCAAACAATTTTGACCCTGAAACCACCATTATCAGCCACTTTTCAGGTGCAGTAGGCCATTTTTGTTGTTGTTTGACATTTGAAATACTTCTAATTTTCATTATTGGATTGGCAAAAGCTGGGTTTAAGTTTCCAATTACATTTATATGCTTATCAAAGTGTATAGCAATCATAAAAAGCAATTTAAACCCTGCAATCCAGATTTGAAAGGTCAAAAAACCAGAAACACAAAATCTGCTGTTCTTTGTGGCATTTTGTCAAACAGTTTTGAATTTTATCAAACAATTTCAAAGCACACAATTTCATCACTGTTTTGAGTCTTTTCTTGCTTTTCTAATCTGTTCTAGACCCTATCTTAAGTTCCTTTTGTGTGCTAGCCTTTCTTCTAGCCCCAAAGTGCTTAGAAATCACTTTTATTGACTTCCATATACTGCTGTCACATTATTTCTGCATTCAACTTTGCTGCAACATTCTTTTTGATCACTCACGAGTTTTGTGACTTTTGTCTGCTGGAACATAATATTTTGGTGGAGTTTTAACATCCAGCTGGGCCTTATAGAAGGGGTAGCATCTTAAGGAGTGGAGGTCTTGCTAACATTGCTTCAAGTGGACTTCAAGAGGAATTTACATTGGCTGTCCAGCACCTCCTTGCAGCAGAAAAAACCATTCTAAAGTTCCATTTCAGCTCATTTACTTTGCCTTTGCAACCACACTTGGCTTTGTTTAAATAGTTCTACATTTCATTGTATATTTGGCTTTCTATCACGGAACCTTTGTAGTAAATTCTTCTTTGCTTTTGAAACTTGAGTTACTTGGGAAAATGCTTATCAAGCAATTCCAAGTACTCCATTAAATATTGTAATAGTCTAGTTGCGCATCTTAGTGTGGAAGTGTGTCAAGTAGGGGTGGGCAAACTGCACTATTTGCACTGCACTATAAATCTATTACAATTAATTATAAAATAGTTTAAAAAAACTGAACAGCACTAGAAAATAGTTCAAAAAAACTGAACTAAACTATTTTTTAGTTCAGTTAACTACAAAACAATTCAGTTAACTACAATGCACCTTTTTCTAATAAATAAATGTGGTTTTGCATTAGTACAATTGTCAATGGCTAATCATTGATAGAGTTAAAAGAATTAGTTCAATTTGATTTTTTTTTAATAATTACAAACAAATAAATTAATATTCAATAACATCACAGCATTTAAAAAAATTAAATTATAAATCTATATAATTAGAATTAGTAAATAATTATAATAAAAAATTTAAAAAAATTAATGAAATATTATTGGTACTATTTTATCATATTATTAAAATTAAATTAATAACTATAATTATTTATCATTACTATTTATTATTAATTTAAAAATATAAAATGTCTAAAATTTCATTCTCATATTAAATATAGTTTAATTTAATAATATAAATTTGTTTATATATTATTTTATATAGATTAAAAACTTAATCTCTAAAAAATATTTCTGTTTATCTCTGTTTTGCGTTATTCGAAATATTTTTATTTTGACAATTATCTAGTTTAATATAAAAACTCTCATCTTTCTTCTCTTCTCACCTTTTTCTGAATTCTCATATATATATATATATATATATATATATATAATATTATATTTTATAATTATTTACATAAGTACTTTTATCTTTTTATTTTTACAATTATAGTTAATTTTATTAAGTTATAAAAATAATTACCAGTTTTTGAAATATAATCACAATATAATAAAATTTAGTTTTTTTTAAATATATAATTATTTTAGTATAAATTTAATAATATCATTTTACTTTAATAATTATTATAATAATAGTTAACTTTTTAAGAGACTTGAAAAAGAACATTTATTTATATATATATATACATATATATATATATATATACATATATATATATATATATATATATATATATATATACATACATATATATATATATATACATACATATATATATATATACATATATACATATATATATATATACATATATACATATATATATATACATATATATATATATAAAAGTGACGTAAAAAAAATTGTCTCATGTTGATAACAGTTGAAAAACTGTTATTTTCATGCTTAAAATTGACACAAAAAGCAACCTTTACACTTAGAAACTAGCTTGAAATCATGCTTTTATCCATATTTTCATAAATAAGAGAGCTGGACAGGTTTATGCTTAATTTTAGTGTTTTTGTGCAGGTTTTAAGGTGAATTTAGTGAAAGAAGTGAAGAAGGAGAGAGATGAAATCAGAAAAGACATCAAAAAGTGCAAAAGGAGAAGCCGAAGTCACCGCTCAGCAGTAGTTTACCGCTGAGCGGCACTCAGGAGCTTACGGGAGATCCGCTGAGGGGCAAAATGGTCGTTGAGGGGAAGAAACGACTCTCGCACTTACCGCTCAGCGGCACTTTTATGGGCTTGGACCTAATTTTCTCTAATTTACGAATAATATATAAGCTTTAGGGTTTCCTAGGGTTAGGCATCTTTGGCTGGAACGAAGCAAACACTCTCTCTTCCACCCCTTTGAAGGAGGATCTTGGATGCTCAGGCTTCCTCTTCACCTTTCTAGGGTTTTATCTTTCATTCTTTCATTGTTGTTCATCTAGGTTCACCATGAATATAGTGAACTAAACCTTGTATGTTTGTTGGGGAATCAATGTAATCTTTTGAAGCTCTCATATATGGAATCTGTTTTTACATCTTTTCTTTAAGATCTATGCTTTTTTTCATCATTAGTTAGGGTTTTTCCTCTTTGCTTAATGCTTGCATTGTTTAACTCATTCGATGCATGATTATTGGTTTTGTCGATACGGGCGCGTACGGGGAAGTCTAGCTCCAGGGAATTTCTCCCAATATTATATTGGTTGTCGTTAAGCTCCTGCACTTATGAACT
The DNA here is from genome assembly GCA_027742785.1 of Vigna reflexopilosa. Lineage (NCBI taxonomy): Eukaryota > Viridiplantae > Streptophyta > Magnoliopsida > Fabales > Fabaceae > Vigna > Vigna reflexopilosa. Next base: position 18,607,009 of record CM050924.1, read on the forward strand.
GATCATTAGGAATGCTAGGAATTGTATGAACTCGTGATTATGGAGAAGCCTTCTTGAAAGGTACTTTAGAGAGTGGCATTAACAATGATGATTTGAATGTTGAATTCCTAAAATATATGAGAGTGGATAAGATGAAATTGACCCCCAACAACATATTCATACATATATTTCATTGAAAGTGTTTATCTTTTGTTTTTGCCATTGATCAAAACTTCATGCATACATATTCAATTTTCGTCTTTTGCATATAAAATCCAAATATTTCGTCTTTAAGTCTTAGCTAATCAAGAAACCACACAACTAAACTAGGCCGTGAGTCCTTTGGGAAGAACGATACTTGGTCTTACCAAGTTTATTACTTGAACGATTCGGTCATACTTGCCGATTGGAAAACAAGTTTGTGACATCATATTTTGATGTTCATAAATTTGTCCATCAAGTTTTTGGCGCCGTTGCCGGGGACTCGTGGTTTAACTGGTTAATTTGTGTGATTATTGATTATCTTTGACTTGGTTTTGAATTTTTAATTTAAATTTCGAATTTTTATTTTGTGTTTATATTTTTCAGTTTGTGTTTTATTTTATTTTATTTTTTTGGTTATTATTTTATTTTATTTTATTTTATTTTTCTGTTTTTATTTTTCTGTTTTCTGTTTTTATTTCATCTTCTTATCTCTGATCTTATATCTTCTTTTATATCTTTTTGTGTTAACAATTGTTTTTAGGGTTTTGTGCCTAATGTCTGCAGAATGCAATTTGGTCAAGAATTTAACCATATGGGCACTCAATTCTACCAAAGTAATCTCAACCACTGGTGGGAACCTCACTCAAGCATGGATCAAAGCCAATTTTGGCAAGCTGCTGGACAATTTGAGAACCAACCACAACAAAAATGGTAGCAACAACCCTTTCTATCAGGAAGTTTGGATAGGTTGGAGGACACCCTTCAACGATTTTTGAAAAATTCCGACCCTACTCAGAAAAGCATTGAAGAATCATGTAAAAGAATGGAGATGCAACTTCGTTACATCAATCAGAGATTGAATGATGATGTTAATACTGAAGTTAACCTTAAGGAGGAAGGGCAAGTCATTATCATTGAAAGTGACAAAATTCTTGATGAGGAAAAATTAGAGGGAGATGAGGAAAGGGTAGAGAGAAAAGAGAAAGAAGAGTTGAGTGAGAAAGATAAAGATGAAGAAAAAGAAAAAGAAGTGGTTGAGAGAGAAGAGAGAAAGAAAATTTGTGTGAAAATAAAGAAGTTGAGGAGAAAAAGAGAAGGGAAGAAAAAAATAAAAGAAAAGAAAAAGAGAAAATTTGGAGAGAGAAAGCGTAAGAAAAAGAAGATGAGAGGAAAGAAGAAGGAATCATATGAAAAATCCCATCCTCATCTAAAGAAGAATCATAGGAAGGAAAAGAAATTTAAGTGCTTTATGGAAATCTTAAAGAAATTGGAGATTAAAGTTCCTATGATTGAGACACTGCAACAGGTTCCTGGTCTGATTAAATTTCTAAATAAGTTCAGTAGAAAGAAGAAGAAAAAGAAGAAGGAACTTGAGCTTTACTGGGTCAAGCTAATGACGTTAAAAGAGCGCTTGCTGGGAGGCAACCCAGTGATTTAAAAACTTTTGATTTTGATTTTGGTTTTGTAACTTTTAATCTGTGGACATTATTTTTGTAAATATTTTGTTGGATATAGCATCTACTGAAGGATGCTAGGTGGTTAAGTATCTACTGAAGGATACTATGTTTGCAACACCTACTGATGGGTGGTGGTAAGAAAATTTAACACCTACTGAAGGGTGTTGGTGGATTTTGGGTCAGGCTTGTGACGTTAAACAAGCGCTACCTGGGAGGCAACCCAGTTGATTGAATATTTCTGTTTGTTTGTTTTAGTTAGGGTTTGCATAAGCATTTTAAACATTGAATTGCAGGGAACCAATGAGAGGCATGTATGGGAGGCACGTAGGTTAAGAAAAGAAGGAGAAGAGCACATCAAGAAAGTGCCGCTGAGCGGTAAGTTACCGCTGAGCGGTACTCTCGCAGATGGGCTTTAGTTTCCCCTTAGCGGGACCCGAGCCCATTAGGGTATTTTTATATCCCAAGCTGCGTTTTAGGTTTTCTATCCAGGCTCTTCTCTGCACAAACACTTCCACACACCTTTTCCAAGGTTTTCCACATCTTTTCATTATTTCCTCTTGAAAATTTCCCTTCCTCTCACTTGCTCACTAGTGTTCCATTCAAGTTTGGGGTTGGAAGAGAGTATCTTAGAGTGGAAACATTCTCATTGCATCTAGTATCTCCACCCAAGTAAGTAAAATGCATTTTGTTCATTCTAGGGTTTTTGATTTTGAATGTGATTGTCAAAGCATGAATATTTAGGGGTTTTGATTTCTATGCATGATTTGATGATATATTTGATGTTTGAACCGATTAAACTGCATGATTATGAACTGGAAAACTGAAAATTGCATTTCGGTGGAGTTAGGACAGCTTTAAAACAAGATTTTCAAAAATCTGCAGAGTTATCGCTGAGGGGTAAACTGCCGCTGAGCGGCACTCTGCCAGATTTGGTTTTTCTAAATTTTTGCGTGTTGGAATGTGGCACTGGTGCCGTTGAGGGGAAATTCTGGCCCTCAGCGGTGGTTTAGCTTCGGAAAGAGTTGTGTTCTGTGTTTTACTAATGATTAACATCATGTTCTGTGGTTTTGTATTTGTGTTTGAATGTAGGAATGGCATCCTCTTCAGGAAAAAGATTGAAAACCATGGCAACCAAGAGAAAGGAAAAGGAACCAGAGCAATCCCACTCTAGCAGGTTCCTCTCTAGGAAACATGAGAAGCACTTTAGGGTGGTTCAGGACAGGAGACTTCTGATGGAGAGAAAGGTTGGAATGATACCTAACTTTGCTCCTCAATTTGGAGAGCAAGTGTTAGGGAATGATTGGGGAAAGCTAGCCACTTATCCTGCACCTGCCAACATAGCGGTAGTAAAGGAATTTTACACCAATGTTAAGAAGATTGGTGATTATCCAGCTGAGAATTATTTGGGCTATGTCAGAGGCCATGCTATCAGGTATGATCCTGATTCTATTAATAACTTCCTGGACACTGTATGGGCTGGTGAGCAGTGCCAGTTTGCTCTGTGCATGGAGGAAGGTGCTGATTATGAGGATGTGGAGAGAGTACTGTGTATACCTGGAGGACACTTCCAAAGGAATAGATCTGGCTCAGTGGTTAACATTAGGAGGACGGATTTGACTCCTCTTGCAAAGTATTGGATGGCGTTTTCTCATGCCAACATTCAGCCATGTTCACATGTGTCAGATATTACTCTCAGCAGGGCACTATTCATCTACTGTGCTATCAGAAATTTAAATGTTAATATTGGGCAGGTGATAGCTGATGAAATTAGTGTGTGTGCCAATACCTCAAACAACAAAGCACCATTAGGACATCCTTCTTTGATTACTCACCTTTGCAAGCTAGCTGGGGTGGATACTTCTGCTCCACCATTTGAGAGGCCAAGAAAAGCTATTGATGAGGCTTATTACAGACAGTACTGTGGAGGTGAGGAAGCAGCTCAGCCAGTTCCACCACGCCGTGCTCGTAGAGAGAGAGGGCCAGCACAGAGCCAGACATTTGCTGAGACACATGAAGCAGAACCATTCCAGATGAGGGACATGTATATGTCTCTTATAGGTGCTCAGTTGCAGTCCATTCACAGAGGGCAGGTGGCCACTGCTGAGATGATTGTGGGGATGTATGATACACCTCCAGCCCACTGGTGGACTATGGATGAATTCCATAATGTGGTAGCTTGGCCAGAGGAACCAGTGCATGGAGGAGGAGCTGGAGCAGCTGAAGCTTCAGCTAGAGAGATGGAAGAAGATGAAGCTAATGATGATGATGCATTTGAAGATGATGAAGATGAGGAGGAAGAGGAAGATACAGAGGACAACTCAGACTGATGAGGAGCTGAGATAGCATTTACTGATAAATGCTATCATATGATTATGCTTTTGTGGTTTAAGTTTTCTGAACTTATTTGTTTTTGTTTTTAGATTAGGGTTTGATGTACTCTATTGGACACCTGGTTTGTGTGATGGTTTGCTATTAACTATGATTGTTTGATAAGTAATGCTTGATGATGATTAGTGATTGATTGATGTTGAGATGATGTGCACATTAAAATGCTTATACAGGTGATTCACAAGCTTTGTGAACAAATGCAGGATATTATGATTGTGATTGTGAGATTAAGCAGGATGTGTATGTCAAATGTGAATGAGATTATATGTGAGGTTTTGAGCTTCAGAGTTTTTATTGATTGAATGCTATTACTTTGAAGGCATGAATGACTTTGCCCAAGTTTTCTAGGATTGAATCAATTGCTTGTTTTGCATCATATGATCAAGGCTGTTTGTTGGAACCCTTTTTTATTGGCCAAATTCATAAAGTTAGCCCACTAAAAGAGAACACTTTGTGTTCTATCTTTTGAACCCTTAGCCTTGAACATACACTGAAAACCCTTGATTGAAAATCTTTACCTTGAGTTAAGTAGAAGATCTTGTGTGGTATTGTTAAATGTTCAAGTTTGGGGTTGTTGGGAAAACATGAAAAAGGAAAAGCATTGAGCTAAGAGCTAAAAAGTAAGAATATGCAAAGAAAAAGAAAAGAAAAGAAAAAGAAGCAAAGCTCAATGCAAAGGCAAAAGAAAGTTGGGAATGAATAAGAATGATTGTGTTGTTATGATTCTCTTAACTCAAGGATTTTGTGATCCAGAAAAAACCAATTTTCTTGTTAGCCCAGCCACATTAGAAGCCATTGAAAAGTCCTTGTGATGATGCATGCTTGTGAATGTTTTTGATTGTGGTAAAATGAAAGGCAAAGTTGTTTCATGTAACATTGTGATAGTGGAGTGAATAAGTGAAACACTTTACCTCTTATACACTTGTGTGTTGAGTGAAACACTTTACCTAGTGAGGAAATATTCCATAAGCACATGAACATCCATGCTTAATTGATTGATCATTCATGAAAAATAGCATTTGTTGGAATTTAAATGACTTTGTGAACATTAAAGCATGTGCACATCTTGATTGAACTCTTGGTCATAAGTTGGAGTGAAGTTGTTACTTATCTTGAAAAAGAGGATTTTTGAATGAGTGAACCATCATATGAAATGGTTGGAGATTGAGTTACATCTTGTTTGCTTGAGGACAAGCAAAGTTCTAAGTTTGGGGTTGTGATAACAGTTGAAAAACTGTTATTTTCATGCTTAAAATTGACACTAAAAGCAACCTTTATACTTAGAATCTAGCTTGAAATCATGCTTTTCTTCATATTTTCATAAATAAGAGAGCTGGACAGGTTTATGCTTGATTTCAGTGTTTTTGTGCAGGTTTTAAGGTGAATTTGGTGAAAGAAGTGAAGAAGGAGAGATATGGAATCAGAAAAGATATCAAAAAGTGCAAAAGGAGAAGCCGAAGTCACCGCTCAGCGGCAGTTTACCGCTGAGCGGCATTCAGGAGCTCACGGGAGGACCGCTGAGGGGCAAAATGGCCGCTGAGGAGAAGAAACGTGACATGCACTTACCGTTGAGCGGTGTTTTACCGCTGAGCGGCACTTTTATGGGCTTGGATCTAATTTTCTGTAATTTACGAATAATATATAAGCTTTAGGGTTTCCTAGGGTTAGGCATCTTTGGCTGGAACGAAGCAAACACTCTCTCTTCCACCCCTTTGAAGGAGGATCTTGGATGCTCAAGCTTCCTCTTAACCTTTCTAGGGTTTTATCTTTCATTGTTGTTCATCTAGGTTCATGATAACAGTTGAAAAACTGTTATTTTCATGCTTAAAATTGACACAAAAAGCAACCTTTACACTTAGAAACTAGCTTGAAATCATGCTTTTATCCATATTTTCAGAAATAAGAGAGCTGGACAGGTTTATGCTTGATTTCAGTGTTTTTGTGCAGGTTTTAAGGTGAATTTGGTGAAAGAAGTGAAGAAGGAGAGAGATGAAATCAGAAAAGACATCAAAAAGTGCAAAAGGAGAAGCCGAAGTCACTGCTCAGCGGTAGTTTACCGCTGAGCGGCACTCAAGAGCTCACGGGAGGACCGCTGAGGGGCAAAATGGCCGCTGAGGGGAAGAAACGTGACACGCACTTACCGCTGAGCGGTAGTTTACCGCTGAGCGGCACTTTTATGGGCTTGGACCTAATTTTCTCTAATTTACGAATAATATATAAGCTTTAGGGTTTCCTAGGGTTAGGAATCTTTGGCTAGAACGAAGAAAACACTTTCTCTTCCACCCCTTTGAAGGAGGATCTTGGATGCTGAGGCTTCCTCTTCACCTTTTAGGGTTTTATCTTTCCATTCTTTCATTGTTATTCATCTAGGTTCACCATGAATATGGTGAACTAAACTTTATATGTTTGTTGGGGAATCAATGTAATCTTTTGAAGCTCTCATATATGGAATCTGTTTTTACATCTTTTATTCAAGATTTATGCTTTCTTTCATCATTAGTTAGGGTTTTTCCTCTTTGTTTAATGCTTGCATTGTTTAACTCATTCGATGCATGATTATTGGTTTTGTCGATACGGGCGCGTACGGGGAAGTCTAGATCCAGGGAATTTCTCCCAATATTATATTGGTTGTCGTTAAGCTCCTGCACTTATGAACTGATCATTAGGAATGCTAGGAATTGTATGAACTCGTGATTGGGGAGAAGCCTTCTTGAAAGGTACTTTATAGAGTGACATTAACAATGATGATTTGAATGTTGAATTCCTAAAATATATGAGAGTGGATAACATGAAATTGACCCCCAACAACATATTCATCCATAAATTTCATTGAAAGTGTTTATCATTTGCTTTTTGCCATTGATCAAAACTTCATGCATACATATTTAATTTTCGTCTTTTGCATATAAAATCCAAATATTTCGTCTTTAAGTCTTAGCTAATCAAGAAACCACACAACTAAACTAGGCTGTGAGTCCTTTGGGAAGAACGATACTTGGTCTTACCAAGTTTATTACTTGAACGATTCGGTCACACTTGCCGATTGAAAAACAAGTTTGTGACATCATAATTTGGTGTTCATAAATTTGTCCATCAAGTTTTTGGCGCCGTTGCCGGACACTCGTGGTTTAACTGGTTGTCGCGCACGGAAGGTGTTAGCACCCTACAACGCCTGCCCTAAGGCAGTACCTTTAACTAAATGCACGAATATGATGTGGTTTTCAAAATGTTTAACTATCTCCTAAAATAAAATTCTAAATAAACAAAATATATTTTTTAGTTTTTTGGGTCCGACGAGGATTGACCTCGCTCCTACGTATTCTCATTCGGAATGAGAAATCAGGGTTATGTAGTTCTTTTAAAACTTTGTTGGAAATTTTGTTTAGAAAACGTTGGGGTGATGGTCACCAAACGGTCCGTCCAAGAAGTGGCCGGACGGACGTTCGGTGAGGATGTAGACGACGAACGTTCGAAAAAGGCTTAACGTGCGTTTATTTATGGGCTCGGCCCACCGGGGTAGTTTCTAACCTAGAATTCCCTTAGGGGTTCTGCCTTCCCATTCTCATTCACTCATTCACGTCGTTCCTCTCAAATGAGACCAATGTCTGCTTCTCTCTTACCAAAAGGATTTGCTCCTCCACGCACTGCAACGTCGACGCCGCTGCCTGATGGACAAATTTGTAAGCACCAAAATATGATGTCACAAACTTGTTTCACAATCGGCAAGTATGACCGAATCGTTCAAGTAATAAACTTGGTAAGACCAAGTATCGTTCTTCCCAAAGGACTCACGGCCTAGTTTAGTTATGTGATTTGTTGATTAGCTAAGACTTACAAACAAAATAATTGGATTTTAATATGCAAGACGAAAAATAAACATGTATGCATGAAGTTTGATCAATGGCAAAGACAAAAGATAAACACTTTCAATGGAATATATGAATATGTTGTTGGGGGTCAATTTCATCTCATCCACTCTCATACATTTTAGGAATTCAACATTCAAATCATCATTGTTAATGCCACTCTCTAAAGTACCATTCTAGATGGCTTCTCCCTAATCACGAGTTCATACAATTCCTAGCATTCCTAATGATTAGTTCATAAGCGCAGGAGCTTAACGACAACCAATATAATATTGGGAGAAATTCCCCGGATCTAGACTTCCCCGTACGTGCCCGTATCGACAAAACCAATAATCATGCATTAGAATGAGTTAAACAATGCAAGCATTAAGCAAAGAGGAAAAACCCTAACTAATGATGAAAGAAAGCATATATCTTAATTCAAAGATGCAAGCATAAATTCCATATATAAGAGCTTCAAGAGATTACATTGATTCCCCAACAAACATACAAGGTTTAGTTCACCATATTCATGGTGAACCTAGATGAATTACAATGAAAGTATGAAAGAGATAGAAAAACCCAAGAAAGAGAAGAGGAGAGCTGTCACCATCTCCCAATCTACCCCCAAGGGGTGAAAAAGAGAGTGTTTGCTTCGTCTCTGCCAAAGATACTAATTCTAGGACGTGCAAGTCCTTATATACTAATTTAGAATTACAAAAGATTACAAAAGCCCAAGTCCATAAAAGTGCCGCTCAGCGGTAAATACCGCTCAGCGGTGATTGCGCTTCACGTTTCTTCCCCTCAGCGGCCAGTTTGCCCCTCAGCGTGACTCCCGCAACCTCCTGAGTGCCGCTCAGCGGTAAATTGCCGCTGAGCGGTGCCTTCGGCTTCTACTTTTGCACTCTTTCTTGTCTTTTCTAATGTCATCTCTCTCCTTCTTCACTTCTTTCACCAAATTCACCTCAAAACCTGCACAAAAACACTTAAATCAAGCATAAACCTGTCCAGCTCTCTTATTTCTGAAAATATGGATAAAAGGCATGATTTCAAGCTAGTTTCTAAGTCTAAAGGTTGCTTTTAGTATCAATTTTAAGCATGAAAATAACAGTTTTTCAACTGTTATCACAACCCCAAACTTAGAACTTTGCTTGTCCTCAAGCAAACAAAATGTAACTCCATCTCCAACCAATTCATATGATGGTTCACTCATTCAAAATTCTATTTTCAAGATAAGTAACAACTTCACTCAAACTTATGACCAAGAGTTCAATTAAGATGTGCACATGCTTTAGTGTTTCACAAAGTCATCTAGATTCCAACAAATGCTATTTTTCATGAATGATCAATCAATTAAGCATGGATGTTCATGTACTTATGGAATATTTCCTCACTAGGTAAAGTGTTTCACTCAACACACAAGTGTATAAGAGGTAAAGTGTTTCACTCATTCACTCTACTATCACAATGTCACATGAATCAACTTTGCCTTTCATTTTACCACAATCAAAAACATTCACAAGCATGCATCATCACAAGGACTTTTCAATGGCTTATAACGTCGCTGGGCTAACAAGAAAATTGGTTTTTCTGGATCACAAAATCCTTGAGTTAAGAGAATCATAACAACACAATCATCTTATTCATTCCCAACTTGCCTTTTTGCTTTTGCATTTGCATTTGCATTGAGCTTTACTTCTTTTTCTTTTCTTTTCTTTTTCTTATTCTTTTCATATTCTTACTTTTTAGCTCTTAGCTCAATGCTTTTCCTTTTTCATGTTTCCCCAACAACCCCAAACTTGAACATTTAACAATACCACATAAGATCTTCTACTTAACTCAAGGTAAAGGTTTTCAATCAAGGGTGTTCAGTGTATGTTCAAGGCTTTGGGTTCAAAGGATAGAACACAAAGTGTTCTCTTTTAGTAGGCTAACTTTATGAATTTGGCCAATAAAAAGGGTTTTAAAAACACGGCCTTGATCACATGATGCAAAACAAGCAATTGATTTAATCATAGAAAACCTGGGCAAAATCATTCATGCTTTCAAACTAATAGCATTCAACAATAACAACTCTGGAGCTCAAAACCTCACATATAAGCTCATTCACATTTGACATACACATCCTGCTTAATTTCACAATTACAATCATGATATCATGCATTTGTTCACAAAGCTTGTGAATCACCTGTATAAGCATTTAATGTGCACATCATCTCAACATCAATCAGTCAATAAGCATCATCAAGCATTACTCATCAAACAATCACAGTTAATAGCAAACCATCATAATAAACCAGATGTTCAATAGAGTACATCAAACCCTAATCTAAAAACAAAAACAAATAAGTTCAGAAAACTTAAACCACAAAAGCATAATCATATTATAGCATTCATCAGTAAATGCTATCTCAGCTCCTCATCAGTCTGAGCTGTCCTCTGTATCTTCCTCTTCCTCTTCATCATCATCATCATCAAATGCATCCTCCTCCTCAGCTTCATCTTCTTCCATATCTCTTGCTGAAGCTTCAGCTGCTCCAGCTCCTCCATGTACTGGTTCTTCTGGCCACGCTACCACATTATGGAATTCATCCATAGTCCACCTGTGGGCTGGAGCTGTATCATACATCCCCACTATCATTTCAGCAGTGGCCACCTGCCCTCTGTGGATGGACTGCAACTGAGCACCTATAAGAGACATATACATGTCCCTCATCTGGAATGGTTCTGCTTCATGTGTATCAGCAGATGTCTGGCTCTGTGCTGGTCCTCTCTCTCTACGAGCTCGGCGTGGTGGAACTGGCTGAGCTACATCCTCACCTCCACAGTACTGTCTGTAATAGGCCTCATCAATAGCTTTTCTTGGCCTCTCAAATGGTGGAGCAGAAGTGTCCACCCCAGCTAGTTTGCAAAGGTGAGTGATCAAAGAAGGATGTCCTAGTGGTGCTTTGTTGTTTGAGGTATTAGCGCACACACTAATTTCATCAGCTATCACCTGCCCAACATTAACATTTAAGTTCCTGATAGCACAGTAGATGAATAGTGCCCTGCTGAGAGTAATATCTGACACATGTGAACATGGCTGAATGTTGGCATGAGAAAACGCCATCCAATACTTTGCAAGAGGAGTCAAATCTGTCCTCCTAATGTTAACCACTGCGCCAGATCTATTCCTTTGGAAGTGTCCTCCAGGTATACACAACACTCTCTCCACATCCTCAAAATCAGCACCTTCCTCCATGCTAAGAGCAAACTGGCATTGCTCACCAGCCCACACAGTATCCAGGAAGTTGTTGATAGAATCAGGATCATACCTAATAGCATGACCTCTGACATATCCCAAATAATTCTCAGCTGGATAGTCACCAATCTTCTTTGCATTGGTGTAGAATTCCTTCACCACAGCTATGTTGGCAGGTGCTGGATAAGTGGCTAGCTTTCCCCAATCATTCCCTAACACTTGCTCTCCAAATTGCGGAGCAAAGTTAGGTATCATTCCAACCTTTCTCTCCATTAGAAGTCTCCTGTCCTGAACCACCCTAAAGTGCTTCTCATGTTTCCTAGAGAGGAACCTGCTAGAGTGAGGTTGCTCTGGTTCCTTTTCCTTCCTCTTGGTTGCCATGGTTTTCAATCTCTTTCCTGAAGAGGATGCCATTCCTGCATTCAAACATAAATACAAAACCACAGAACATGATGTTAATCATTAGTATAACACAGAACACAACTCCTTTCGAAGCTAAACCACCACTGAGGGCCAGAATTTCCCCTCAGTGCCACCAGTGCCACATACCAACACACAACAAACCAGAAAAATCAAATCTGGCAGAGTGCCGCTCAGCGGTAACTGCCGCTCAGCGGTGATCTGCAGATTTTTGAAAATCTCGTTTTAAAACTGTCCTAACTCCACCCAAATGCAATTTTCAGTTTTCCAGTTCATAATCATGCAGTTTAATCGGTTCAAACATCAAATATATAATCAAATCATGCATAGAAATCAAAACCCCTAAATATTCATGCTTTGACAATCACATTCAAATTCAAGAACCCTAGAACGAACAAAATGCATTTTACTTACTTGGGTGGAGATGCTAGATGCTATGAGAATGCTTCCAAACTAGATTGCTCTCTTCCAACCCCAAACTTTGATGGCACACTAGTGAAAAAGTGAGTGAAAGAGAGATTTTCTAAAGAGGGAAGAGTGAAAAGATGTGGAAAACCTAAGAGAATATGTGTGGAAGTGTTTGTGCAGAGAAGAGCTTGAAAGAATGAAAAATTGTGCAGCTTAGGGTTTAAAAATACCCTAATGGGCTCGGGTTCCGCTAAGGGGAACTTAAGCCCAACTGCGATAGTACCGCTCAGCGGTAATTGCCGCTCAGCGGCACTTTCGTGAAGTGCTCCTCTCCTTCTTTTCTTAACCTACGTGCCTTCCCTACATGCCCCTCATGGGTTCCCTGCAATTCAATGTTAAAAATGCTTATGCAAATCCTAACTAAAATAAAACAAACAGAAACAATCAATCAACTGGGTTGCCTCCCAGGTAGCGCTTGTTTAACGTCACGAGCCTGACCCAATTAAAGCTCATGTTCCATCTTCTTTATAGTTGATGTAGTCCTTCCACCAACCTTTCAACTGCTTCCTTTGGACTGTTTTGGATCCTCTAGAATATGGAGACTCTATCTCTATCATCTCCTTCTCTTTAAAGCCTTTTATAACCCACAACTTGTTCTTGAGTCTTACAGGTGTGCCAAGTTGGAGTCTTATTTTCTTCCAGTCTCTAGGAACTTCTTCTCCTTTTCCAATCTCTTCTACCTTGGGTACCTGAAAAAACAAACAATGGTTATCTAAAACTTCAAGATTTTCATCCTTACCTCTAGTCATGGGTGCATCTCAAAATGCAGCTTTGTAACTAGCCTCTTCCTCCTCTGCTTGTTTTTCATCTTTGAAGACATCCACCACCACTCTCTCCTCTCTGTCTTGGAGAACCACTATACCTTCATTCACATCTATGATAGCCCTGGCCGTTTTCATAAACGGTCTTCCAAGTATAAAAGGTATCTTCTCGGTTTCCATCTTCATCACCACAAAGTCTGCCAAGAACTGAAGTTTGCCCACACAAACTACAATGTCTTCTGCAATCCCACATGGCTCTTTTGAAGATCCATCGGCCATTACTAAATTAACCTTTACAAGTTTCATTTTAACTTTGCCAATTTGCTCCAATAGAGAATAAGGCATCAAGTTAACACTTGATCCTAAATCAAGGAGAGCTTTCTTTACCTTTTTCTCCCCTATAATGCAAGGGATAGAAAAACTACCTGGATCTGCTGCTTTTGGTGGGAATGACTCTTTCTTAACAGTTATACACTTTTCTTCCTCATCATCTCTACGTCTTCTTTTTGTAGAGGTTCCTTCATCAGATTTTGTATAAACTGCTATTTTCTGTAGAATTTGTTCCCAAGGTGCTTCATTATCAACCATTCTGAATAAATCTGTGAAGTCCATTGGTTTCTCTTGATTTGTTGGGAAAAGAAAAGTGTTTCTTCTTTCTACTTCTCTTCTCTCTTCTGTTTCTTCTTCTTCTAACTCAATTATCTCTTCATTCACACTCTTGACTACTTTGCACTCTTCTCTGGGGTTAACCTCAGTATTAGCCCCAAAATTTCTGTTTGGCCTTTCTTCCAATTGCTTGGTAATCTGACCCATTTGAATCTCCCAATTCTTTATAGCAGCTTCAGTGCTCTTTTGAGAGGATTCAGTTTTCTGTATGAATTGCTGAAGAGTTTCTTCCAACCTTGTTGATCTTTCATTAAGCATAGCTAACTGTTGCCACAAGGTTGGTTGCTGCTGCTGCTTATTATATTGATTAGCCTGCCCAGTTTATCCTTGGCCAATGCTTGGATGTGGTTTCCATCCTTGATTATAATTTCCTTGACGGTATGGAAACTGATTAGCCATGAAATTAACATCTTCCACGGCTTCCACTGGAAAAGCACACTGGCCATTGATGTGATCACCTCCACATAATTCGCACAACTGGGTTTGTATCTGTGCAGCAGATTTCAACTCTTTAGGTAATTGAGCCAAAGTTTTAGTCAGAGTTTCTAGCTGTTGAGTTAGAATCTTATTCTGGGCTAGCAAGGCATCATGTGTTTGCAATTGAAGAACCCCTTTTTGTTGCATAGGAGTTCCTCTTTCACTGTGCAGCTCATTATCACTTGTAGCCATGTTTTCAATTATTTCAGTTGCTTCCTCTGGAGTTTTCCATTTGATATTGCCTCCAGCTGAGGCGTCCAGCATCATCTTGGTTTGTGAACCAAGCCCTCCAAGGAAAGTTAAGACTACTTCTTGATCTTCAAAGCATGCGTGGGAGTTTTACGTAACAAGCTTTTATACCTGTCCCATGCATGCCCCAGTGATTCTTCCATGCCCTGCTTGAATGAAGAAATCTCTTGCTTGCCCTTAGTCACCTTATATTGTGGGAAGTATTTATTTAAAAATTTTGTAACCACTGCTTCCCACTCTGTGAAACTTTCTTCTGGAAAAGAGTTCAACCAAAGCTTAGCATTGCCTCCCAATGAGAAAGGAAACAAGCTAAGTTTGATAGCTTCGTCTGGCACCCCATTAATTTTGACCGTGTTGCAGATCTCATTAAAGGTAGTAAGGTGCTCATATGGGCTTTCGTGAGATAACCCATTAAATTGATTACTCTTCACCAATTGAATTAATGCTGGCTTGACCTCCATGTTGGCTGCATTGACTCTAGGTCTAGCTATGCTGTTGAAGTGCTGAGGTCCAGCAAGATTAGTGTAATCTGCAAGAGTTCTTCTAGCATTATTATTGTTCTCCATACTCCCTGTGCTATAAACAGAACCTTGTGGTGATGATTGTAGGAGAGTTTCTGGAGAAGGGAAAAGTTCTCTAGACGTTCTGATTCTTCTCCTCCTTCTACTCTCGTCTAGACCTTCAAGAAGTGGTTCTGTTGTTTTCTTACTTCTAGTTCGAATTGCTTCCTGCATACACAAGAAAACAAAACCCTAGAAAAGATTTGTTAGCACAAAAAGATATAGAAGAAAAGATATATTCAGAAGATAAAAGATTCATAAGATAAAATAAAATAAGATAGAATAAAATAAAACCTAATCTAAAAAAAAATAAAATCTTACCTAATCTAAAAGATAAAATAAAATAAAATCTAATCTAATCTAAAAAAAATAAAATAAAATAAAATAAAATCTAACCTAACCTAAAAGATAAAATAAAATCAAATAAAATCAAATCTAATCTAATAAAATAAAATCTAATCTAATCTAAAAAGATAAAAAGATAGAATACAATAAAAACAGAAAAATAAAAACAAAAATTCAAAATTAAAGTCAAAGATAATCAATAATCACACAAATTAACCAGTTAAACCACGAGTCCCCGGCAACGGCGCCAAAAACTTGATGGACAAATTTGTAAGCACCAAAATATGATGTCACAAACTTGTTTCACAATCGGCAAGTATGACCGAATCGTTCAAGTAATAAACTTGGTAAGACCAAGTATCGTTCTTCCCAAAGGACTCACGGCCTAGTTTAGTTATGTGATTTGTTGATTAGCTAAGACTTACAAACAAAATAATTGGATTTTAATATGCAAGACGAAAAATAAACATGTATGCATGAAGTTTGATCAATGGCAAAGACAAAAGATAAACACTTTCAATGGAATATATGAATATGTTGTTGGGGGTCAATTTCATCTCATCCACTCTCATACATTTTAGGAATTCAACATTCAAATCATCATTGTTAATGCCACTCTCTAAAGTACCATTCTAGATGGCTTCTCCCTAATCACGAGTTCATACAATTCCTAGCATTCCTAATGATTAGTTCATAAGCGCAGGAGCTTAACGACAACCAATATAATATTGGGAGAAATTCCCCGGATCTAGACTTCCCCGTACGTGTCCGTATCGACAAAACCAATAATCATGCATTAGAATGAGTTAAACAATGCAAGCATTAAGCAAAGAGGAAAAACCCTAACTAATGATGAAAGAAAGCATATATCTTAATTCAAAGATGCAAGCATAAATTCCATATATGAGAGCTTCAAGAGATTACATTGATTCCCCAACAAACATACAAGGTTTAGTTCACCATATTATTGGTGAACCTAGATGAATTACAATGAAAGTATGAAAGAGATAGAAAAACCCTAGAAAGAGAAGAGGAGAGTTGTCACCATCTCCCAATCTACCCCCAAGGGGTGAAAAAGAGAGTGTTTGCTTCGTCTCTGCCAAAGATACTAATTCTAGGACGTGCAAGTCCTTAT
The DNA here is from genome assembly GCA_027742785.1 of Vigna reflexopilosa. Lineage (NCBI taxonomy): Eukaryota > Viridiplantae > Streptophyta > Magnoliopsida > Fabales > Fabaceae > Vigna > Vigna reflexopilosa. The sequence continues at coordinate 18,623,204 of CM050924.1, forward strand.
ATACTAATTTAGAATTACAAAAGATTACAAAAGCCCAAGTCCATAAAAGTGCCGCTCAGCGGTGATTGCGCTTCACGTTTCTTCCCCTCAGCGGCCAGTTTGCCCCTCAGCGTGACTCCCGCAACCTCCTGAGTGCCGCTCAGCGGTAAATTGCCGCTGAGCGGTGCCTTCGGCTTCTACTTTTGCACTCTTTCTTGTCTTTTCTAATGTCATCTCTCTCCTTCTTCACTTCTTTCACCAAATTCACCTCAAAACCTGCACAAAAACACTTAAATCAAGCATAAACCTGTCCAGCTCTCTTATTTCTGAAAATATGGATAAAAGGCATGATTTCAAGCTAGTTTCTAAGTCTAAAGGTTGCTTTTAGTATCAATTTTAAGCATGAAAATAACAGTTTTTCAACTGTTATCACTGCCTCCACCGAAGTTGGCCGCCGCAAGCCACGAGCCAGGGCGTCGCCGTCAAGGTCATTGCCGGCGACCACCCCGATCTCTCCCTCTCTTTCTACCGTCATTTCTTTGATTGTGTAATGGGTGCCATGGGTGTGAATGTTGTTTTCTGGTTGTTACGGGTGTGTGTGTGTATGGTGATGGGAAAACATGATTGAGACTAGGCACCGAGTGGGTTTTGGGTTTGGTTTGTTGGGATTGGCCGTGAGCGTGGGAGTTAGGAAGGAGAGAGGGAGCGTGGTGAAACAGAGAATAAATGGAAGTGGAGATCAGTGTTGAATGGTTGATGGCGATGGTGGATGGTACAGTGGCCAATTCTGGCTTTGATTCAGTGAAGGTAAAGTACGAGATTGTGTTTGGGTGCTGGAAATTGGTCATTGTTCTTGGTTGGTTGTGGCGTTGTGCAATGCAGGTTGAGGATGATGGTGTTGGAGGTGGTCATGTTGACCGAATGGGACGGATTTCAAGAGCAGAGAAACTGAAATCAGTGGTGGCTGGGGAGGATGATAGATGTAGCGCGTGAGTTGGGATGGATTTGGTTTCTTCCGTTCATTGTTTTGTTGTTGTTTTTTAATGCAGGGGAACTGTGAATAGGTGTATCAAGAAGGATGAAAATGGCGATGGTGATGATTTTGGTGGCAAAGATGGAATAGGAATCAAGGAATGGATCAAGCATGTTTCAGGTTAAAGTGGAAGTGTGCTTATGCGTTGGACCAGAGAAAGGAAAACATTCACACCATGATATCATACTCAAACAGAGCGAAATCAAGCATAAAATGTCATACAATGCCGCCAGCTTATATGAACAGGGTGTGAGCAAAGCGCTTATTCCAGTATATATGACAGTATGAACCAGTGAAGGAGTTCCTTACCTCTTGGAGCTCTTGTGTTATTGCTTGGTGCGTGAAGCCGGTGATCCCTTCTCCTTCTTCCTAGCCAACCTCTGTCTTTCTTTTTGCCGGTGAAAAATCTGGATGCTCCCACTAGGAATTAATGATCATTTTCTGAAGGCTCTCCCCAGTCTCTCTTTTTTGTCCCCCTGCTCTCCAAATCCCCTTTTTTCTCCTTTTTCTGTTTTTTTCGGTCTGCTCCCACCTTGTGCTCAAACCTCTGTGCTGATTCCGTATGCCCAAACCAAATTGTACCAAATCCGTGCGACGCCCCAACGCTCTGCCACCACCTTGCTCTCTGCAGAAAATCCTTTTTTTCCTTTTTTTGCTCCCCACGTTCCAACCTCCACAGCCAACCTCTCTTTCTTTTTCAAATCTTTTTCTTATATTTTTCCTTTCTCTTTTTTTTTAGCCGTATTAAACAAAATATTTAAAATAGGTAAAACTTAACACTAAAATGAAAATATAATAAAAAAATAAAAGCAATAACTAAATAGTAAAATTTTAAAATAAAAATAACGTAAGAAAAATATATATACATATATATGGAGAAAAATAAGATAACATATAAAAATAGATAAAACAAAAATGATGATAATAATAAATAAAACAAAAAAAACAAATAATAATAGATAATAATAAAAAACAAATAAACAAGTAACAATAAGTAAATACAAGACAAAAATGAGAATAAAAATAAAGATACAAAGAAATAAATAATAGATTACAGTAAAGCCAAAAACGATCCGGACGTAATTTGGTATTGACAGCTGCCCCTCTTTACTTAGATTTTACTAGATAATATGACAAAGTGATGTTTTCATATTATATTGTAAAAGATAAGTAAAGATAAAAAATACTAATTTCGTCCGGATTTCTAAGGAAGCAAAATGAAGTAAAATGAATACGAAACATAAGTTAAACAAATCGATGAAGAATGTGAAATTGCAACATAAACGACCATCGTCGAGCAAAGGGCCCAAAATCACAGAAAAACTAGAGGCGCCAGACAAGACTGGGCTTGAAACGCTGAACCAAAACCGTGCTTGAGCGGAACGAGGTGTACAAACCTCGTGGAGGGTGTACAAACCCTGAACGAATGATGTGAGGTGTACTAACCTCGTGGAGGGTGTACAAACCCTGTGGATGAATGATGTGAGGTGTACTAACCTCGTGGAGGGTGTACAAACCCTATGGATGAATGATGTGAGGTGTACTAACCTCGTGGAGGGTGTACAAACCCTGTGGATGAATGATATGAGGTGTACTAACCTCTTGGAGGGTGTACAAACCCTATGGATGAATGATGCGAGGTGTACTAACCTCGTGGAGAGTGTACAAACCCTATGGATGAATGATGTGAGGTGTACTAACCTCGTGGAGGGTGTACAAACCCTGTGGATGAATGAAATGAGGATCAATAGGCTCGACAAGGGCCTTGAGGTGTGCTATCGTAGAAGAAACTCTTGGATTCAGATCTTTTTTTGAAGAAACATTGGTAAATACTGAGCAAAACATTAGAGAGATTTAGATATAAAGGTCTGCTAACCTTTTTCACCACTTCATTTTCCCCTTACGGATTTTTGAACAGTTTTCTTTGCTTTCTATGAAATGATGTTATGTTATGATGGTGCATGAATGCATATGAGCCATTGGTTTCGTTCCCTTCTTTTGCTCTCGCTTTCTCTTTCTTACACCCCTTTTTTTTCTTCTTCTTTTTTTTTTTTTTTTTTTTTAAAAAAAAAATTCTATGCTTGGAATACGTTGTCAATGTTGACGTCAAACGCGATGTCCGTTCGAAATGCATTCAATCAAAATAATGTCAAGAAGCAGTGAGTTCTTTGATGAAAGGAAGAGAACGTAACTAGGGGTTCAAATTCCCTCTAGCACTAGCTTGAACCTGAAAAGGTGCGAGAGATGAGTATGAAAGGCAGATGATTGAATGATTACCTGTGGGTAACGTTAGCATTTGAATTTTTCTTACTTTGGGAGGTGTTGTTAGTATCTACACATGCATGGCCCGCAAGGGCTGCCCCAACTTTGTTGCGTATAGTAAACTTGATTTGGAGAGGGGGAAAGGTTCGGGTAGGAAGGATTGCCCCAATTTGGCGATTCTTGATTGACGGGGAGACTTCACATTTTTTGTCTTTTCCTTTTTTTTTCGATGTTTTTTTTTTATTTTCTTTCCTTCTTTTTTTCTTTTCTTTTGAGTGATTGTGCCATTCACCACATCATTTCGTTTCAGGGTTAAATTCGTGAGAAAGATTAGGACAAACAGTCTTCAGTCAGCGTGGACTTTTATTGGCTTGTACCGTGGCTAAAGGTCAAAGGGTTTTGAAAGAAATGGATAATGAAGGCTCAAATAAGTGTTTGGCGGTGAAATTGTTTCAACAAGAATCATTTGCAAGGTGTCGAGTCAACTATCCCTAAAGATTTGAGACTTCGGGCATCCTTTTGTTTTCATTGCTGTTTTTTTCTTTCTTTTCTTCCCCTTTTGGGTCGCTTGCTTCGTTGTCTCTGTTGTGTACTTCTTTGAGACTTTATATATTTTTTATTTCTTTTTCACTTTTTCTCTTTTTTTTTCAGAAATCCCCTCCTTGATTTTGGACGCCCTTGATGTACCCTTTAGGTTGACATCGATGTGCTAATGATTCTTGTCGGGGGTGATGAAAACAATTATAATTTATGGCTCAAAAGGGGTGCAATTGGATAAACTTCTTTTAACGTTTGGATAAAGAAAAAATGGCCACACGTCACTCTGAATCTTTGCTTACCTTACTTTCTCGCGACCTTAGCCCTAGAATAAAACTCGGTAGTGGTTGACACATCGACTTCATTATTTTTCTCTCTCTTCTTTCCTTTTTTATTTATTTTTTTTATCTCCCAATCAACAGATCGTTGGGGATGTGTACCATGATGAACACTGCCCCAGTATTGTATTCATGACAACCCTTTGTTTTAATGGGAAATGAAAAGGTTGAGGGTTCAAGTAGTATGAATGCAGATGCTCTAGCCGGAAAAGAACGATGGTTACCCCCGAAACCTTGCATCAGGAGAAGACCCAACTTTGGTATTTTCAAAATTTATTTTGCTTTTGCTTTTCGAAAACACTACGCCCTTGACAACCTCATTGACAACGAATTCAACATGTGTCTTTTCTTTTGCTTTTTTTTATTTTTTATTTTTTTTTTATTTTTTTTATTTTTTTACGACACCCACCAGGACCGAGCTAAGCCGACTGAATACCCGTGATGCTTTTCTTGACATTCGTTCAATTATTTTCGTTTTCATTCCTCTTTATTTACCTAAACAGCTCAGCGCGACATGCAATAATTTCAGAAAGTATGAACAAAAATTAATATGCGGTATTTATTGAATGAAATAACACAGATTACAACAATTTAGAAGGCAATGTTAATATTCGCTAACGGCAGCCCCTATCACGGAATCATCATACATAGAACTTTTTGACCGCATCAGAATTAACCGGTAACGGTAATTCCTCCCCATCCATCCTTGTGAGAATTAGTGCCCCACCAGAGAATGCTTTCTTCACCACAAACGACCCTTCATAGTTTGGGGTCCACTTGCCTCGATGATCTTTTTGGATGGGCAAAATCCTCTTCAACACCAGTTCGCCTTCATGAAACTCTCTTGGGTGCACCCTTTTGTCAAACGCCTTTTTCATCCTCCTTTGATACAGCTGTCCATGACACACTGCTGTTAACCTTTTCTCTTCGATAAGGTTGAGTTTGTCGAATCGGGTTTGAACCCACTCAGCTTCCTCTAACTTAGTTTCCATTAACACGCGTAAGGAGGGAATTTCGACCTCAAATGGAAGTACCGCTTCCATCCCATACACTAGCGAGAACGGCGTGGCCCCAGTTGATGTTCGTACTGATGTGCGGTATCCGTGCAAAGCGAAAGGAAGCATTTCGTGCCAGTCCTTGTAGGTGACCACCATCTTCTGCACAATCTTCTTGATGTTCTTGTTAGCAGCCTCTACTGCCCCATTCATCTTTGGACGATAAGGAGAGGAATTATGGTGGTGAATTTTGAATTCCTCACATAACTCCGCCATCATCTGATTGTTCAGGTTGGTAGCGTTATCAGTGATGATCTTGTTAGGTAGCCCATACCTACAGATCAACTCCTTCCTTATGAATCTAACCACAACCTTTCTAGTCACGTTGGCATACGAAGCAGCCTCAACCCACTTGGTGAAATAGTCGATTGCGACTAGTATGAAGCGATGTCCATTTGACGCTTTTGGTTCTATAGCTCCGATGACATCTATTCCCCACATCGAAAATGGCCATGGTGCAGACAACACGTTCAGAGCAGCGGGTGGCACATTGATATTATTTGCATATATCTGACATTTCTCACACTTTCTCACGTGTATGCAACAATCGTTTTCCATGGTCAACCAGAAGTAACCAGCTCTTAAGATCTTCCTAGACATCGAATGTCCATTCATGTGTGTACCAAATGTACCTTCGTGCACTTCTTTCAATATCAACTATGCTTCCTTTGCATCCACACATCTGAGGAGAACCATGTCATGGTTTCTCTTGTATAAAATATCCCCACTTAAGATGAAACTGCCGGCCAACCTTCTTAGTGCTCTTTTATCGTTTTCAGACGCATCCTCAGGGTATTCTCGGGTTTTAAGATAACGCTTGATATCAAAGTACCAAGGTTTACCGTCTAACTCCTCCTCGATGAAGTGGCAATATGCTGGCTCTGCATGGCTTTTCATTTTGATTCTTGGTAATTCTGCACCTTGATCAACCTCAAACATCGACGACAAGGTAGCCAGTGAGTCTGCTAATTGATTATCTTCTCGCGGTATATGGTTAAATGTGATGGAATCGAAATACTCCATTAGTCCCCTGATATAAGCTTGGTAGGGAATTAATTTCGTATCCCTAGTTTCCCATTCTCCTTTCAATTGATGGATGACCAAAGCTGAATCTCCATACACATCCAGAATTTTTGCCTTAGACTCAATTGCTGCTCGAATACCCATGGCACAGGCTTCATATTCAGCGATGTTATTTGTGCAGCTAAAACACAACCTTGCCGTCATTGGTATATACTGACGCTCTGGGGAGATAAGCACTGCCCCTATTCCATGTCCCATCACATTCGAAGCTCTGTCGAATAACACTGTCCATGCTTTTTCGTTTCAGTCTTCTTTGTTCTCTTCGAATAAAGCCATGATATCCTCATCGGGAAATTCAGGTTGCATTGGTTGATAATCACAAAGGGGTTGATGAGCCAGGTATTCTGCTAGCGCGCTACCCTTGACAGATTTTTGAGTGACATATACGATGTCGTATTCTGACAATAGCATCTGCCATCGAGCTATCCTTCCAGTAAGAGCAGGCTTTTCAAAAATATACTTGATAGGATCCATCTTAGATATCAGCCATGTGGAATGACTCAACATGTATTGCCTTAAACGATGAGCGGCCCATGTCAATGCGCAGCAAGTCCACTCTAACGATGAATATCGTTGTTCGCAGTCTGTGAACTTCTTGCTCAAGTAATATATAGCGTGCTCTCTTTTGCCGAACTCATCATGCTGACCCAATACACAACCCGTTGACTTGTCCAATACAGTCAAATACAAAATGAGTGGCCTTCCTGGTTCTGGTGGACGTAATACAGGAGGGTCTTGTAAATATTGTTTGACTCTCTCAAAAGCGGCCTGACAATCCTCATTCCACACCACAGCCTGATTCTTTCGTAACAACTTGAACAGTGGTTCACAAGTAGCAGTTAAGTGGGAGATGAATCTAGCAACGTAATTCAATCTACCCAAAAAGCCTCGAACTTCTTTTTCCGTTTTAGGCGCAGGCATTTCCATTATCGCTCGCACTTTGTCTGGATCCACTTCTATCCCCCTCTGGCTGACAATAAAGCCCAACAATTTCCCGGATTTCACTCCAAATGTACATTTGGCGGGATTCAGCCTAAGCTTATACTTCCTCAATCTCTCGAATAACTTTCTCAAGTTGAGGACGTGTTCTTCTTCTGATTCGGACTTCGCGATCATGTCGTCCACATAAACTTCAATCTCCTTGTGCATCATGTCATGGAAAAGTGCCACCATTGCCCTTTGATATGTTGCCCCAGCATTCTTGAGTCCAAAAGACATCACTTTATAACAAAATGTTCCCCACAATGTAATAAAAGTCGTCTTTTCCATATCTTCTGGCGCCATCTTGATTTGGTTATACCTCGAAAAACCATCCATGAACGAAAACAGTGAATACTTGGCTGTATTATCAACTAGGGTGTCGATGTGTGGTAATGGGAAATTGTCCTTTGGGCTTGCGCGATTCAAATCTCGATAATCGACACACATCCGAACTTTACCATCCTTCTTAGGCACCGGTACAATGTTTGCTACCCATTCTGGGTATCTCGCCACAGCTAGAAACCCTGCATCGAATTGCTTCTGTACCTCCTCCTTGATCTTCAAGGACATTTCCGGTTTCATTCTTCTTAGCTTTTGCCTTACCGGTGGGCATTCCGGCTTGAGTGGGAGCTTGTGTTGTACAATATCTGTATCGAGGCCTGGCATGTCATTGTAAGACCAAGCAAACACATCCCTGAACTCCCTCAATAAGACACAATTTTTCTTTCACTTCTGCTTTCATGGCTGTACCGATCTTTACCTCCTTTACCTCATCCTCATTCCCTAAATTGAGTACTTCAACATCTTCCTGGTGAGGTTTCATCTCCTTACACTCTTGTTCCACTAGTCTCAACAGTTCAGGAGGGGGTTCCGGGTCATCATCACAATCATCTTCCGTATTATTGACAGGGCGCCCAAAATCAGGAATATCGACATAATTACTTTCAAAACATTCATTGTCATATCTGCATTATTTGAGTTTATGAAAAGGAAATAAATAAACGGAAAAACGACGAGGAATGCAAAATGATGGTAAAACACAAACAAACACACTTTGATTATCGCGCTGAGCATAACAAACTAAAAGCGTCAACCCGTGAGTCATGAATCCTAAAGCCCCGGGTAAAGCTATAGGATTAATTAAAGTTATTACATCTTATTCAAATTAAGCATCACGGGCAAATCCAGCATCTTCCAGTTGTCGAGTCGTGCATCCGGGGAGCAGGCCCACACGAAACTGGAGCCTTCCGATCCATCTTCATCTCCCACAACTGCTATGTGGCCGACGTTAACCCAACCAGCGCTGCGAAAGCTCTCCTTGAGGTCACAGATACGAACTCCTCCCACTTTGGGCTCCCGTCTTTCCATCCGAGCCAGACTGCGCTCTCTCCTTTCTTCTATCAGCCTTCTCCTATCCTCCTTGGTGGGCTTGTATCCCAGGCCATACCTATTCTTGTTCTCGACGACCTCCAGAGGGAATGCTCGCCCCTGTCCATACTTGCCTAAACCTTTACCAGGCATATAACCTTCTTTTAGCATGACTTTGGCCATCATGATAGAAGCACGCGACAGATGCGGGTTGACCGCGAATGGCTCCACATAGGTGTTTCCCACGATCTCCAGAGATTGGAAAGCTGTCTCGAGAGCTTCCTCGGCTACTTCAATATAACGGGAGGATGATGGTCCACTCACCAGGAAATCCTCCTCTCCTGCCACTATCACCAGCTTGTCTCCCATAACATACTTCAACTTTTGATGTAGTGTAGAAGGCACAACCCCTGCAGAATGGATCCATGGGCGACCCAACAGACAACTATAGGCCGGGAGGATGTCCATGACTTGGAATGTCACTTGAAAGACACACGGACCGACTTGGACTGGTAGTTCTACCTCTCCCATCACTTCCCTCTTACTACCATCAAAGGCTCTCACAATCATAGAACTTGGTTTCATATGCGTTCCGTCACTGGGTAGCTTCTCCAAGGTTGCTTTTGGCATGACGTTCAGGGAGGATCCATTATCCACTAAGACACGTGCCATCACATGATCCAGGCATTTCACAGAGACATGAAGGGCTTTGTTATGACCTCTCCCCTCAACAGGTATCTCTTCATCAGTGAAGGTGAGGTAATTATTAGCAACGATGTTGCCAACAATGCCCTCGAACTTGTTCAGAGAAATATCCTGCTCCACATGAGCCTCACTGAGTATCTTCATCAACAACTTTCGGTGGGAGGCAGAGTGCATGAGTAATTCTAGCAAGGAGATCCGGGCAGGCATGCGGTTCAACTGTTCCACCACTTTGTACTCACTCTGTTGTATGAACTTTAGGAATTCACCAACTTCTTCTTCAGATATTTCCCTCTTCTCCTCTTTGTCGGGGGTTTCCTCGGCCTCCACGTTCTTCCCCCTCAAGAACTCCTTTGCTTTTGCAGCCATTGTTGCTTCCCTATCATTGGTTCTTTCTCTCGCCAATTCTGGTGGTGTAAAGATTCGACCACTTCTGGTCATTCCACCAATGCCTGATATGTTTTCCACAGTCGGATTTGCATATTCTTCCTCATCTAATGCAGTTGCCCCATATCTCCATGGGACGGCTTTCTCGTTCTTATAAGGGAAAGGAGTTGGCACTCGGATGACCACAGACGGATTTCCTTCAGTTACCAGTGCAGGGGTGGTCCTAGTAAAATGGATCACCAAAGGTTCGGGTAGAGTCACATCAGATTCTCCACCAATTTGTGCAAATACTTCTTCCTCTCTGACCTTGCGGCACACTTGCATCAGATTTCTATCAAGTAAGTCTTGTAGCAAAATCTTGAATTCCATACATTCCTCAATAGAGTGCCCGGCCTCCGGATGGAGTGCGCACGCTATACCCAGATCATAATCGCCCTTCACTAGGCCCTTCTTCAACAAAGCTTCAAAGATAAACCTCCTAGAACTTCGGATTTCGCCCACATCTCTTATCAGATCATGGTTTCCAACCTCGACGGCGTTCGTCGAGGAACTCCCGTGCCCGGACAATGGATTAGTATCGACGCTGGGCTGGTCCTCTTGAAACTTTAACCAACCCGAATCTATCAGAGCCTGAACTTTGTATTTGAGGGCCATACATCCTTCGGTCGAGTGGCCAACACCTCCTGCATGATAACTACACCTGGCATTTGCGTCATAACCCCTAGGGTACGGCGGCTGTACAGGCTTCATCGGGCAAATGGCGACCAGGCCCTTTTTGACTAGGTTAGGTAACAATTCAGTGTAGGTCATAGGGATTGGGGTGAACCTAACAAATTGATTTCCCCTTGGGTTGTTGTTGTGACCCACATTCAGATTTGGGCCCATGTTTGCGGCCGGTCTTGAAGCTTCGGTTGGGATACGCTACGGTGGATAATACGCTTGTTGTTGTTGAGGCCTAGCTTGGTGAGCAAACATGGTGTTAGCAGCATAAGGAGGTGGGTTTAAGTATGGTCGATAATTAGGATCGGGAGCTCGTCCTCTCCACACAGGCATTACCGACGCAGCATGTACCTCCCCCTCTTTTTTCTTCCCCTGATTGAAGCTGGGCTTTTTGTAGTTTGTAGCTGCAGGTGGGCCATATGCTATCTTCCCGTTTTTCAATCCAATTTCTATCCTCTCACCAATGATGATGGTGTCAGCAAAATTGACATATACATTCCCCACCATATGC